>VZTG01008536.1:0-36175 GCA_013397845.1 Melanocharis versteri
ATGGGAGTCCTGCTGGGCAACAACCTGTCCATGAGCCAGTTGTGTGTTCTTGTGGCCAAGAAGGCCAATGGCATCCTAGAGTGCATTAGGAAGAGCATTGCCAGCAGGTTGAGAGAAGTGATCCTGCCTCTTCACTCAGCCCTGGTGAGGCCACATCANTGAGAGAAGTGATCCTGCCCCTTCACTCAGCCCTGGTGAGGCCACATCAGGAGTGCTGTGTCCAATTCTGGGCTCTCCAGTACAGGAGAGACACAGAGCTCCTGGAGTGGGTCCAGTGGAGGGCAACAAAGATGATTAAAGGCCTGCAGCATCTCTCTTATGAGGAAAGGCTGAGGGAGATGGGCCTGTTCAGCCTCAAGAAGAGACGACTGAGAGGGGACTGCATCAATGTCTGTAGGTATCTGAAGGGACGGTGCCAAAAGGATGGAGCTGGGCTCTCCCTGGTCATGCCAAGCAACAGGACAAGAGGCAATGGGCAGAAACTGACACACAGGAAGTTCCACCTGAATAGGAGGAGAGGCTTCTTTACTATGTGGGAGACTGAGCACTGGAGCAGATTGCCTGGAGAGGCTGTGGAGTCTCCCACACAGGTGTGAGCGTGTGGCTCATCCTACCACCCCTGATATAGTACCATATCTCCATGTAAGTTCACACAGCAGCAGACACCACTGAAATGCTGCAGAACTCCCCCCATGCATCCCAAGCTGTTGCTGTAGGACCAGATTTTTGCTTTTCACGCAGCAATGAGTAAATAAAGTCATCCCTGCACCTTCCCTCACATTACCTAGTAACAAACAGCTCTGGGAGAAGGTGCCACTCTGAGCAGCATTGTTCCCACTCTTCTGAGCTGCATACATGCCACCATACTCACTCACCAGCTCCAGGAGAGTGGGAAGTGGTTCAACTAAATTTTGCAGAACTGTAGAAAACCCTCCTCTGCTTTGCTGCCAGTGTTCCAAGACCCTCATAAGTCCAGAAAAGAAATGATGAGAAGGGATTAGTGTAACCAGATTATATTCAAGCCCTGTTTCTGCCTGCTCGTTCTTGCTCAAGGACAATGCCATGGCTGCCTTCAGGGCTGTGATGTAATGCAGCCGAAGTAACCTTAAATATACCTGTATATACCAATATATACCTAGCTTTTCTTTTTTTTAATCATTGGCTGACTATGCCTGAACACGAGCAAATAATCTGTGCAATTATGTAATTAACATTTACTGAGGGATCAGTAAACGCAGATGCAGCTTAAGCAATGCAGACATTGTCAATTATCACAATCAGTATGATAAATGTAACAGCACAGAATAACAATAGAGAAATGAACAGTAGCTTCCACAAAATTTTAATAGAAAATAAAGGTTCCTCAAATTTTAGCCAAATCTCTATTAGATATTCATGTTTTGGAATAACATTTGAAAAGAAATGAAAACCATATTTCACATTCCCAGCTTGTAATCACCTACTTATCATAAATGTAGAGAGAATTACATTTTAAATTTGATATACCAATGTGTTGCTAAATTCTTTTCTGAATCCTTTATTAAAAATATACATGTTTAATGTATATACATTACACCTGCATACATGCACATTCACTGATTCATGTTGTGTCACAGATAAAACTTCTTTAACCTAAAGAAACAAATAGAAGAAAATCTCAGAGGTGCAGAAAACACAAAGTGACTTCTTTATCTGAAATTAGAAAGTGAGTTGATACTGGCAGCTACCTTTGAAACTATTACTCTTGGCAAGTATTTTTATCTATTTGTTTTCTTTGCGACTGAAGACAAAAACACTAAATCATCATCCATAATTTAGTTGCGATCTGCTACTGATAAATCTTTACACGCCTTTATTTGTTGTAACTCATTCAGAGCTCTTTAAAACTTGTATGTTCCAAAAAAATAATATTTTTACTTGGGGTTTAGTGTATTGGGGATTTTTTCCCCCCAAGGTATTTCCACTATGTAATTCTGAACAGAAATACAATATTAATGTTTAAGTGAGAAAAAAACTTTCTCCTCCCTTATTATTTTTGCCATTTTGGAAAAAAAAATACAAACCAAAAAAACCTACTGAATAACTCTACTTTTTGAGCCAAAAAGGAGTACGTTAAAGTTCCAATTATTCACTGGAAATATACTCAGCGAATAACAGTCTACCTTTCTTCCTTGAAGTAATTGGTTTTGACTGGGTAGGGTTATTTGTACTTGAAAATTTCATAGCAGGCAAAGCCTTTTAAAAACATTACTTACAGTTGTATATGAAAGGAAAATTTGCAGCAACAGGAATATAGTCAAAGTGATTTTTCTGAGAGTAGCTATTTTAAGAAACTAAAATCTGGGTCTAGCATGAGTTATTTGTACATGAATTATTCTGTGACTCTTGCCGTCCTTCCTTTCAGTACACATTCTCATACCCTTTTTCATTATGAGCACTATATTTTCATGTAGTAGTCGATATAACTTGGAAACTTTAAAATATAACCATACTTGTATGTCACACACGTACCTAACTACCAAAACCATTGATGACTGATGCTGTGCATCTCCCTCATTGACTGCTACCCTAGGATGTCTGCCAGAAAAGTTAAATGGGAGAACAGAGGCAATTGCAAGTTTCTCTTAATTCTTCCCCAAAGATCCAGAAGTCACCTTCTGGCTAATCACATCATTTTGAAATAGAAATCTGAGTTTTTTGAACTGAAAGTTTTTTGAAAGAAGTGAAATGAGAGAAAGAAACAGCCCTCTCACCACCTCAGGATGGAAAACTGAAATAATGAACTTCAAAGAGAATAATGGAAGGAAGCAATAGTTTCTCCTTATGCATTTTTTCATTCTTCCTTGTGTCCTTCACAACCAGATCCAACAATTCACCCAGCCACTTTATTAATCATCTGACTCCATCACTCCAGAATTTCACTTTTTCTTTTCACCCTTTTATCTCACATTTTAATCTGCCTTATCCATTAGAAATCTTACCTTGCTAATACTTCCTTTTCAGAACAGAAAAAACCTCTTCGTGTTTATCCCATCAGAGATGACATTCAACCTGCTAAAAATCTGAATCTTTTCTGGCTTAGAGGGAGAGAATTAGAATCAGAGATCCTTCTTTTCATGGCTCTATTTCTCTCCACCTCCTTAAAAACATGTTTTCCTCCTACTCAACACTTTAAAGTATCCCTCTACATCTGTCTGGGAGCGTGGGCATGTGCAATTGTGCAAATGTGCAAATGGCATTTTACTACCATTATGTATTTTTCATTAACCTTTCACCTTTGAGGACAGGTCTGTTTTCCACCTCAAAAACAGTTTAAGAGATATGGATCATAGACTCATAGGCACAACAAAAGGAATGAAAGGCAGAATGGATTTAAGTGTCTTCAGTGTCTTTGGAGAAGTTTCAGTGCTGTCATTAATCACCACCTGAAGGATTTGGTCACCTGCTGGCGGGACAGGCATGTTTTGGGCTGAATGTCTTGAACACTTCAGTCTGTACATTTAAATATCCAGTGGGAGAGGATTGTCTCATTGTAACGTGGTATTAAACCTGGAGTAGATTCAGCAATGGCATTCGTGAGCACACTGACCACCACCAATTCCAGCCATATTACCTTTACCCTATACTAATTAGAGTTTTCTTTTGAGAACCCTGTATGAAGACAAAGAAATTAAAATCCATGAATGACACAGGCTCGAGGAGCTGATTTGTTGAACAAAAGTGAGTTGGCACACCCATCCCCTCTGCTGTCCATGTTTGTCACGCTATTTAAATTGGATCACCATGCTGTACAAATGCGGCCAAATCAGGTTCCCCACCTGGCAAAAACATGGAGGGAAAAAGCTTCTGCAGGTATGGTGGATCTGGTCAGTGGGAGACAGCTAAGTCCAGAGCTGTCGAAACTAAGGCAGATTTTATGTACATCCTCTACAGGCAGCCATTTGTGTGGGGCGTTTGAGGATTACAATTTTCAAGTCTGGTATTTTGAATTATAATTTGCTTGGGTTTGAACATCTAATACTCCTGTGTCTCTGCTTCATCTCAACCAAGCTGTCAGTGCTCTACTGTTCCAGCCTCCTCAGCGTGTTGATATCGCCAATATTCTTTCCCACTTCTTCATGGTTCTATTAACTGTCTGTAAAATTTTGAGGTTTGAAATATGAATTTGATTTTAAAAAAATCATCCTTATTTCTCTGAGAGTAGGAGGTTACACCACAAACCACCAGCAGCAAAGATGAAAAAGGAAGCAGAGTGTCTGGTTAGAAACAAGTAGTTTGCAGAGTTGCAATACCGTGCCTTGCCAAACTCCATTCCTAACACCAGAGGGAGCTGAGCAAAGGTATAAATCCTGAAAACCCCCTCCTCGAGTAGCCCAGACTTTGCTGGCCAAACGGGCCCCTGAGGCTAATACTGCCGTCTATACAGATTCAGAAGAGAAAAAAAAGTTATTACATATATTGCCATTAGGAGAGCATCCATTTCCTCCTGTTTGAGGAGGAGTAAAAAAAATAGCTTCACGATGTTTGCCCAAAAGATGTCTTCCTTTCTATCTTCTTACTGAGAACTTTATCAAACTCTTTATTTTTAGACATAGCATCCATTTTTAAAAACTAAAGCTTTCATACACGTACTCCTTGGGTAGCATTGGTAGTCTGTAACTTATATTTATTTAATACACAGTTATATTTTGCCCAATCTTAATTACTGCTTTTATAATAAGCCATAAGTGTTTCCTTTTACTTCTTCAACTTTTCACAGTTTTGCTATATGGATATCTTCATAGGTTTAATATCACGATCTTGTTTATCAATGAAGATCTTACCTCTACTGCAGTAAATGGGAATTGGTTTTTTGGTTTTATTTGGTTGATTTGGTTTATCTTTCATTTTTACATTTTCCCCAGTTTTAGAGACATACTGTAATATAAAAAACGGTATGATCAGTATTCCAGACAAATATATTGAACTAAAAATTTCTTAAAATATTAAAAAAAAACCCAAACTACCACATCGTCTTTAGTTTTGCTTTAATTCTTAAAGAAAAACAAAGGATCTTCTGATCTATCAAGATTGCATATCCACAGTCTGTAATTATTTCAGCACTTATGGTCAGCATAAATAATGACATGGGGTATCTCTATCAGCAGATGAAAAACCTCAACTCTTTCCAGGCACCAAACTGCAAAAAAATGTAGAGACTCCCACTGTATTCAGAACAAGTTCAACACATGCTGTTAGAGCCAGTAGTTGGGTACTAGCCTATAAATTGAACTTTAACATACAATAGTTCAGTTTGGGTTTTTTTTATTTATTCAAAACTCTTTTTTTATTTTTCAATGCTTTCTATTGACTTGAACACTCTGTCATTGCTCATTCTGGTAACCTACTGGATGGAGGACTTTCCATTTTTGGCTTCACTTGTGATTACTATGCTGCAATAACTCTCCTTAAACATTTACCTTTTATTTTCTACTCTGACATTTATGTACATCACGCCTCATTTGCTGCCCAAGAGCCCAATTAATTTTAAAAATTCCATTTTTGCCTGCATTCATCTGTTGCTGATCATTTCTGCGCAATAAGTTCAGGTCTGTATGAAATACCACCTACTTGAATTTAAGCAAGCTAAGCCTGCAGTTATAATTACTGATGTGTATGTTGCATTTCTGAATGTGAAATAGGCCATCATCTATTTGCATGTGCAATTATCCATTCCGCATATACCATCTGCAGGTGAAGGTTTCAGAGGCCAGAGTGGTCATTTCATATGCAAATTAGATGTTGAATACACTTACATGTTTTACACGCACTTACTCACTTAGGACACCTAAAAATCAAGACCTAAAATTGCTGTTTACAATAAAGGCAATGATCAAATTCATCAATTTGAGAAAGTTCTAATAAAGATGTAACAGTGTGAAATCTTGTGTCCTATTATCATTGTGTTTAACAGTTATGCCAAAGCTGCTGCTGGACAAGCGAATAATGCAAAACTTTGTAGCAAATCTGTGGATGGATTAGGGCATTTGAAGAAATAGTAGCTGATAAATGGAAGACTTTGATGCAAAGTTTGGATTTGTGAAAGAAGTTGAGGTAACACCATGAAAAATACAAAATGAGAACTTAGGTTCAGTTTTAAGGGAGGGAGATGCAACCTGTTGCTGAGTTGTAGAAGAGCTAATCTTACTGTGTTAAATCCATTGCAGAAGATGTTGATCAGCGAGTCTTAAACACGTGGCTGTTAGGCCACTGACATTTCACTGTTCAAGCTGCCTACATGTTAAGTTTCAGTCTCACACATATCAATGACATTGATGCTAAAATCCAGCAGTGGATGAGGTGAAATAAAGGTTTTTTCCTCACTCAGAAGAATTACTTATTTTTCTATTCAGAAAAGAATGTCTTCATCAGGACCTGCAAAGCAGCAAGCGTGAAAAGAAAGGATTAACAGAGATGTCCTTGTGCTTTACTGAGGGAATGGGAGTTTCTCCCAGATGAACCCAGTGAAGAACTTAGCTTCTTTCATTAAAATCCAGGGCTAATTTGGAATTCGGAATTTGTTTGCTTCCGTTCATTTGAAATACCCTCATCAAACTGTTATCCCATTTGTGAGTGTGAGAATTCCTGTCTTACAGATAAGTCTCTTTTAAAATATTTCATACTGAGCATTTTTATTTCAGTCAAATTATAATGTACATTTCAACATCCTCTTTTCCATAATAATAGTCACTCACTTTCCAGAACTTCATGACCTTTCTTTTGTTAGAGGAAAATATGGTGCATGTTTTTGCTGACACCAAATTTATCCTTGTCAGAGTGTTTTAATTTTTTCTGTGGCAAAAGAAATTAAATTTTTTCTGTAGTCACAGATAGCCTCCGAGCTACCCAGCAAGCTTCACTAGCACAGACATAACCTAAGCAGATGGGTCTCCTGAAAATTGAATTAGGTTCCTAAGTTATTGAGTAGTAGTGCTTTTATAGCAGTCTAAGGTCACGAGAGAGACAAGGTTTATAAGGAGAACCAGTATTTTCTATCAAAAAAATTAATGCAATGTTGAAAAAAAGTAATACATTTGGGGCTCAGAATGCCTCAAAATAAGCATGTTTGAATGACTGGTTTAAAAGAAAAAAGAAAAAAATAGAAAAGTATAATAATAATAATAATAATTCTTTAGAAGAAATGAATTTTAAAAAAGAAAAATAGTTTATACATTTATGGTCTGTCCTTGTATATTCTCGTCCCTTACACAGTACTCATTTTTGTGATATATTGGAACCTATGTTTAGTTTGTCAAGAAAGATGACTACAAAATAAAGGCATGGAACTAGATCAGTCCAGGTCACCAGGTCCAGTCATCATTTTGTCAGGTAAACCCTTTCTTAAATGTATTCTGCTTAAAACTGATTATGCTCCTTGCTTCCCCTTTTCCAATCACAAAAGTGTGGTCTAGAAACGCACTGCCCCAAATCTCAGAAACTTGCTCCTAAATTCTACCTCAAATTGATTGATTGGTCATTTTGGACTCATTTGTCATGTGGTAGCATAGCTGAAAATGCTTTTAGCTTTCCCAAATTTGTGGCTGACCTTCTTATGTACTTGTCCAGAGCAATCATATCTGGTAGGATTTTGCTCACCTAAATAATCCAAATTTTTATATTTGTCTTCTTGGAAGAAATAAATTAAAGAAATAAATTAATTTCCCTGATTGTCTCACAGCCTCTTGCTGTGTCAGCGGTAGTTTAACATAACCTTTGTTAAATAAGGGGACCAGAACTTATGATTATGAACTTCTGGTTATGAACTTATGGTTATGCTGCTGCTGCCCCTATTGGCATATTACCTATCTGCCCTGAATTGCTGCATTTTTCAACTTCGGTTGTCTTTTTTTTTTCTCCTGACCACATCACATCAATGACTCACAGTCATCTTGTGGTTACTAATGCGCTCAATATATTGTACATTTGTCATGTGTTGTTGTTCATTCTGCTCATTCTCTGAGTCTTTTCCCAGGAGGAGAAGCATGTCCAGAGATGTGTCAGGCTTTAGTAGCATTTCTTTTTTGTTTTTTTACCCTTAGCTCTGTGGTATGTGTCGCTGCATATTTTTTAATTGCTGTCTTAATTTTTCCATTTGAATGAAAAGGTGAGGACATTGGTGATGCTGACAGTCCCTGAGCATCTAAATCCAGCGTCTCAGACAACCACACAGGGTTTTGTCCTTCACATAGAAAAATTTTGTCCCTAGAGCAAAGCGTTGAAGCGCACTTATTGACCATGGTCTTATCCTGATAGTCTGTGATGGCCATCCAGGTAACTTGGCAACAAAAGAACTTGCCATCAAAATCTTAAAAATTAAACAGAGATCTAGCATGACATAAATACTGTTACAGCCCACATGAGAGCTATGAGCTGCTCAAAGAAGCCTTTAATAGTACAGAAAATAATCTGCAGTATTTCATACCACCCATGAAGCCTTCATACCTTGTACCCCAGTACAGCCACACTGCCTTGACACAAGAGGAGAGAAGTGCAAAACAAACTGCAGTTAAATAATTCTGAAACATTCTGAGACATTTTTCAGTCTCTTCAGTTAGAGCTGATATAGTTGGTCGTGCTTAGAGAGGTAGATCATTGATTTTAGCATGACTGAGGGTTACAGAATGAGGACCCATTTATCCCCAGAGAAGAATGGCAGACAGAAGAGCCAAATGCCCTGAACTCCTGGAAATTTAGCTAGGAAGGAAAAAAAATAGTAGATTCACATTTTTTTTAAAAGCTGAACCTCTCTTTTCAAGGAACATAAAAGCAAGTAAGATTTTCAGGTGAGTATCAATTCTGGGAACAGGAACTTTGATGTTGGTAATGGGGATATCTATGCATAGAACTCTTAATATATTTTTATCCAATGATTTTTAATTTGTTTCTTGGCAGAAAGAAGGGATTCACTCAGAACCTCAAAACAAGCTAAAATATGCAAAAGAGTAAAAAACCACAATGATATGCAAACCTGAGACAAGATTATTTTAAAATAATGAGCGAGGGGAAAAAAAGAACTCTTTAAAATGCCTTCATAGGTTTATTTTAAATATTGGGTGAATTAGGCAGCCTGTTTTCTAGTTTTGTTAATGAAGCATCAGGACCTAAAATATATTTAGTGTTTCATGAATATGCAATGAATTGCTAAATATTTGCAACGAGGCTTGGCAGTGTGAACTTTCCTGAAAACCTACCAACCTGAACACTTAAAAATACTTTGAATCATCAAGGAGTCAAACACAGGATCTGATCAGCCGCCCTCTTTCCTCGAGGAAATTTCTAGTGGCTTTTGTTTTCCGATCAGGGTATGCAGAAGAGCAGCCACTATGGATGAAATCTTGACCTCATTCAAATAATGTCTTGACCAAATAACAGATGGAGGTGTTCAAAGGTTCCCCATGTAGGTTGAAAGGCTGATAGAATCGAATTGGAGTAATTATTATTATAAGACACAGTTGCTTGCTTTGCAGCTGTCACCCAAAACAGGTCCTTTAGTGCACTCGGTGAGTTTGAAAACATTTTTCAGCTCTGTTAAACACCAATTTATTTATAAAAGACCAGTCATAAGTAGACCTAGACTAACTGCAAAACACTGCAAAATGGAAGCAGTTCTGCCATACTGAAAATAGAAAGAAAAATAAATCAGCCTTCTTCGTCATCTTGGAGCTATTCCTTTACATGAAATTATGATTGTAGAATCAAAGAATGGCTTGAGTTGGAAAGGACCTTAAAGATCACCTAGTTCCAACTCCACCGCCATGGGCAGGGAACCTTCTACATGAACAGGTTGCTCAGAGCCCCATCCAGCCTGGTCTTGAACATTTCCAGGGATGGGACATTCACAGCTTTGCTGGGCGACCTGTTCCCATGCCTCACCACTGTCAAAGTAAAGAAATTCTTCTTACTGTCTAATCTAAACCTACCCTCTTTGTGTTTAAAGTCATTAAAACCTTGTCCTGTCACTGATTTCACTTGTAAAAAGTCCCTCTGCAGCTTCTTTGTAGGCACAGGTTGAACAACTCCAACTGCATCAGTCTGTCTTCATAGGAAAGGTGCTCCAAACCTTGGGATCTTCAGATTTTCATAATAAGTCAGCCCAAAGGAGCTGCTTTTTGGCCCCATCACCAGTTCAGCTCAAATCAGCACTGGGTGCCTCCCTCACTTGCTTTCAAGAATGGTCAGAAAATTATTTGGCCTCACCCACTCTTGTTAGTAAATCTACAATCAAATACTTTCAACGGTAAGTAGTTTTAAATCATGGCAACTATATTTCAATACTGCTGCTGGTAGCAGAGTTTTAAATAGAGCTCTGAGTCATATCAGGGCTCTGTGTGGCTGCTCTCCTGGAAAGAAGCAGGCATAGCTGCATTAGGTGCGCTTCTGCTGCTGAAGTGTGCAGGCTGCCTCGTTATTCCACACTCCTGACAGTAGCTGTTTGTGCCAAAACCATAGGCTGCAAATTGCAAGAGCTAAAAGGCAGAAATTCCTCCTACTTAGTTATGCTGTTGGAAGAGTGGCACGGCTGTTTAAGGGGAGCTGGAATGGGGAAAAACAATCCTGTCATCCACCCCAACCAAATTCCTCCGGGCAGTGTGGCGGGGCTGGAGATGAGATGCTATATAGGACAGTGGGATTGCTTAAATGGCTTGGTTACAAGCAGAAAGCTGCCAAAATAAGCTGCTCAAATGGCTTCAGACAGTGCACTACAGATCCAACACCATTAGAGAAGAGGTAGCATATTTGCCCTCTTTCTCTTGCGCTGATGGCAAGTGACTCCTCTGACTTGGGAGATCTCAGGGTTTTTTCTTCTCATGGCCAAGGGAAAAAGAAGAAATTGCATGGCTTACTGCAAATTTCTAATTTATTTTTTCTTTTCTTTTCAGATTTTAAGATTCTTTGGGTTAGTAAGCATGAAGATATTAGGAGCAAACAAAAAAGTTGGAGGCAAGTATGTCTAGGCCTAAATCTGTTAAAACATACACTTATCATTTCCATCATTAAAAATTAAAAAGGACGTACAACTTGAGAAACCAGCCTGAAGTCACAGGTACCCAGTCTGTCACAAACCTAACCAATGTTTTCAAGTGCGTATTAATAGTACAGAGATGAATCCCTAGCAAGTCCAAGGGATTAATGCAAAACCTGCTGAGTGCCACTGTTCACACCTGAACCTGATCTTTGGTAGCCCACTGAGGTTTGTACTGCTAAATTAGAGCAGCTTTTATAGAAAATAGCAAACATATGGTGAAAAATTCAGGATAGAGTGAATGGTAATTAATTAAAACTTTATTCTTAAGCGTGTCGTGCTGACTCTACAGCTGTCAGTCAGGCTTTTAGGGTACCTACGTTCAAGCAACTGCACAATCTATAATCAAAGTATATTCTTTGATATATAGAGAAAATACACAGAACAAGCTAGTCAGTTAGAAAAATTAGAAAATTATGAGGATGGTATTGTAAGATGTGGTTGCAGCCTTTTGCAGATTGTATTACATCTTATCAGACAGGCATAATTTCTAACAGCAAAAAATGTATTGCATGCAAATCCCCTCAGAAGATGATAGATGAAAGATAGCTCGTTTCTCTTGCATTCAAAAAGGATTTCAGGTTGTTCCTGTTTGAGTTACTAAAAGTTAGGTCTCTTGACAAACGGGAAATCTTGACAGAAGCCAATATTAAAGGCATTCAAGTGAAACCTTTAGTGCTTTCTTTTTCTGAACAGCCAGAGCAAATGGTTCTTTTTGCATTTCCTGAGACCATTTTAATTGTATTTAGAGCCAGCTCAGGTCTCCCAAATTCAGAAGAGCCAGTGGAGGAGAAAATACCAAACTCTTGTACACTGCATGTATTAACAGGATAGATCCTGATCCCTTAAAATGTTCAGTGACATTGATTCCTGTTTTAAATCACAGTAATCTGTGATTGTTCAGTGTAATTGGCCCCAGATGTCTGAGGCACAAGACTGCCCTTTAGGATGAAGTATTTCCATCTTGTTAGCACTGAAGCAATGCTAGAAAGCTGTGTAATTCTGTAACAGCTTGATTCTAGGTACAAGGGATGAAGAAAATGCTAAATCTTAGAAACTTATAGACATTCAGGAATTGTGGTAGTGGCTTTGGAAAAGAGTGCATTTCAGATTGATAATATTTGTGGGAAGTATGTATTTTCAATCTTCTCTTCTTTAGGACAGTCTATCAGCATAAATTGCTGTGTCACAAGATTCATCCAGTTTATGTGCTCATCATCTAGAGGAATCTAGGAGAGGTTGTGCCTGCTGTCCCCGAAGTTGTGAACGAGAAGGAAATATTAGACCTCTGTTTTTAATAGCGCGATATAAAATGTTTTTCAAATTGTGAAATGCCTAATGTAACTTTAAAATATTCTCATGTATGAATCCATGAGCATTCTAAATATTTCAACTAGCATTCCAAGTGCAACAAACCACCATAATTTCCTCTGGTTAAGTAAGGTTTATTTGCAGCACTGAGGGCCAGTGGTTGATGGAGAGAGTGTCAAAGGATTTACTGGAAAAATAACATTTGAATAGACACAGATTTCCCTGAATAATAGGAATAAATACAGCCACTTTACCACAGGAATACTCCCTTCTTGTCTTCAGTTATGTCATAAACTTTTCTGTGGTACAGAAGCACATCAATCAGGAAAAACACAATAATCTCTATGAGCATTGCCAATCTCCCTTAAATAGCTGAGTTCGGGTGTGATGAACAGTAAAATGAATGGTCTTCCCTTGGAAAGAATGACGTACTAAAATAATCAATAGAACATCAGGGTGGCATGATCACGGCATGCTTGTAAGATGTTGTTTGTACCAATCACACCTGAGATTTAATTGCTTCAATTTAAAGATATGAGGGATCTCACTGTCACTAGGGATGAAGAATGTGGTAATCACTAGCTGACAGCAGATCCACACTAGATGTTTGCTGTCACAGCACTGCAGCACTCATTGAGGCACGTATTCAGTTGGAAAATCTTCCCTTTGTTGTTCTATTTCACTATTTCTGATTATGCTCTCCCTTAAAACGTGCTTTGGGGTAAAGCAGGGATTAAAAGCAATACCGCTAGACTGTGTTCTCCTTGGGCTAATCTGACCTATGTCTTCAGTACTGCTGCCAGGGTCATGCGAGTCCCGCCTCCGGGGCAGCCTGGCTCGTGATCCACTGCCCGATGCACTGGGCTCCACCGTGCCAGGCTGGCAGGGCCCCCAGCTGGGATGAGATGCAATGCCTAGGACTGCAAATATGGGACAGTAATTTTGGAAACTCCTTCTACACCAAAGTCATGATGAATTGCTGCAGTTTTTTTCCAGGTTCCTGGTGTATCCTGGTGCCTTTCATCAACTTTCCCCTTGTCCTTTGACAACAGAGTCTGTATGTTTTCACTATAAGGTAAAGTAGCACTTCCATAGGGCAGCATCTACACAAAAAGTTATTCCTCCTTGTGGTGTGGTATATTATAGTAGTCAATTACATTGTAGCATTCAGGGACCATTAGGAAAGACGTATGTCCCTCTTATGTCTAATTCAATGCTTTGATTTCCAAAAGGTGACAGAGCCCTGCTTCAAACAGGGAAATTAAAAGATCTATGACCGGCAGGGAAAAAAAAAAAAAAAAAAAGGAAATTTAGGGGAAACAAAAAACCAAGCTAAACATGTAAAGGAAATTGTACTTTAGGATTTTACACACAGTTTAAGCAGGGAAAATATACATGATGGGTTATTTTCCTTCATTAGAGGCATCTTATAAGAATGGAATGTATCAAACAAAGTAAGAAAAATACATGCAAACATGGCTAAAAATAAAACTGCTAGACTGAGTGAATCAGTGAGGAGCAATAATCCAGAATAATGAGCAAACATTGCACTTGGGTCTGAAGATGATATAGTGCATTTTGTCAAGCATGAAGAATGCATCTTAAAAATGTGCAGATTAGAAAGATTTCTGTCCAAGCAGGAATAATTATCTGACAAGAGCAGGACAGGCCTGAGTGAAATACTTGTAACTATTTAACATTATCCATCAACAAAACCAATAAAAATGACTGCTTCCCAGCAGGTGGCACTGAAGCTAATGAGTTCTAATTCACCTCAGCATCCTTCTGCAAACTTCATAAAAATTGGTAGATTTTCCTACTGGAAGGCTTCATCATTCTGTTCCTATTGGAGATCTCAAGGAGTCAGAGAACAAAATAGGGGCCAACAGAAACATTTTGAGTATCACAAAATGCTGCCATTAAAAATTGTCTGGCTAAAAAGAAAGCCTTTTTCTCTCATAAATGCTGCGGAAGAAAATTGTACAACACTACAGAAACTTGGCTATATCATCTTTGCTTCAGAACTCATAGATCATGTTTTGCTGCCTAAACGTCTAGTTAGTCCCTTCAATCTACTTTTCTTGAAAAGCTTTGCAATTCAGACTAATATTCACCCTTTATATTTTAAAAATTATAGGCAAAATATCAACATGACAGCTGACAAAGCCCCTTGAATGTGGTTAGTGTGAGATATATGATGCAGCCCTGTGGAAGCACAGTGTGATAGATGGATGCTGTGCAGGCTTACCAGCATCCTGATTTGTATGCAGCAGTTCTATCCTCATCCTGAGACTCCCACATTATGCCAGGGATTATGATTGTTCTGAGACTCCTGATCCCTGGGAGAGGCATGCAGAAAAAATATCTAAAAGCTCTACAGTGAGGCAAAGTTGTAAAGGAACAGCTGGAGGGACCAGACATTGACAACAAAACAGGGAAAAGACAATCCCATAGGCCTTAGAGAGATAATTGAATGACACCCTCTGTCCCTAGCATTCCTGATATTCTACAATTCTTTCTTCCTTGTCTATTATTATGTCACTGCAAATAACCCTGTCTTAAATAATATAGAAAAGATATGTACTATGACCATTTTAAAGATTTATAAATCACTCCACCTTCATCATTTGTCTACTGCATCCTTGAAAACATACTAAAGTGTGAAAAATCCTGTTAGCTGACATGATCTGTTGTAAAGAAATCTTGTTTTTTTTTCCTTTTTGGTTGTTTAAATTTTACAGTATTTGTTTTTAAAAGTTATCTGTATGGCTGTCCCATTATAGGAAAATGTCTACATTTTAAAAGCAATTTACAAATTACTCTTCTGTATTCTATGCATTAGTTCATTAATAATGGATTTCCATGTGATACTTCCTTATTGCTTTTTTAATGGAAGAAATTTAGCCAGTTGCTCTTCTGATTGTGACTTGATTATGTTCCAGTTTTTACAAGAGACTTTCCTAAGACGAACTTAAACACAATTAGCTCTCTTCAGTGTCAGTTCCCCTCAAAATGTGTATCTAACTTGTACAGCAGGACTGCTGCTTGTGCATTCGCAGAAGAAGCTGAAAGCAGTCCAGCAGAGAAACTGTGAATTTGGGAGGCTGTGTTTGTTTATTAGAAGTGAATGCGGTAGTGTAGCCAAGCATGCCTGCAAAGAATAATATTTCAATCACAAAGTAGGTCAGTGAAAAACATACTTTTTCAAGGTACTTTGATAGAGAAAAAAAATCTCAAAAGAGTACAGAATAAGTTTAATTAACAGAATAGCCTAAAATTCAGATCTTTGCAAAAAATTAGCTAAGGCTAACTTCAAGGAGAATATAGTTGCACAGATATATATATGTTCTGACCAAAATTGTTGCTAAGAGTATGAAAATTGTAAATCAAAGTTTCTCAAAAGCCAGTAAGTGATGGAAACAAGGTTTCCTGTGGAAGCCTGTGTATATATTATTCAAAGTGTTTTCCTGAAGGAACCTGGCCCATGAGCCTCCTCTCCTCTTCACAGGATCAAGGACGGATTCAGATATGCAGCCCAGTGCAATCTAATGCTTAAAAGGAAAGATTAGGCCATCCCTGCAGAAAGTTGTTCTCTTCTGTATGGGTCACCATGCAGAGAGGGGCAGAACCATGCAGCTGGCAGCTTGGCAGCAGTTTGTTATAAGGCAAAGGAATATCTAGCAGTGTGACCAAAGAACTGCTCAGCTTCTGAAGGAGAGTGGTTTTGAGCTATTCTCAACTCATCTTCTCTTTATAATCTTTATTCTCCTCTCCTGTTCCTTCCGTCTCTCCCTTTCCTCCTCCTTGTCTAATCTCCTCCTTTCACTTTTTATTAATCTATTCTATCCCTTCCTACCTTCCCTGTGTCCAGTCAGTTAAACCTCTTTTCTAGAATTTTTCCTCATTAGTCAGAGCTGATTGTAAACATGGGAACTCAGCTGCAGAGTCTGGAGCCACAACACCCCTGAAAAGGCAGGAGAAACAACAGACACAGGAATATTCTTGTAAACAGGAGTATCCTCCTAAACATCTGAATCCCCAGGATGGAGCATGCCTGGACAGTTCGGGAGGCGGGGACGGGGATATATCTCAGGAGGCAACTAAGAAGCAGAAACAACAGCACCTTCAGAGGACAGAAAAAATGAGTTCTATCAAGTCATACATAACCAAGTGAATAATACTTCAAAAGCTTTATAGTGTATTCAAATTTGGAGAAGTTTTCATAAAATCAGCAAAAAAAATAATTTTCCTTTTACCTCAGAAATCAATGTGGCAAATGTCAAGTTCTTGCTCCATAGAACAGAGACCTAATGAGATACCTTTAAGAAGACTTTCAAAATGTGTAAAATAATACCAGTCTTGTCCTCTGAACATTTCTGGATTATGTCAGCTAAAACCCTCCCAGATAAAGAAACATAGAAACCAGTCCACATGTAACATGAAAATGAATATTTTAAAATTTTGATGATATTTTCAGCAACTAGAAGGAGTCAAAGGCAAGAAATTACTGGGAAATTTTTATCGTTAGCAGGTGTATTACCTTGTCAATAGTGTTGAAGAGGGAAATGACCCATTAATAAAGCATGCAAAATTAGAAAAACTCTATCTATAATATCTGCCTGTCCTGCAAGTCCTGCAGGAAATTACCTAACCTGCACCTGTGCAAGTAGCAAATAGCATATTTTGTTGGCTAAGCTGTTTTTAAATATTGATCGATAAAGACCTTTCTGCTGTTGATAGTAAATTGCCTATTACTCTGATGATCCTCAAGCTCTGGCACAAAAAAAAGGTTGCAATAGGGCTTTGTATGGTCCAAATTACAAAAAATTACAAATAATAATATATCAATGTATCTTTAAATTGTGTACAGCATTTGCAAACAATACTTCATTCTTTAATAAGTGTCAAAAGGATGATAATTTTTTCTGCATATTTTCTTCATAACAACAAAGCTATTAATGTAACTCAACACAAGAAAAATATGTTTTGTTTAAACAAAACCACTGGAAGAGGTTGGTAATACATACGCTATGGGTTTGATTGGCTGTGGTTTCATAGCTCTGATCAATAAACTAATTGAGCTGTGTCAAATTGGTCCTCTGAGCTTTTACTCCTATTAGAAGCAATTCATACTCGGTTTTGGAATAAACTCATAGAGGAGACAGGCACAGTGATGTCTGCTCTGTGAGCAGCCTAGATGTACTGCACATCTTCTTTCTCTTTTCCCCTCATAGCTCATTCTGGTAGGATAAACGCAGTTTCCACGACCCTGAAATTTCTTGAATTTTTACTTGGTTGTAGCGAAACTCTCTTTTTAACCCTGCGACAGCTTTAAACATGTTGTCCTGCTCTACAAGCGTTCATCACCTACTTTGCTGATCTGAATCCTTTTCTGCCTTACTGAGACAGTGCCACATTTTTCACTTTAATTTATCAGGCCTTTCAAAATCTCAGTCCCATGTTGTTGTCACTGTGCATTATTTTTCCTATACTCTCCATGTGAAATCCAAATGTGAGGATCAGTGATCTTTGCATTTTGATTAAAAGGTCGAGAGGAGATAATCAGGTACGTGACTTTCATTTATTTTCTTATTTATATATTTTACCGGTGACTTTCAATTGCAATAAGATATCTCTGAGCTGCATTTCGAAGATTTTACAGGAGTCTCTGCTCTAGAACCACTGAGACCTTTCTTTTCAGCTTCACTATTGACTTAATAATGTCTCCAGAGCTTAATTTCAAAACAAATTCCAGCAAGCATGCACAGATTTTCAACTTCCAGAAACATTAAAAGTAAATGAAACAATGCCAGGGAAGGAATTCCTATATACAGTGCTGTAGCTTCAATTAATCCAGCATCTTTCTAGGTCCTTTTTTATCCCACACACAAATCCTTCTCATATTGCCACTTATAACTGTGCAGGTAAGTTTCTCTGGAGATTTGCAGTCCTGAGCACAGTAGTGAGGAGCTCCCTTGAGAACCATGTTTGCCAGAGGGGTCAGGATCTGGGTTTGTACTTCCTTTTCCTCTGGTTGTCTGCTGTTTTGCATTAGGTGTACACAGAGATATTTTCATGCAAAAGGACCTTGTGCAGCAATGCAGGAAAGAGGTATGGGCAGATCCTCCTTAAGTAAACAAAATAGCATCGAAAAACTAAACTTTAGGAAGTGTTCCATTAGCATTTAGTCTATTAACAGGAAAAGGTTTTGTCCTGATGATCATCTAAGGCTTTAAAATATGTTAATTTTAATATCAACACTAAACTTTTCATGCTGTTATAATGAAAACATCTGTATGTTCTACTGCGGAAAGTTGTGCAAACCTTTGAGTAAAATATCGCTTCACCTTTAGTTCTTAGAGATACAAGTATTAAAGAAAGAAATTCTATTCGTGTTTGCAAAGTTTCCTAGGATTTGGTGGTTGAAAAAAGTATGAAATATTATGACTTTCCTGGTAGCAAGAACAGTCCTTCAAATTGTTTTCTTTGGGTTTTGGGAGTTTTCTTGGGGAGGGAGACCATCTTTTGCACTTTACATGCCTCAGATATGAACTTTCTAGAAGCTACTTTGAAGGTCAGAGGTAGTTGGTAAAACTACTTTTGTGACTACTTTTTTTGTTTCTCTACTGCACTTTTGTGAAGAGATAAATGTAACATTTAATAAATTTACCCTGACAGTTTTACTGTTCTGCCCACTATTAGTGATTCCTCCACTAAAGAGTCAACTGAAACTTCTGCCTGTCAGTGCTACTACCTTTCCTAAAAGCAAATAATAACCGTTAATCTGCTTTTAGAGGTGATTTCAACCTGCACTAAATGAAACACTGACTACCTAGAAATGTTGTGATGAGAAGACCCCGAGTTATGCTCTGGCAGCAGCACATTTACCATGAACAGAGGATGTGGAGAAAATCACTCACGTGTCAATACTTCCCTAGAAACATCCCATAATTCCTGCAAAGAACAGAGAAGTTGTCCTGCAATTGACCCAATTGATGGGAAAGAGCTCATAGGACATCTAACACAAAAAACCTTACGCTTGACCATCGAGGCATGTAAGCAGAAGCAGAGAGAAAATGGGAACAATTTCCTGAGGAAATGTTTAAACTTGCAATAAACTAAACCCTGTGGGTGCCACTCACCCAGTTTACTCTGGATAATAGGAGATGGTCTTGTGGACTGGCTAGCTGTGCTACACTTATTGGTATGCCAGCATCTCAGAAAGTATTTGCCAACACTCACCAGAATTTTCTCTTTGAGCGCCCAGCAGCAGCTGAATAAAATGAGTGAAGACCAGCATCTTAAAGTCAAAGTAGCATGTAATTGCCAGTTAGGACATAAGATTTAGGAGTGTATTAGCACAACAAAGAGATCAAATGCATCTTTTTCTGTGTGAGCCCAGAGGACCTATCTATTGCTCTAGTATAATTCACCCTGTTTTTTCCCTTGAACTGGGAGAGCTGGGATGCTTGATGGGAATAGGTAGGATCCAGTTGTGGATATTTTGTTATCTATTAAAGACTCAAGTCAACTGATAACTAACACATTAAAGAACTTGTAAGTAGTAAAATGTATGTAGAATAATTCTTGGAAGAATCAAATAAAATATGAGGCAAAAAATAGACCGTTATATATTTTGTATCTAAAAAGTCATGTTTTGTTTTCCCTAAGATCATGGTATTACAACATTAATTTACGTGGCAATTACTCCCATAAGTTTAAGATTAGGTCCAATCTCCAGCTCAATAAATCTATAATGAAAACCAGTGTAATGCCCAACATATTAGTAAATCCATACTTCTATCCCTTCTGCACGTGCTCATTCTTTATTAATGCACCAAAACTTTTCCCCTACAAATTGGTAGAAGACCAATAATGAATAAATCATTCAAATAAGCCTTTCAGCAGAGCTGTATGTTAATGATAATCATCAATATCTGACATTCCCCGAGGAAGAAATTCAGTCTCCAAAGTTATTTGCTTTGGGAAATGTTTGGGCAACAGGCATTCTTGTTGCTTGAAAATGACAGCAGGGAGTCTGAAGCATACTGTTAACACCCTCTTGAGTAGATGTGACTACATTTTCAACCTATTGAAATTCCTGCTGTGTTTCTTTGTATTTAATCACAGTCTTTATTGGCATTTATTCATTGTAACTGTACTTTATTCATTTATTCACTTAAATGTTTATACAAAATTGAATATTTAAAACTGTGGCAACATCTTTTATGAGCAACAAATAAAAATTAATCCTGCTTGCATTGCATGTGCACGTCTATTCAACAGATGCCCTGTTATTGTTTGATAGACGCCTGTGCCAGAAAAAGAGCTAGAAGCATATTCTGTTTAGCATAGAAATAATTGGTTCTTAAAAGATTTTCAGTTTTCTGTTTATCAGATACACGAACGTATGTTCATTTTATAGTAAGATTGTCATTCGTACTCTCTACAGTAAGAATTCTGATTATTTGCCACAGTCAGAATTCTGATTAAAAGGAAGCATGACAGATCAGAGCCTTCATTGCTAAAAGTCAGTCTATTTCCATTTTTCGTAGATAAGGACTGGGGCCAGTACAGGCTGACTGAGAGTATGTCCAGTGTTTCTCATAATAATGTAAAAAAAAAAAGTCCTTAATATTAAATTACTTTTGTTTTCCTGTTTTCCTTGTAATACTTTTTTCTTTTTCCATTTTCTGCCAGGAAATAAAACCAGAAAGGTTTCCAACCTCTGACCACCACCACAGCACTAAGTGCCATGTCCAGTTGTTTCTCAAACACCTGCAGGGATAGTAATTCCTTCACCTCCCTAGGCAGTCCATTCCAATGCTTAATCACCCTTTCAGGGAAAAAATTCTTCCTGATGTCCAACCTGAATCTCCCCTGGTACAGCTTGAGGCCATTTCCTCTTGTCCTGTTCCTGGTTGCCTTTAAGAGGAGGTCGACCCCCATAAGCAGTCAGAATTATATTTGTTCTCAAATGAGGGAGATTTGGCCCATTACTAGCAGGACTAAATATTCTCAAAAGGCATGTCCCACAGCAGAATGCCTTTTGTTCTGCCAACCAATGTCTCAAACTGGGCATTGTAAAGAAAGAACACGTTACATCTTCAGTAATGAGACCCATGAATAATTTCTCTGCATGTAACTCCAGAGCCTTTTCTCTAACTTCTTTCATCTGGAAGGATGTGTCTGGGAATTGTTTCTAGCACAATCATTTCCTCTTTGTACCTGCAGCACTCTGGGCCCTCATCAGAACTGAGCAGCTACAGGTACAGTGTTTATCTCACGTTTTAAATGCCAATCCCCCAATTTCTGGGGGAAAAAATAAATTCAAGAATCAAGAACAGGGGTTTTGGTCAAACAGCTGCATCTTCAGGCACTTTATTTTGAAATTGCCTCATGGTAATCATGTAAGGCCCCTCCTTTTTGTCAACAAAACCCCTACGGCACTTAATTACTTGATTCTTTGCCACAGTGAACAGTTCTGTGTCTCTTTTGTGCCCAAAATACAGTGTGACTCACAAGTATCTTTACTCTTCCTTAGCTGTGGCATTCTGCTCTAGAGCATATGCTCTAACCACATGGCATAAACCCATAGGAGAAGACACCCCTGATCACTTAAAAGTTAACATATTCACTTTGCACTGACCTTGAGTGAGGGACAGTACCCTTAAGTTAGTAGACCATAAATTTGAGCACTGGCTTGGAGTAAATATTTAAAGTACTTACAGAAATAAGAATGACACAATCACCGGAGATTAATATTAGTATTTCAGATCATATCCTGTAGCTTGATAGCAAAGATGGGATGGCAAATGGGGGTTGAAACTTCCACCTGCTCTGTGGGTGGCTTAGCCCTTGACACAAACTTCAGTATGTAAACCTGGGAAAGAATTAATGAGTGCACAAAGGTGTGTCTATCCAGATTGGATTTAGGTGTCTTTGTATCACAAAGAGGGCTTGAAGCCAAGTTCTTCACTTCAGTAACTCCTCCTAATTACCTTCGAAGTTCTGTACACTGAGTTTTGTGAATCCTGTTTTGAGCTACCTTTCTGGTCATTAAAGTATTTCTCTAATCATTATGTGGAAATTGTACTTACCTAACTTGTGGCTGGGGATGCTGATAAGTAGAACTAAAGAGGCAGTTTGGCTCACTGCTGCATTGAACCAAAACTCCCTGTGTGAGTCCAGGCCTAAGAGATTAAGCAGGAAAAAAAAATCCTCTTTAAAACAGTATTACATGCAGTAATTTCGGATGGGTGGAACTATTTCTGAGAGTTATAAACTACTCAAAGTAATGGTGATAACTAATTAAATGGCAACAAGAAGCAAGCTATGGACTCACACTTTAGGGCCACTAAGAACCACTAAGGTCATCCAGTCTGACCTGCTGCCTAGTGCAGGCCAAATAATTTTATCCAAGTAGTTCCCGCAATGAACAAAAATATTCTTTCCTATGGTGCAAGTTATTGTTCCTATGGCTAACAAGTTAGCTGAGCAAGAATGTAGCCCTTAAGAAAACATCCAACACTTAAACACTTTCAGCTTGAATAAGTCCTTTTCCAATCAAAAAATATATACATTGAAAAAAAGTGTTCCCACTGCTACTAACTGGAAAGTAAAGAAACAAGAAGGACAGAAGTTTTCTGAATTAAGCAAAGTTGTGAGTTGCACAAGAGGTTGTATGAGTCCAGTATCAGCCAAAGATGTATTTCTTTGTTTACTTCCTTTATTCTTCTATACATCTCTGAGATTTTAAAGTAGGTTAACTCTGGAGGTTGAAAGAGTTTTTCTAGTGATTCACAACAATGTAACTTTGGACATATTCCAAAACTGTGGCAATTAATAGATATCTTTCACTATCTTAGTCATGCTTTGGAGCTAACTCAGTGTCTAAAACTTGCTCTAAAATACTGACCCAAACAATGCACTATGAGGTGAACATTTTATGACTAATATTACACTTGCCAATAACTAAGTAGTCAAGGTAAGTGACATCTTGAAATTCAATTTATATCCTATAAAAACTAAAGGAAAAACCTTCACCTTAGTACATGATATGTGACTTTGCCAAAAGATGTTTTATTCTGCTGACACTTATACTAAAATAAATAAGTAAAGAAAATAAAATGTTAAGGTAATCAAAGAGTGATCATAAAATGGATCAAAATCAGATTGCAAATATATATGTGTATACACACAATACATACAGTAGCTGAATGTGAAATAATAATGGAGCGAATTTTATCTTAGCACTTCAGTGTCTCTCAGAAGATCCAGCACGTAGGTCTCTGTCACAAAGAGACAGTCCAGAGACTGTTTCAGATGAGAATTTGGTCTATCACACTAATGTGATGTGAGGTTACATGTCCAAAGGAACAAAAGTAACTGTCAGAGAAAATTGCCAAGGTCATTTGACTCCCTCCTGGAATTTGTTTCAATAAGTTGAGAATGAATGGAGTATCAAAAACTTGGAGTTGACTTAAGAAAATCTAATTACATTCAAGAAACTGTTGACCTCTCTGTTACTAAAGCTTAAGCATAAATTCCCAGCTACCATGGTACCCCTGTGCAACCTCCCTCATCAATATTCTGTTGTAGGATAGAAGGAAGCTTCTATTGAGTGAATCCTCTGTCACTCTTGCTTCAGTCCAGCACGAATAATCTAATACAGAAGGAAAAATAATTGATACTAAGCACAGAGCCACTTATCTTTGATTACCCTATCCATGGAGAGGTTTAGGGTTTGAATTACAAATGTTTGAGTCTCAAAATAATCTCTGATCTCCCTGATCACCAAAACTGCCACCCTCCCCCATCACCACCCTTGGCTTTTGATATGTCATTATTACCAATGGTAACTCAAAGTCTGTCACTGATTATATTTCTGGTAATTTCAAACCAAGCAAAAAGTCCTTTGTATGGCTGTGTCCTGAGTAGAGGGATATCCAATCAGCTAGTAGAAAATGCAAAGGAAGGAATGTCAAACTTAAGACAAGCTTGAAAAAATTTAAGCCTGATGATATCTTGTATCAAAAATGCCTCCTGATTTGTCTGTCAAGCAGAGTAAAGCAGAGCATAATTGTTGCAGTGTGAAGTAATGCAGTTCTAAGGTGAGCCTTCATTTAGAGCATCATTGTTCTGTGGTAAAATGATGATCTTCTGTGGGGTAAAGGGATTTGATTGGTAACAGAAAACACTACAATGAGCAGAAGATCCAGAGGAGAGCTAACAAAGAAAAGATGATGTTCAATGAATGTGGATAACAGCCTTCTTTCTTTCACCAAAACACCAGTTTGCATTTTAGAAATGTGCCAGAAGGCATTCTTTAGCTATCAGCAGAGAGGAACCTAAGCTATCTTCATTAAGGTTTCATTTGTGATATGAATGATTTTGTTAAAATATGTTAAATGAGGAGAAACAAGTGTTATTTTCAATCCTCAAGAAACCCCAAGAAATCAGAAAGCTCAAATCCCAGTCTCTCCTGTAAACAAATTTAAGAGATGCCTGCTAAATAGTTGTCTCAGATTTCCAAATCTCTACTTAGATTGGCAACCTCTTCATAAGGACTTACAATACATTTTTTTCTCAATAATCACTGCCTCCTTTAAATCATGTTTTATTACCCTCAGGTATATCAAAATATTACTTTACAGAAGATAACCTTCTGCTATTCAGGTGGAATGTGTAAAATGTACATTTTAATGTTCCTATGTGCCTTCTGCAATATCTATTCATTACAAAAGAACAGCAAATGTTGCATATGTTGCATATTGTTACAGTATAAGATGGTTTACAGTCAATGCCATTGGCTGGAAAGTATTTGGTCCCAGCTCAAAGGTTTGCTAGGGATTGTGAGATCCTCAGGGATTTTACAGGCTCATGAGATTTGAAATACAGCGACATTTTACACAGTGCTTTGTGGTGCCTGCTGAGTGGTTTTCTGCAGGTTGCATCAATTCCCCACACCAATCAACTGATGGCAGAAAACTCTTGTCATTCAATTACTATTAAAGACCTCTTTCTTCCTCTGGATATGAATGAGTAGCTGCCAGTGACTTTAAAAAGAAGTACTAGTTTGAACCTAGGATCTAATTCTATGTAGTCAGGTTTTAGTCTATGGCTTAGTGCTTTCACTGCTAGTCCAAGGACCTAGATCATGTTTTCAGGCGTCTGTTTATGGCTCCAGCAAAACTACTCTATCAAAATGCTCTATCAGCATCCCTCATGGCCTTATCCCCCAAATGCAGATGTTTCCACATTTTGGAATACCCTTGGCATACTGGAAGGTCGGCATCCAGAAAGAAAGCTACTACATTCCACATGCAGGCTGGACAAGGCTACACGTGGGAAGTTTGCTGCTGCTGATGCCCCAAATCAAGGTCTGTACAGGGGTAACACACCAGAGCACGCACACGTTGCTCAGTTTTCCTCTTCTAAAATTTTGCAGTGCTGGTGGAGGTCACTATAAACTATTCAATGCTGTGATTGACATGAAAAGGTGGAGCCAGAGTCTGCCCACACGGTGACAAACAGGGAACCACACAGATGTACCAGCATGGCTTACACTTCTGGCTTACACTTCTCCCTGCAAGCGGCCCAGCAAAGACCCTCCTTCCCTTGGTCTCATGGTCCAACCTGCATTTATCTAATAATTTATAGCATAGCTTGGGCCAACATTATCCAAGTAACCAAATCATTCCTTAGAGTCATGAATTAGGCAAAAAAAAAAAAAAGCCGATTTAGAGGGTGAGATATAAATTCCACCTTGCAACTACTGCAGCAGGAGTTTCACTCTTAGAAAATCATAGGAAATCATACAAAATTAGAGATTAAAATGTTGGAGAGCTCATTATACTTTCAATATTGCCAGCTATATCGGATTTCATGTCTGGTACAACCCAAAGAGCTCCGAAACTGTATCTTTACCATGATTAGTTTGTCAGGCTCAAGAACACACATTTTGCTCCTCATCATTGTAGTAGCCTAGTCCTAGCCTAGTTATAGCCTGGTCTGCAAGGACTAGATTCACCTGACTTAATTTTAGATTCTCAAATAGACTAGTACATGCAGTATCCCCACGGCTAGTGACAGGTTACACGTTTTTAACGATGGCAAGGGCTCAGGATGAGGTTTTTCTGGCTCTTCCTGTCTGCTCCTTGTGAAAAGGTTTATTCCAGTTTTACACAGTTGAAACTGCAATTGCCTAATGACCAGGTGGACACCACCTTATTTATTTCAGCCTTTCTCAGCTTTGCATAATTTTGTGCTACAGCACCTATTGCTGTTGTAATGTTGATACATGCCCTGTAAATAATAGGTGTTGGTTACAGGTAGCTATTCCGGTAGTTAGCCTGAGTAGAATAAAGCATCTGTGGTTCCAGAATAGCAATGTGGTGTAGGGCAATACAAGTGCAGGAGCGGCCACAGAAACGTGGCCCCAGCACAGAGGCTTCAGGGCTCTGCAGAGCTTGCCTGTTATCCGCTTCTGAGCACTAAAGGAATGGAGCTCCTGAAGCTCAATGAAACTGATTTCAGGAGTCACCAAGAGCACAAGTGGCGTCTGGCATATACAAGATACACCGTGCAGAATTAAATTTAGGAGTAATTTTAAATTAAGTGTAAGTAATTTTAATCCTAAGTGTAGGATTTCTTGGAAAGCCAAAGTAGCCCCAAATTTACACTTGGTTGAGGAGGAAGAAACTATCAACATCCCTCTCCACATGGCAAAATACTTGAGACGCTGAGTGTTCAAGTAACCTGACTATTGAAATAAACGGGAAAAGCAATGGCATACAGTGACTGTGGAAATAAAAAAGAGATAATGAGTGAAAGAAAACTTAAAAGAAAGGATTATTCTAAATATTCAACCCAAGACATACAGAGGCTGATTTATAACAGTGCTGAGTACTTAAATCTGAAAGCAAAGTATACTTGACCTGTGTTGCGTATATGCAAAGTGCTATAGCAATCCTAAGCATTCTGACACTAAGGCTGCAAGGGCCATCTTTTAAAATATATTTAGGCACCAAAAATCATGCCTATAGAGATTTTCTCAGAAGGCATGAGAGATTAGATCCCTAGCACCCATGAGTCAGGGTTAGCACATCCTCAGGCTAATGATATCCTCAAACTAATTTGCTCACCTGCACTTTTAAGGTTTCAAAAAAATCTGTCTCTAAGTACGTGAAAGTTGGCAGCTTGAATTTATGTTTTTGACAGGGCTGTCAGGAAGAAACAACAAACTAAAGGCTTTAAAGCATTCAGAAAAAAGTAGGAAAGATATTGAAACACCTTAGCACCTGATCATGGGCAGGTTTACCCCACAATAGAATGGATAATGCAGATAAAACACAGCTCAAGCTATAGCTAGTCAGGAAAATCAAGCCTGTGAAGAGGATTTTGAGGGACAGGATCTGTGTTTTTCTTTTTCTTCTATTTTTTTTGAGACCCTGTGAGTACAACTAAAACAAATTATGAAAAAATGTACTGATATCCTTAAGAAATTCTTCCAAATGTCGCACAATTTTCTCAGCCAGAGTGACTTCAACACCTTGAAAGACTTATTGTCAGGTTTATTATCCTGATTCACAACCTACTTTGGTGTATGAAACAGAAGTTTAAAAGGCAACTTGATCACAATTCCTAAGAATCCAGACAAAAACACTTTGCTTATTTGATACTCTTTAATCTGACAGACAAAAAGATTCTGTTTCTGGGTAAGTTGAGGACAGAAAAGTAAAAATTAGGAAGAAGAGACAGATTTTAGGAAGAAGAGACAGATTTTAGGAAGAATAGCAATTAGTCATTGTTGCAGCTTGCCAAGGTAAGTGGCAAATTCATCATAACTGAGTCTTTAACTCAAGATTGAATGACTTTCTAAAGAATGGGAGGCAAACAATAAATTTTGGTGCTAGATAGCAAAAGGGAAAAAAACTTACTGAGGGAGAACATTTTCTGCCCTGTGGTATGCACACATCCAGTCTAAGTCCATGTCACCCCTTGGCTTAAAATGGATGTATCTATACTTGGCTGCCTTTCATGATGAACAAGAGATGGACACATACCACAGGATGTACTGCACGAAGTCACTGAACTCAGCATGGAAAACTTATCTTTTGGCCATGCAGTGTGCCTTTGTTTTTGGTTTGGTTTTGTTTGGTTTTTTTTCCCCAAATAATTAATTACAGGTTATTATTATGAATCCTTACTTTAACATCATATATCTGCACTGTTTCTTAATATGTATAGAATGGGATACTGTCCTAGACTTCTGTTCTATCATAGATTGAATAAAAAAACTGATCAAAGATCAAAGGAAAACTACTATACAGTGTGAAATTTGTTTACATTCAAGAATACACAATGATATTTCTGGTTTTTGCTTCTGCTGACATTTGCTTCCATTTGCTCCCAATGTAATTATTTCCAAATATATGAAGGTTTTAGGTGTTCCAGAGACTACATTCTTTATCAAGGGTAATATAAATAATAAGAGTAGATTTAAAAATGAACTATTTTTCCTCAGAATTAAACATAAATATATATACACATATATAGGTAAAAGAATGTGAGCCATTAGTTTTGAAGGGATTGTATCATTTTGTTTCAACCATAAATTTATATCTGAATTGTATGTTCCTAAAATTTAATGAAGCTTAAAAGATAGTTAGGAAACCTTGACAAAGAACAAGTCTCTCTATATTGGACACTCCCTTGGGGACATTTTAGTCAATTAAGAGTGGTGATAATTGAGATGGTAGCAACTGAAAAAAGAGAAATTTCTTGTGCAAGTCACTTTCAAAGCCTTGTGTTTTAAAAGGCCACATACACATTGGCTTTCCTCTGAATAAAATTCCAGGGGGGTATTTAGAGTTCATATAAATTCTGTCAGTGGCATCTAGACTCTGATTTGTAACATGTTATTCAGTTAGGCATTTAGAAATTTCATTACAGAGCCTAATCTTGCCACTTGTTATTTGTGCTGCAAATAGTCCTCTCACATTCACATGACTTAGTTTCATCAGACATATTATTTTATATTCAGTATTATTCAAATAAGGGGAGGAAATAAAATGGAGGTGGGATGGGAGTACCGCTTCTTTTCCAAATCTATCAGTTAGTTTTGCAAGAGAGATTTCCTTTCTCCACAGACCCTGCCTCTCTTACATCCCAAGATTATCACAAGTACAACAGTAATTATGCAAATTGCTACTTTTTATTTTAATATTCTGACTCGTCTTGTGGTTTGAGGTTTAGGAGTACCTCCTAGGTTTTTGGAAAGTGTTTCCTCAGGAGAGCAAATTAAGCTGGAATATTGACATGCAATGTGACTGATCGTGTTTTGAATGCACTAATGGACTTCTGGAATTTGTCAATGTTCAAAATACATTAATTACTGTATGGATTTTTTTTGAAGTGGATTTTGGTAGAAAAAAATTTAATCACTGTCCAACTTGTTCTTCAATCTTACGCACTCGAGAAAAAACCAGAAACTTTTCCAAATGTACTTTCTTATAAGTTTCAATCTGTTATGTGCAAGTAGATTTTGTCCCTATTGTTTCTCTAATGATTAATAAAGTATACAAGTGATTTTATGAACTTAACTTTAACCAACATAAACAATTCAAAATATTGTCCTGCTTTCTCTGCAAATTTGCAAACAATATTAAAACATTCACATTATCTCTCATTAAAACCTTTGACTTGTGTGCATACTTGAAGTGGAGGTTTCCTAAGCTCCAAGTGTTCTTTTTCACCACATCTCCTGCATCTCCTGTGGTCAGCAGAAAGGCAGCCTTTCAAATCCCTCTGTGGGCTACTAACTTTGGCTTGTCCATGTACACAAACTTTTCATGGCTGCTTCCCACTCTATTTCATGGTTTTCCAACATCAAAAGAATCTGGGGCTTTCCATATCTCCCAGTTGTCTAGCCCACGTGATTACAGGATTTGGAGCTGATGCATTGTCGTTATTACTAGCTACTAGCTGGAACCATACTGGTGGACCACGATCCTATTGTCCTACATATTGTAAAATGTGAGAACAAAAAGATGGTTTGTGACTCCAAACACTTTATGGTCCTTCCAGACAAATGAGAGAAGCCAAAAATCTGAGAGAACAGTGTAAAAGGATGAGTCAGATCTGTAATTAATCATTAGCAGTTGTAAATGATACTGAAGAAAAACACTCTGAGAGAACAGAAGATTAACTCTCACATGGGCAAAAAGACTTTTAAAGTTTAATATGTCACTTCAAGGACACGGTAAAATGAGTTACCATGGAGTTAAATGCTTGTACTTCTCCCCAGTAGTTTGGTCACAAATATACAGATCAGCCTGTTCTAGTAGAAAATGTCCCTGCCCAGCCCAGGGAGTGTTGCAACTGATCCGTAAGGTCCCTCCCAGCCCAAACCATTCTATAATTGACTTTATGTTTCAAATAGAAAACATGGCCATTTTTCTACCTGCAGGCTCTGCCCAACCAGATTGGGCTCTCACGTGAAAAGGCTGCATTTCTATTTTCCTCAGTGTTAGCAGTAAAAATGGCCAGACCAGCTGGGTCCTTATTTTCTTCCAGTAATGCACTCAATAGCAGTTTCTATATTCTACTGCCTGTACCAACTTGAAATTCAGCTATGCCTACTTTGCAGACTTCTGTGGGCATAGCCCTGTGATCCACTGATATGAAAATGTCTTAGAGAAGCTTCTGTTATAAGAATAGTTGCATTTAAAAAAGAAAAGCTAAACAAAACATCCCACAAAAACCCAGAGCTTTTAGCTGTTAAATTTGTTCAGCTGCTTAGCTTGTTTAATTCAGAGATAATCAAATAAAGTATGCAATATATAACTTTCATAAGAGAAGCTGCATCCTTGTTTAGAAAGAGCTACTGCTACGGCACACTACGATAGGAATAACTTTAAATCATTCCTAGTGAAGACGTGGCCCTTAGTGAACAATTCTGCTGATGATACACAGACCAGGGTTTGCAGCGTAGTTGCATTGACTTGGTAGCACTGGGTAATTTTTGAAGAAATTGGTAGATTCTTTGTTTCCAAAACCACCAGATTTAATACTGAACTAATGTAGAAACAAATCTGTTGAAGTTTTTGTGCTCCCTTTTTCCTGTATTAAGTTTCCTTTAAGTGTACAACTACTGAAATATGTGTATATGAAGTATCAACAATACAATACTGGTGCACAAGATAAGAGTCAAGGCAGGAAAGAGGCAGAAGAAATCTATAATTAGATTTTTCTCAGTGCATCCATCTTCATTTATCCAAGAGGCCAAAGTCATTATTATTTACTCAAGAATCTCCTTGGAGAGTAGAACTGTAAAGATTTACTTCATATTATGAGAATCTGTAAGTATATTGAAGTTCCCTAGTCCAATTATTTGTCCCTTTTACACTTGATTAAAATGAGAAGAAAGTTATAGCAGTGTCTATATGTTTGGTTTCGATTATATCTTCCCTCTCCTCAGTTGTTCCTGTAATGGAAAAGGGGTAACTGTATTTCATTTCTTCTCTCACGCTCTTTTCACCAGTTGATATAAGCTTGCCTGTAAAGTTCTTTGTGTTTGGTAAGAGAAGATGACCAAATCTGTTAAGAAATTCGTGACAGAAAGTCTTAACTAGAGTAGTTGTAGTTTTCACAGCCATCTTTCAGTTCAATGGAGCTTGAGTCTTAGATGCAACAAAGTCTTTTTAAAGATAGTGGCACCCTAGACCAGTCTAGATTCAAGAATGAAGTCCTTGCTTTGTCTTGGTCCGTAAGAGCAGAACACTTTTTCAGGATCAGTCCTATGAGTCATAGTGCAAATGCATTTAATTTTAAATTTTAAATCTGATTATCCTGTATAATGTGAAACTGCTGTTTAGCAAACAGCCTTACTCAATAAAAATGGTACTATGCACGTACTCACAAAAAACCCCAAACTCAAGCCCAAACCCAAACCCAAACCCCAAAGCACTCTAGCTCACTGCAGATTACTTATCCTCACTTAATGTTTTTTCTAAAAGATAAAACATATAGGGCAAACAAAATCTTCTGTGAATAAAAGAAAGCTGTAATATAACCTATTACCTACATTTCCATATAGAAAGACTTAAACCACTCAGATATCAGAGTATGTTCAACCTGCTGCAAAGTAAAAAACTGAGAGCACGCAGTTCTTTCTCAGATTCAAATATTAACAATATTTTGTGTTATTTAACTTAATCAAACCCAAACCCTCAGCCTGGGTTCAGTTCTCACTGTACCATACAGTTCTTGTCCAGATCTAGAATCCTACTCCTTGTCCACAACTTCGCAAACTGCGTTGGGTCCCTGCACTCATCAGGGTCATTAAGGCTGATTGCGCAGATCCAGGTACTGGCATTAGACAATCCAGCTGCAGAAACAGGGCCAAGTCGAGGGCAAGCCATAATTCATGAATGCCAAAAACAGCGAGCCAAAGGATGATAGATTTTTAAATGATGTACTTAACCCCCAAGCCAACAATCAATTACAAATAGTTAAATGTGCACGAGTCTCCCACAAGCACGGGTTCTGGGTCCTTCAAAATGAATGTGGACAAAAAGAGGAGTCCTATCCTTGCAAACACTGATGGGAGTAACTTTATGGAAACAACGTCAGTGGAAGAGCACACATTTAGGTACAGCACGTATGAGCTCAGTAAGCTCTTAAATGTTCTTACTTTAAAAACATCTCATATAAATATTCACTTCATGTTAGATAAAAAAAAAATTTCTTTTTTTACATGATTGGGGAACTGATTGAGAATTGAATTGTTTATTTTGTTTTATTTTTGTAATATTGTTCTATTTCTTTTGACCCTGACAGTACCACACTTTTTTATTTTTAAAATATCTATTAATATCCACATTTTCCATTATGTGGATAAAACCTATTACTGTACTCTCTGGAAATATTTTTGAACCTTCAGACAGAAGTCAGCATAAGCGTATTTCCAGTCTAAGGTGGCAAGCTCAGCAGCCAGCGTTTGCAAAGGCAATTTATATAGCAACAGTATAATCACAAAGGGCTTACATTTTATCTTCAATGAAAAAAAAGTTTACTGCAATTACAGAGGTTTTATAGAAGAGATGAAACCTTGTATCTATATAATAAACCAGTTCACTACGATGACTTTGAAATGCAAAGGTTAATATTTGTATTCTTCATAAGTAAAATTCTGCTATAATTTGAAAACAGATAAATCCTTGTACATAAACATAAATCCTTGCACAAATATATAGAGAGCATGCAGGAATCTGAAGCAAGCCCTGTAATTTCCTGAAGAACTGACCAATTTTCAACAAAATAATTTTGGTGAAAAAAAATTCTGTGGGCATATATGAGTTTGCTTTAATGCAAACTAAATTTGTAGTCAAAGATAGGAGAGCTAAAGTCATTCATCTGAGAAAAGACGGGACTTCAACGGTTCATTTGCTATTCTGAATCCCAGTGAAAAAAATGTTTACACTCAGTCTCTCATTTCTCAGGAATGACTCTAACTACCAGGCTACTATTACATTGTCCCTACAGAAGTCATTCATCATCAACTAGAGAGCAAGTGAGTAACAAAACAAAAATTAACTGTATTAAAAACTACATGAAATATACTAAACTCCTATATTAACTGTGTTAAAAATGTATAAGCCAATTTCCTTGCCACTCATGCTAGATAAGATTATGTCATTATCTATACAGAGCCCAAATCTTTCCCACTGCCCAATTTCCCTTCTCTGACTACTTCCATTTCTCTTAATAGCCTAGATCTTGTGCTGGAGAAGGCAAAGAGGAGAGGGGGAGGGACAAACACAGGCGAAATAGAAAAAATCTGCAAGTTAAAGGGGTGCTTAGATCTAATCCCAGGACTGAGAACAGAGAAGAAAAAAACACTGAAAGATTAATTTGCTGAGTTTATTTGCAGGCAGTAATGGTTCAAAATGAAACATTAAGTTCTTCTCCTACTGGCTTTAGCAATGCCCAGAATTGGACCTGTAATTTTCCTCCCCTTTCTTATTGTATTTGGTAGCTTGGTTGAGCCTGCAGAGACAGAAGACATCCTCTAGCCAGGGGCTGTAACCTGCCTTCTAGTACGTATTTTTGCCAATAGCTGCAGGGAAACAGAGACAGGTCTCTGACCTTCTCTCAACAATCTTATGAAAAAGATGCATTTTTTAGTACCTTCTCCTGTCCTCTGGGAGTAATTTTTCTTGTTCCCAGGGAGTTCTTACTAGAATAGCTGCACTCAGAAACACCTTCATGCCAACAGCAAGCTCACGGTGGTTTGAACCAGTTCCTATCATGGTTATAGAAATATTTGTATTGTCTACAGTGAATTTTGGATCAGGCCTCTCTTTCGGAATAAACCTGTTAGAAGACCAGACCTACTCTCTAGGTGACTCTAGCCCTTACAGCAAATCAGCAGTTTGTGGAGCTATGTGGAAATCTACCCAATCTCTCTCTTTCCTGGCTTCACAAGTGGGAGCTGTTGATACCTGCACGGCTCCTGGTACAAGGCAGAGCAGAAGAGCACAGTAAGTTAATCCGCAAGCCATTCAGAAACGTCTAGGACAGAGACAGTGACACCGGGGAATCATATGTCTGCACTGAACATCTAGTAAATTGTTTACTCGGAGGGTTGATGAGAAACGTGCAAATGAACCTGTGAAGAAACTACTTGTCAGGTAAGGACACTAATGTGCTCTAATAAAAATCAGTGTGTTCTCATCACTGCCGTATCTTTTCCTCAAATGTACTTGCAGCAGTTTATCAACATTATATAATGAAGGGAGAGTTCAGGGCAAGGATAAAGAGTTGATAGCCAGCTTTTGGTGTGCTTGTTTATTTGACTCACTCAATTCATAGGTCTCCTCTTTACACAATGTACTCTGAGCTGCTTTTTTTCTTTTATTTTTAATGTTCAGTTATTACTCTTGATCCTAAATAAACATCCAAGAAATCCTCTAGATTTCAGGAGCAGGCTTGAAAGACTGCCTTTAAGAACTAAACCAGTGTATGGTTTGTTTCTCATATGGTCAATGATTATTGTATTCTATGTTTTCCTCTTGTTTACCCCCTTTTTTTCCCTACCACAGAAACGTTTTTTTCCTCCTGTCCTGTGGGAAAAGGAAAAAAAATTAAAAAGAGAAGAAGAAAGGAAGAGCAGGATAGGAAAGCTTTAGCAGTGCTTTTTTTTTTTAGGGGTTGTGGGGGGAATGAGGGAGCGGGGTTGGGGTATTCCTGCCCTTCAGAGAAGCAGGTCGTCCTTCCCGAGGGCAGGGAGTGGGGAAGAGGGAAGCGGGAATCGTGTGAATGCCCCGCGGGGGCAGCGTCACGCCCGCCGTGGCCCCGGGGAGCTCCGGGGACACCCTTCGGCGGAGGCTGCGGGGAGGGGACCGCGGGGGGACGGCGGCTCCCCGGGAGGCCGGGGGAGCGGAGGTGCTGAGGAATGGCGGGATGGATGAATGAGGGATGAAGGATAACGGGTGGAGGGATGGAGGGGTGAGAGACGGATGGATGGGAGGATGCGGGATGAAGGGATGAGGGATGGAGGGAGAAGGGGCAGAAGAATGAGGAAATGAAGGCTGAGGGGCGAAGGGATGGAAGCGCCGAAGGACAGAGAGCTGCCAGAGCGAGCGCCCGAGCTTCCCAGCTGCTCCCCCTGCGCTGCGCGCCCCCGCGCCGCTCCCGGTCCCCCCCTCCCCGCTCCGCCGCTGCGCGTGCCCGCGCCCGGGGCTGACTCTCCCTCGCATCCTCCTCCGGCGGCGGCGACGGCGGCAGCGCCGGGGA
>VZTG01008536.1:37011-330326 GCA_013397845.1 Melanocharis versteri
AAAAGGGAAAGAAAAAAAAAATATAGAAAAGGCAGCCTCTTGCCTCTTTGCCAAATAGCCAATAAGTACAAATGTAAGATACACACTCAATCTTCACTCCCTTCTCCAGAAGCTGGTGCTGTGATAACACTTATGACTGGAGGAGGCTGGGGGAAAATGTCTTTCCCCCCAAATCTAATTCCTGCTTTTTGCTAAATTTTGTTGGAATTTTTCCTTGGTTGTGGCTTGTGCTTTTTCATGTGTTTCACTGATACTTTTTCATAGTGTTTCTTACTTCTAGAGGATTCCTTAATCCTGCATTACCCTGGGTAAAAGGATTCAAATGGTCTTACATACAAGTAAAGCACATCATTTGCAGATAGCTTGTAATTCTGTAGATTTTGCTTTTCTGTACAAGTCACAGGATGATAGTTTTCTCCTTGCAATGCAGAGGGGAATCTCTATGAGGCTCATCAGAATGGTTTGAGCAAATCTTACCTGCCACAGCTGGTGGCAGTCCGAAACAATAATATTTAAAGGTTATTATGGAAGTAAGTTTCTCTGTCACCTCTAATGGTCAGCCTGTTCTCAGTCAAAACACACATAGTTCTAAGGGAAACACTCTTATTCCGATTTCAGTTTAGTCCGTTTTTTGGAAACAGTGTTTAAACCATGAAACCTGAAACCATTGACAAGGATGGATGTTAAAAACGCATAAAATTGGTAGAGGGCTATACTACTTTGACATTTTTACTCTGCACTTCTGTAGATACCATTTGTTGTCTTTGACCAGAGTTTGCTTGGGTAGAGATTGAGCAGTAAATGATAAGGACAGAGGATTTTGTCCTGGTAGCTCCTGATTTTTTATTTCCACCAGAATATTTGAAGACTGATATTGATACTGCAGAATGAAATGTTATTGAATTGTGATATCTTGTTTCCAATTGTACATTTTGAAATAAGTTTGGCTCATCAGTAAGAAAGCAACACAAATATGTAAATGTTTATTTAAGGATGAAAAAATGCTGTCTAAGGGTGATTTATGTGTAGAAACAAGCTAGATTCAGGTTAAATAAGTGAACTAAAATAATGTAGTGTTAGTGATCTGTAACTAATTTTCACTGCTTGTAATGAAAACAGGCGCTCTTGTTATCTTCAAGTTAGAATTTAGAGATGCTGGAAGAGAGCTGAAGAACAGCAAAATACATATATTTAATGACAGGCTCAACTCTTGAATAAATATCAGATATTTCTGAGGGAATGCAAGCACATTTCGTAGTATAACTTTTGTCATGATTCTGATCCCAGCTAAATCAGTATGAGATTCTCCCCAGGCACTGCTGTGAGCAGAATCAAACACATCCCTGCTAGCCATTTTTGAGGAACTGGGACATGAAAAGATCATTTGTATCTTTCACCGTTATCACGGCTGGAATGGTTTATTTTGTATCTTGTATGGAATATTCCACACTTTACCCTCCTAAGCAGTACTCAGGCCTATGGTTCTTACCTGCTCAGATAGCTCAGCTGAGATAATTCTTGTGAGGAAGAAAAATACATGTATTGCTAGGGGCAGCTTTATTGTGACCAAATAATAGTCATGTTTACTGGAAAAAGGTTTGCCTTTGATATTTTCATATCTGATACCACTAAAATTTCATGTTAGAGAGTAGGAATAACATGTTTCCTAAAACAGCATTATTTGCTTTAAGGTTCTGATATGAAAGGACTAAATTAATTTAATCAAGATGGAGGGTAGATGTTTCTATCTTAAGTGATTAAAAATATCCTTAGGGATTTAAAAATAACCTTATGTCGTAATGAAGGAAAGACAAATTTGGACACTCTGAAAAGGGTTACAAATAAAGTTATTTTATACAAATGAACCAAAAGATTGCACTTATTTAACAACAGAGGGGGGTAAAATGGAACAAAAAAAGAAAGCTGGCAAAAACAAGTTATCATGGGAGAAAGGACAGCATAAACTGTGAAAGACTTGCAAAAATTACCCAAGAGACTCCAACTTTAAGTCTTTGACTCCTTTATGGGAGTCAAATGGAAAAAGCCCTATTGACTTCAGTAAACATTAGTAGCTCGAGTGTATGTTAAGAGAAGAGATGGGTAATTCAACTAAATAGCACAAGGATTCATAGTAATAGTTACTGAAACCAGATTAGAAATGTGTGGGCTTTCTTCAGTTAGAAGGAAGTCTTGACTTCACTGAGAATGAATTGGAGGCTTGCTATCTATTTCTCTGGGCCAAAATGTCAACCTGAGCATAATGTTTCACGTGACTTTTGAAATACGCTGTGTGTTATAGTTAATCTGGTTTTAATTTGTGTGATATTCTATTAAAATGAGGTTACCTTTGCCAAGCTCAAGTTATTAATTAGTAATTAGTAACAATTTTCCCTTTCTTTTAGCATTTTTTTAAATGTCAGTTTTTCAGAAATGGCAAGAAATACAAAACAGTCTTCCTGCAAGACTGCACTCATAAACTGAATAATTCAAAGCCTGTACTGTCATAGTGCAATCAAATTTTTAATATGATGCTGTCAAAGTCATAAAAAAAGAAAATCAAATGTGACATCATAGAAGACAATGTATATAGCTGACATGACATCCAAATGTTTTAATTTCCCCACATTATAGTTAGTGGTTAATGAAGATAGACTTTTCTTTCTTTCCTCTGAGGAAACTGCTAATACAACATATTAAATGTTCAGAAAAAAAAAAGACTATATTTTCATAAAAATATATGTAAGTTTTGTGAAGATAAGTCCCAAATGTAAAGGAGATGAAATCATTTAAGAGATAATGTAAAGCCTTCACTGGGAACCAGAACGGAGATAATTTGTGGCTGATGAGAAAAAATTGTTGTCAGACAAATTTTCTAGAATATGGTAGGTATGATCTCAACAAAGGCCATTTTACTAACTGTTCCTAACTATGGATGAACCTCTCTCTAAAGAAGGAGACTAAGCCACCAGTCCTCAAAAAAGACAGTGATTTCTTTCTGCAGTAAAAAAAAAAAATTCTGCTGTTTTTCCTCCTAAATTAAGCATATTTAATGCCAATGAAAAGTACCAGATTATCAGAAATGGAAAATGAAACTTTTTTCACCCAGCCTTTGCGGAGCACAGGAAGCAACTGTGCAGTGTGGCGACTCCAGAATGATCTGCGATTTCAGCCTGGCTTGGCTGGCTTCTTGACATGGAGACAATGTTTGCCCAATGAGATCTTCCAGGTGGCTAAGGACTGATTTGCTCCAAGTGATCAATGTACTGAGAAAATTTGTCTGGAATGGGATTTTTAGCTTATAACCTCAGCCTCTGTCATCCTCTAAGAAGCCAGCCCTGGTTGTGACTGCCTGGGGACCTGACTGGATCCTGCAAGGAGCTCAGCATCAGTGCTTTCAGAAGTGCCAAGTGCCTTCTCAAGATCCTCTAAGAAATGGAGTGAAATACCAGTTCATTTCACACAGGCCACAAACCAGCTTTCAAATCTCAATGATTTTCCGTCACTACTGCATGTTGGCTGTATTTGAATCAGTGAACTAGAGGTGAAAGGCTCCAAAAATGTGATTACCAGTCCCCTGAGACATTTAGTTCTTCAAGTATATCTTATAGGAAATTCTGATTTGTATTTCGGAAATGGGGACAGGGAGAAATGAATTAACAATACACAAATATTTTTCTTTTGTTCTGAAAAGCACTTTCACAGATTTTTTTTGTTTGTTTTGTTTTGTTGGTTTTTTTGTTTGTTTGTTTTGTAGAGATAAAGGTAATGCCAGATATGTGATTCTGGAATACATGTATAATCTGTGAGCAAAGAGCCTCATAGGTTTGTATTTCTTTACCACATAATGCTACATTTTTTATCTGACAGTAGAGAATGATTTAACCATACACTTCCATACCTGGCTAAATTGAAACATTCCAATACTAGTGTTTGGGGTGCTGGGTTTTTCCCCCCATATCTGCCACTAAAAGATCAAATAAATGCATAAATGTAAAACCAAGTGTAGACTAAATAAACGTCATGGATTTTTATGTAAAATGGCTTATTTTGTCTAATGTAAGCCTAGTACTCTTTTGGGAAAAAAATCATCTTTAAAATATTGTAATCATTTTATGCTACAGTCCAAACCTTCTATGTAAATAATGCTACTGAATTAAGGAAAGCCACCAACACTTAAAATGAATATTTAATAGATAATTCAGGTGTTCAAAGGCCTCTTGTCTTTTCTACAGATGTCTTCTTCCTCTTAGTTTATCCAGGACAGCTACTACAGGAATTTCAAGCTGAGAAAGTCTGTTAGAGCTGAAGTTGCAGGAAAGTCTGTTTTCCCATTCCAGTATTAGAATGGAGGTGAGAGGCAGGGATCCATGAGGTCTAAATTTTGAAGGTCACAATGACATAAAACATATGTTTCCTTCAAAATTATTTTTCTCATTAAGGCAATGAGTATGGGCTTTTTAAAATATGGAGTATTCGGGTGGCAATTTGTACTTGTCAAGAGCCTTTATTTTTATAATTAAACAGAATTTACTCCCTGAATATTCAAAGACTTTCTTCAAATGAGTCACCACATCTTGTGAAGTCAGGTACCAGCAGCAATACCCAGAGCAGATTACTAACCAAGGACAGATGGATGCAGGTGGCAAGGAGACCATGCCAGACACCACGGGGTGAAGCAGGCTCACAAAGCAACACAACCAGTTTTCTCTCTTTATCAGTGTGACATTTCAAATTTCAAATATCTCCTTTTGAAATGAAAGACACAGATTTAGAAGTCCTCAAAAACCAGCTTTTTCACCAAAATGTTTTATATAGACTGAAAGGTAAAATATTGTAATACACATACCAGCATATCAGAAACAATTTGAATATTTCTCTTTATGAGGTTTTTCTTTCAGACTAAACCCAGCAAAATTATTTCAATTTTGGGAAGGAAAATGAGTGGAACTCATATTCTGAAAGGATAGGATTTCAGTAAAGTTTGTTCCATGGCTTATACTAGAGAAGAAACACCTTCCTTAAAATTAAGGATGTGGTGAATGAAGGCATCCATCCTGAAATTGTTTGTCTAGATGCAGAGCACAGGGAGTGTGTGTATTCCAATAAATTGACCGATTTTGTACACTAAGTTACTCATGCGGCAAGAACTTTGAATTTATCTGAGCTGAGTCCTTGCTGTTTGGCAAAGCAGTGAAAGTGTTGTCTTAGAGGGAGAGGGTAGAATTTATGGTAGAAATTGATTCAGAATTCTCCATCAAGATTATTTTTCAATGGAAATAGTTCATGCTTTGAAATTAGAACTGGCATTAGTGTGGGTCAGTAATAGAAGACCACGAATTTACCTTGAAAAACAGATAAACATATAGTTTTGCAATGTAGAATTTGAATTGGGAAATATTTTATGGCCACTATTGCTGAGCATTGCATTTAAAAGGAATGAGAAGATACCTAACTACACTTAGAAAGCAATCAAGTTATCGCCTGTATGTTATGTTTGGAATAAAATTTATCAGCCAAGGCTATCAACCTAGGTTATACTGATTTTATGATTTATTTAAGTCGACAATAGAAGATTTTCACAAGCTAGCTGCTTAAGACAGTTATTCAGCAGTTCTAAATACCCATAGTTTAAAGGCCAGTGTTTAAGCATAATGAAGTAAGATTGCTCTGACACAAATGCTAATTAGTTTCTTGCAACTACCAGACTTAAAAAAGAGTTTTTAAGCAACCTCATTTAGATGAATGGAGAAAGAAAATGCAGTAGTATCCAACAAATGACATTTGGGAACATAACAAGCTTGCTAATTCTAGAACTTGCAATAATTAGGAGACTTTCCAATGAGAATGTTTGCCACAAACAGCATTCACCTCAACCAGCTACACTAAGAGACAGCTGATGTCCTACATTCGGTGTTAGGACTGGTATTAGAGTTGGAAGGTAGGAGCTCAGGGAAGGGATTGAACTTCACTGCTTGGATGGTCTCCATGCCTTCCCTACAGATGCTTACCAGCCACCCTTTCTGGGCAGCATGCCTGGGGAGCAAAGGAACGACCAGCTGCCTCCCCAGCAGAGCTTCCTGGGGAACACAGCCAAAATTTCCGATTATTTGACCTCACCGAGCCTCAACGCTCTGTACATAGCTTCCTGACCTGCTGGACCTGCAGCACTGGCCTGCATGCCCACCAGCAGCAAGCTGACAGTATTTGGGATTCAAACTAAAGGATAGTTAAGGAGAAAGCAATGAGAAATTTTCAAATATTTAAAACATTTAAAATATTTTGGCGGTTAAAATGTATACAGCTAGAGTTGTGTTTCCTTAAGGCCCCATTGAGATGAAAAGTCTTCTTTCCACAGACATGCTAGGGAAGGCAAGTGCAAATAGATGAGAGCATCTGTATTTTTAAAGCCATCATAACAAACAAACAAAAAAAAAACCAGCAATAATTACACCTGGTTTATAGATCTTTCCAGGTAATAGACATTTAAGCCTTGCATGGCAAATAGTACCAATACTTGATAGGAAGGAATTCTTCTGCAAACTGCTTGCACTGGAGTGAAACACAGCAGCACTGCTATGAAACTCAACACTGAGAATTTTTATAAAGTCAATAAAATCCAGCATGAGCTTGAAAATAATTTAATTTCATGCAATCAATGAAATAAATATGAAGATGGCTGCTATGTGTGTGTACATGCAAAGAACAGTATGAATGAATCAACTCAATTCAATAAAAGGACAGAAGTAGAGTCTGTTATGTTATCAATGAAGCTCTCAGCCATATGAAAACATGATTTAATTTATGGAAATTTTACCGTTTCACCAGTTCTCCAAAAGAACAAAAACATAAATTGAATGTTTAAGAAGTGGATCTTCTTTCAGTCAGAAATTCTGCTTTAGGTCAACTTAGTGGTAGATAAATTTAAAAGATTGATTATGATAAAACCAAATCATTTTTTTACTTCTTTGTAATGGAAAAGACACTGCAGTGGAAAGGTATTTCAGAAGAGAAACCTTACAAGTATATCTCTTTCAAAACAATTTTTCTTGAAATTTTCACAATTCCAAAAGTTTTTTTGGTGTAAAAATACCAAGTTGTCTTTTATTCTTACCCGAAAAAAATGTTCATGCAGCTGTAGATCTACAGGAAGTATATCATGTCCTACTAGAAGTTACTGGGAAAACCTGCTGCTTTCTTTGTTGAGGTATTTAATGGCAGTAGTCTAATCTGATGAACAGAATCCCTGTGTCTTAACCATATAATTAGTATATATATATATATGAAGGAAATATTCACTTATAAAGGAATATTCATATATATATATAAATATATATGTATACATACAGAGAAATACATACTTCTGTTCTTCCTGGTCCGCAATAGCAGCTGATCTCCTCAGGCACCCTACCTGGTTAAAATCCTTCTCCCTGAAGCTCAGCAGTTTTGTTTTTTTTTTTCCCAATAGAGCAATTTTCTGTGGTGGTTTTAAGGAGTTATCTTTTTTCCTTGAACTTTGTTGGATTGGCCTTATTTGTAAATCTTTTTTCTCACATTACTATGCAGATATTTGTTCCTTTCACTGGGTTGTTCCAGAATAAGTAATTTTGATGTTTGTGCCCTGTTTTTGTAAGTGCTTAATGCTGTGTAATGGTTATGGATTATCTACAGTTTTCAGGTAAGTAGAAAAAAATTACTCCAGAATTATCCCTCCCTGGAGGTCACAGAAGCACAGCTACAAATGGAAGCCAAGGCTCTAAGTTCTCAGTCCCCAGCTCCAGCCATGCCTCCTCATATAGTACCAAATTGGCTTAGCACAGATTTTCCCCAAAATATGGGTAACAATTTTGATGCCATGAAGGGGAAATAATATGTGATAATCATAGGCTATTTCACCAGCAATGAGTAAAGGCTGGTATAGACTTGAGAAGATAGTCTCTGATCAGTCTAGATAGCTATCTACTGGTATGTATACATCTGAATGTACAAAAAACCATCTATATACATATGGTATGCATATTTTTTTAAGCTTTTTACAAAGTATTGCTTCAAAATAGTATTCTCCTCTTGAATAATTACCACCTGTTTTCCTTTCTAGTTTGTTCCTTCTTAGTCATTACTTAACATTTCCTTAACTTGTGTGAAACTTTCTTCCTGCATTTGTTCCTCATATTTGTTTTATTTCAGTTCTTAATTTCCATCTTGTCCTTTGTATCATTTCCTCAATTATCCCTTGTTACTTAATTATTGAAAAATTATTTTATTTGCCCCAGGGAGAAAAAAAAATGGGGGAAATTTTAAGTTTTCACTAACAATTATCTGTGATGAATGAGAGCAAAATCCACACAGAGACTTACAGCTCTGTAAAGGTTTTTAGGCAGCAAAAAATGTGACTTGGATGCTTTCGTCTGTATTAGAAACCAATTCAGCACAATAGGAGCAGAGCAGTAGATCAAAGCATCTGGTGTGGAGGTCCTTATATTTAAGCATGTGATCAATATGTTTTACCACAGACTAGGCCCAGAGTGTTTTCTCAGACAAAATGTTATTACCCTGAAAGTAGTTCGAGGCTATTCGAAGGACGAATTAGTTCAGATCCTTCTGTCCCCACTGCAGGTTTCAGTACATTTGGTACAGACTGTAAGCAGAGCTTTCAGTTTACTTTGCTTCAGAAGAAGTCTAATCCATGCTCACCAAGGCTGCTTTCATACCTAACCAACGTGTAGCAATTGGGATTCACTGCAAACCAACACCGCGTCTCCCAGTCGAATGGCAGTCTCCTAGGTGCCACAACAAACGTCCCCACCTTGTCCTGAAATTGCACATTCCTAACTCAGTTCTTGGTCTGAAAATTTTTATTTGCTTCTGTCCTCATAAGAACTCTATGTCTTCTGAAGAGTGAACAACTCTGGGAACTGTAAATATTTCATTGTTCTGGCTCATGGACTAAGTACTGCCATCAGGTACTCATTCCTGGGGCAGCTGTGTCAGGCGCTGGGCTAAAGAGTCATTCACCACTACACTGTGTGGGCAAATAAGTACTTATTTCCCTCATTCTGATCATGGTTCCTGCAGGTGTGGCCAACGTTTTATCTTGTACAGTCTCTGGGAGTAGCAGCTTGCAGTGGCACAACTACAGCAGGGAATCAGCAGGATTGAACTCAGACTGTCAATATTTTGGCTAGCATATCTAATCACAACGTCATTAGGAGAACACCAGCACATCTTTTTATCCTTTTATTTTAAAAGAAAGCTTGATTCTATTTCCTTATGTCCTCCCTCCAGTTTCTAAAAAAAAAGTTTACTTTGCTAACAAAATCTGAAGTCTTAACAGTCTTAACACCTCTTTTTAATCTTACACAGGGTGCTTAATGTCTGGCCGGTAAAATTTAAAGAGACTTTGTGATTGACACTTGCTTCTGTATCAAAATTCCTTTTCAGGGCCATGACATTACATAATTCTCTGGGTTTCCCACTATCCAGTCTGTATTACTTATCTTCCTGGGGGATGTCCATCCAGCTCATAAACACTAAAGTATGGATGCTTCATCCAACGTGGGGACAAAACACCAAAAGCGATGTAGTGAATTGCACTGCCTTTTAGCACCGTGACACTTTTTTGGATGCAACCATCAAGCATTGCAAAGTCTAACTGACAGGAATTTTGTTTATAAAGGCTTTCTCTGCCTAGTTAGACTGCCTGCACAAAGCACAGGAGATAGATGCACAAGAGGGACAACCAGAGAAATCCTCCAGCAGAAGGAAGGATAGCTTCAAGGAAATATGGTGGGACAGTAATACACGTAACACCTACACTTTTAAGGTATCTCCTTTCAGCACTGGAGAGGTGTATAAGACCGATCTGCCTTTTCTCTGAAATTATTAGAACATGCTGCTAATTGATGCCCAAATACCCAGTAATTAGAGCACTTACCACTGAGGTGGATGACCTTCTAAACACATACCCACACTCCTGAGTGGAGAAAAAAATTCACTCACAGGCACTTTCAGGTCAGAAAAGTGCCCTAGCTACTCACTGAATGGTTATTTTGGGATGAAGTTAGTGACTTTCTCCCCTTGAAACCTTGCCAATTTGGATAATTGATTAAATAGCTAATGGAGCAGGAACTTAAACCTGACCCCCTTTCTTCACAGAAGAGCGGACTAACACTGGTCTGTGGAGTGAACTGCTTGCTATTTGGCTGAATAAATATTTAAAAGCAAACTGAATAGTTCCAAGAGGGGGAAATTAAAAAGTTGTCTTGTCAAATAACAAATACTTTCTGGTTAATGGGAACCTCCTGGGAGGCAGACAATCTTAAGTTTAATACTCTCTGTGGACCAGATGGAGTGGGCTTGTTGGTTTCTCAAGAGGAAATTTAATTTTCTGCAGTTTCAGAAAGTCTTGCTTCTATTTTTTTTTGTTGTTTGTTTGTTTGTTTTTGTTTTGGTTTGGTGTTGGGTTTTTGTTGTTGTTGTTGTTATGTCTTTTTTGGTTGGTTGCTTTTGTTTTTGTTGTTGTTGTTGTTGGTGGTGGTGGTGGTGGTGGTTGGTTTGGCTTGGTTTGGTTTGGTTTTGGTTGGTTCGTTGGTTGTTTTTTTTCCCCATGCATGTCGCACCTGCTCTGGCAAGCACGTTCTCAGAAAACATAGTGGTTCTCTCTGTGGGGTGAGGCTGCTACCTCTTGAAAACAAGTTTGGGGTCCAAGAACCTTGGCAGTGTCAGGGCTTGAGGGAGCTGGTGCATGAGCACCATGAGCTCGGACTGTGCTGCAGTTGTTTGGAGGCTGGAGAGTGTTGGTAGTGTCTGAACGCTCAACTTGGTATTGTCCAAAGCGGCAACTAAATCCCTTGGTAGAGTTGGTGCTTCATTTTAGGGCATTAAAAAGCAGCACTTAGAAATACTGAAAGTCACTAATAATGGAAACATTCTGTAAATTTAACATTTTAGGGCAAGATCTTAGTATCTAGTTTGTGGAACTAAAGATCTCTCTCCTTTCACATAGGAGATATAGTGTAGTGGGTGATAGCTTTCCATCATTACTTCACCACTTTNTTGGTTGGTTGCTTTTGTTTTTGTTGTTGTTGTTGTTGGTGGTGGTGGTGGTGGTGGTGGTTGGTTGGTTTGGCTTGGTTTGGTTGAAGCAACACTTAGACGTTGGTTGTTTTTTTTCCCCATGCATGTCGCACCTGCTCTGGCAAGCACGTTCTCAGAAAACATAGTGGTTCTCTCTGTGGGGTGAGGCTGCTACCTCTTGAAAACAAGTTTGGGGTCCAAGAACCTTGGCAGTGTCAGGGCTTGAGGGAGCTGGTGCATGAGCACCATGAGCTCGGACTGTGCTGCAGTTGTTTGGAGGCTGGAGAGTGTTGGTAGTGTCTGAACGCTCAACTTGGTATTGTCCAAAGCGGCAACTAAATCCCTTGGTAGAGTTGGTGCTTCATTTTAGGGCATTAAGAAGCAACACTTAGAAATAATGGAAACATTCTGTAAATTTAACATTTTAGGGCAAGATCTTAGTATCCAGTTTGGGGAACCAAAGATCTCTCTCCTTTCACAGAGGAGATATAGCATAGTGAGTGATAATACAGTTTTCCATCATTACTTCACCACTTTGTCTCCATTTGTTGTCAGAAGGTATTCAAGTGGCAAAAACATAAAATAATTTAATGTCCAAAAGATTAGAAAAATGTTTTAATTCAGGGAATTAGGCTTCAGATAAAAATAAATATCACTTCCCATAAATAGTCAGTATTGACAGACTATTTACTCAAAAAGATCTTTACTTTACCAGTCCTTTACCAGTTGCTCTTCCTATTTAAGATTTTTAAGTCTTCGTGGCTCCTGTGTCCTTGAAAGCATCTCTGAATTAACTTGATAGCTCAACTTAATCTAATATAGCTTTTACATTTTATTTTACATAGATTTCTGTAGCACTAAAACTGATTTGCTGATGTCCTTAAAAATATAATTTATTCAAGTTCAACTAGGCATTCACACTTCCTAATACTCCTTGAGCAATTTTCAAATCATAGACATCATTTCAGAGAAAACTCTAATGTTTGTAGTAAGTCTTGCCTGATATGGGAAATGGAAGAAAACAAACCCTTGACATTTATTATTCCCTGTTTAAAATGAAACCTTTCTGAAGGAGGATTAAGAGCAGGACAAGAGCATTAGAATTTCCCAAATATTTGTTTTGTCAATGTCTGCAAAAATATCTACAAACTGTCAGTGGTAGGCATGCAGTAAGCTGCCTTCACCTATTAACCTTTTACAACCTCCTCTAACCCAAAGCAATGTGTTTTCACGCAAAAAAAATTATCTATCTAAGTTTCAACAGTTTGGAAAATGTTATTTTTCTGATTATAATGTGTAGCGTCATCATTACATGTGTAATTCCTTTCGGATAAGTACCCTGCAACTCTTTGACAGACCAATTTAGACTTGGATTCTTCCTGGACTTACAGTCCAGTGACTAGAACATATCTATTCCACAATATATTAATCTTTCAAATTAGTCTTGGATTTATGTCTCTCTGTGAATTCTGCAAAGTCTATCTTTTCTTTCTGAAGCACAGATATGCCGGAATGGTCATTGTTTCCCGTTAGAGTCAAATCCTCAGCTATGGATTGGGCGCACATTAATAGGTCTGGGAAAGTCAACTTTAAATATTTGCATTTCGAAATCCCAGAGTTTTCTTTAAAGTCAATGAGTTAAGATAGAGGTGTGCCTTTGACAGTTAAGTATTTAATTAATTTGAAAGACAGCCTAACCTTCCATGTGAAGCCACCTGAATTTTAGGTTTAAGTACAAACATGGCCCCATATTTTAATTTCTGTATTTTTTTTCTCCGTTTTGTTACTAGTAATCTGCACCTTTCCTTCTCATCTTCTGTATCTTCCCCATTTTTTTAGTGGTATTTTATCACTCAGGGTCATGATCTTGCTTGTAATATTATATATGATTGACCCAAATTTATGAGCCTGGAGAGGTTCAAAATGCACGCCTGAGTGGTTTTCCCTCAGGTAACTTCAGCTGCCAAGAAGTCAGTTAACCTTCAAGGATTCTTCTGTAGTTAGGTGAGAGAAAGTCACCCCAAGAGGGGAATTCATTGCACTTTCTGGACCTGTCTCTTAGAGGTTCTCCCTCTATAAAGGAGAGAGTCTATATAGCACCACAGAGGGACTTCAACGAGTACCATGGAGAATATGTCTGACTTCTTTTTAAAAGATGACGCCATTATTTAAGACTATAAATTTTCTTTCTACCAGACTTTCATCTTCCAATGTGGTTGACGTGGGTTACGTGTAGAGAGCAGGAAAGGAGCCAGATGAGCTTGCTGTGCTACCCCTGCAGTTGGGAAAGCCGAGGACTGTGGCACACAGACGTTTGAGCTGCCAGCACAGAAGCCATTGTGGAGCAGCACAGCTGTGTTCATGCAGCACTGCACACTGAGTAAAGAAACACTGTTGAAACCAGCCTAATTCACTGGCAGAATACAGAAATTCATAGGAAAACTTTTAATAGCAAATGGACTAGAAAAGTCCATATATTTAGCAAGTTTCTTCCAGACTACCACGTTCTTTCAGTTTCTAACTTGGTTTTGGCCAGACCATCACAAACCTTCAGAGATACCTTAGAGACATCTCATACAAGCCATTTGCTGCTACAGAGTATATGCTCTCCTGAGAAGCAATGCAATTAATCCTTCACCCTCCAATGTCTACATGCATCCACATCTATATTAAAGAACATGTTAAGCAGGAAAAAGTGAGAACATAATGATATTCGGTTCCAGTGGAGTAATTTAACTTAACTAAACTACAGAAAAGTCCTTTCGTTATTTTTTGTTGAGGAATGTGAGCTGAATGCTAGTGGACAAGTGCATGTCATTAATTACTTCTAAACCAAAAGGATACACAACCTAAATTTTACAATAAATGCTCACAGTGCCATTCAAAATAAGATTTTTCTGAAGCTTTTCATGACATATCAATACTTCTTTTAGAACTGCAAGACTATGGAGGATAAAACTGCAATCTTTTCTGAAAGCCTGAGAAGCAAGTCTGGCTTTCTGTACAGTTATTATCATTTTGCCAGCTGAATAGATGTCATTTAAGTTAGACCCTGTAATATCAGTGCTACATAAGGTTTTGTAAGAGAAAGTATTTTGACCAGGTACAATCGAATTTGTGTTTGCCAAGACAAATGGCAAACACAATGTCTTTACATGGTATGGAGACTGGTGTCCGTTTTGGTTTACTACTCTTTTTCACAAGTATAACTCTGTGTTGTTTCACCTAAAAGTACTTCGAGGTTGGGAAATAACAATCTGTGTGTAAGGAAGTCCTAAACCAATAAACATAGGTCTCGGTTAATTTTATGACTGTCAGTCTCAGCAGAGATGAGCTGGGAGCTGGCCTGCTCTGAGGGAATTGCTAGTGCCCCTCTCTGAGAACTGTCAGGACAGCATGAGCATTCGAACTTGTTCTGCTTCCCTAAGCTGCCTTTGCACCAGGAGAAAAGCATGGAGCCAGCAGGTTTGAGATCCTGCTCTGTCTTCTTGGAGCAGAAAGTTGACTTTAATTCTTTCACATGCACATTGGTTTCTTATTGGACTTTTGATTTAAAAGTAACAAAGCACACGAAATAAGGGAATAAAATTGGTTTTATAGCAGCAATATCTTTACATGGACTTTACTCCTAAAAATTCACTGCATAGTTTTCCCACCACTTTTGGGCACAGGAAAGGGCTGGTGATACCTAATCTCATTATTCTGTGATATATGTTATGATTTTTTTTCTCTTAATGCTCCAGCTTGGAAAATTATAGCATTGCATGAAAATCTCAAATGCCATTAGACAGAAAAAAAAAGAGAGCAAGCTAGAATATACACACAGTAACAGTACACTTTTTATGCAAAATCCTTTTCAGCTGCTAACCATATTATTGTCTTCTCAGTTCTCTTAGCAAACAGATACCATTTAAGGTATTTAGGTTATACTAGATGTTTTAGCCTGAAACAAATTATGAGCACATACTAATGTGAGCAATTGAACTTCTAGATCGGAGAAATTATAACTTTCAGGTGATGGGATGAGGGTAGGTGGAAGTTAATTAAGGTAATCATATCTGTAACCAGAGGATGATGAAGGATGATGTTTCCAAATCCTTACTTTCTAGATATATGAGTGTAGATGATATCTTCAAAATGCATCCTATAAGACGAAAACCAAACAAATAGAACCACAACAAAAAAGTAAAGCATATTTTAAAATCATGGCTTTCTTTTTGATTCGCATAATTTTTGGGCACACCTCATAGTCTCATATGGTTTGAGCTACTATTTTTGAGCTCTTTTTTTCAGTACTACAAAAATCTGTGCCACTGGGGCAATTTAGATGGATCCTGGAGAGTGATAATGAGTTTGAGTGAATCCACTGAAGTTGGATAAAACTGTGCTTCAAAAATGAGATGGATTTTTTTTTTACTTTACACATACTCTTTATATAATTTGACAGATCTCTAAGTAATTTTATTTTTTCTCAAGCCTTTTCAGAACTATGAAGGTGTACGGAAAAAAAGACAATTTTTGGCCTATGGAAGTTTTACTTCTCGTGATAAAAAATAAGGACGGTAGGAAGAAAATCTCTTCTCTTCTACACAGAATAGTTTTCATGCGCAAGCTGTTAAGATATTATCTTTTTGATATATAATTTGAGCTACCTTAACCTTGGTGAATCTTAATCCAAATTTACCTCCCATACTTGGATGATCATATACTTAAGCAGGTAGTACTATTGACATCAGTGTGCCTACTCACCAGTAGGAATTTAAATCAGGGTGAGTAATCAGCATGGAAATGTCTCATGCTATAATTATAATCTTTCACAAAGTAGTAGTCCCCTTGACTGTTCATCTTGCTTCATAACTGAAGATAAGCCTTATACTTGAACTTTTGGTTAGTCTGTGTGTTTTTTGGTTATGGGATAGGGTGTGGGGAATTGGTGATGATGACTCATTATGATTTGATGTCATGAGCTGCAGCTTTCCCAGAGCAGCTGCTTTTTCTGACAAACATAATGCTCTATACTAGGCCTTTGATTTTCTGCATATTTTACTTGCTCATTAGGTCTTGCTGTTTGTATATTATTGCTTCATTCATCTCACCTATTCTACTGTATGTTCCAAGATGGTCAAGTATTTTCATCTGTTTTCTATTTTTCTCTAGCAGAAGTTGCTGAATGTTTTATAAGCATGAGTGAATACAAGTTTAAATTATACCTCAAGAAAATACTGGGAGAAAGGTGTGACTGTAACAAAAATAGCCAGGTGGGGGGCAGAATACTAGGGGTGTCCACTTTCCTACTGCAGTTTTGAGAGCTGAATCAGTTGTACAAACAGCTAAAGGTCTGCTGCACCATGAGCACATGCCACTTCTTGGAAACTGTTCCTCTGACTATCGCTTTCCCTTGGAAAATACTCAGGTCCTTGGCTGTGTGCTGCCAACATTCATTCTGAGCCCTCCATATGGACAGAGAAGGCATTGTTTAGTATCTTCTGTATCTGATGATTATCCACTTTCACGGGAGAGGTTCTTGCTTGAGTTTTGCCAAAGAAAAAAAGGTAGTAGTAATTCTATCACTTATGCTTTATGTTTACTGAGTAATTTCTTTTATCATCGATCACAAAAGATGGTATCTGAATTTTAGCTTTATGTATTTTTTACCTGTTTTAGGAACAGGTAACTCCATAAGCATCTGGACTGTCTTCATGTATTATCAACCTTTTTCTGTAACAGATTAAATATATTATCTACTTGATAATTTTAGAAATCAATGCATTTTCCTATTTTTCCTATTTTGGTAATATCCACAAAAAATAATAATTTTCAGTTTGAATTTTATTCCCAGACTACATTCTAGACCATGGTATTCTAAAGACTTCTAATATTAGTGATTTAATGGCCATACGAAATACAGCATTTTGCTTCTAAAATTTTCAGGAAAACTTTTGGTTTGCTTTAGGTTATTGAATTTTAGGTACCACTGTGTTTGATTTTGATTTGGGGTTTTTTTCTTACAGTCTTATTAAAAAGGATTCTAGTTCACAGCCTTTTTTTTTTTTTCTTTTTGGCAAATGGATTTTGGAAATGAAAACCCTCAAATCATTTTATTTAATGTGATACCCAACTACTTTGCTGCCCAACAGTGTATCCTCTACATGACTTAAGGATCACTGTGCTCTTGTCCTATGCAGACAAATATCGAGTTTTAGATATATTTCACCCTTTTACTTTTGGTACAAGACTGAGAAAGTCCTTGAAGAATTTTGAGCATTGGGTTACCACCCTTAAGAGCCAGTTCTTATGCCACTGGATGAGATTGAGAAGAGTAATACTGGAAACTAGACTTCAGAAAATATTCAGTTTGGAAAAATATTTTGGAAAGTTTTATCATCTGGATTGCTAGTTGCAGTTTGCAGTTAATATAATTTTGCTCCAGACATTGGCATGTAGTATCAAAGGAAATGTATTTTGCTTCGTGCTCTTCCTGTTGTTTCCGATTAGTAGTTTTCCATTTAGGGAGCCTCACAAACACCTAGAATGAGTACCAGGCCTCCAGAAACACCTTCACGGCATCACTCCCACTGGTCTGTGTGACCCAGTTGCCTTGTGAAAGGTCAGAACATCACAGATGTGTTGGAGCATCCAGAGAAATAAACAACCCATGGTGTCCTGGGGATTTGCTCCTCCCTGCTGCTATGAAGCTGGAGACGCTGGGCTGCAGCAGCCAGCACAGCTCCCTGGGTACCCTCCAGGCTTCTCTGCAAACTCTCATCAGCTGGGGAACTGTCACAGGGAACTTACCATAAAGATAAAGGGAATCGTTTTAACCTCACAGTCCTTCACTAACACCATGGAAGGCTTCCAAAATAAGTCTTGGAAGATCCGGAAAAACAGATCTTCTTCTTCACAGAGACCACAGAACAAACCCTGTTTTCAAAGGAACTGAAAAGAGTTCTGTAACACCTGTCCTCTGAGAAATCCTGAACATACACTGTTCACACCTGCTGAATAAAATTGATTTTGAATCTATTTTCTAATTAGGGAAATGTATTTTTCCCCCCAATAAAAGAAACCTTATCCCAAAATATTCCACTATTGGCATTTGTCGTACTTGTTTAAAAGGATGTTTAAAATACCTTAATGGCTGCATTCAATATAATTTGATTTCTGTGTATTACGGCCACTGTACTGTTATCAGTCCATTCTCCAGAACTTGCCAGTTGTTGGTAAAAGCAATAAATTTCAGTCCTTGGAAATGAGCATTACTTTTATGACTGTGTCAAGATGACTAAATTGGGTTTAAAAAAATAGATTTTCTCTATATAGATTTGTAGTGATGCTAAATGAAACTGAATTATGCTGATTATAGATAAATTTCTTTTAAATAATGTGAAACTGCACGCACATCATTAGGTCTTTAATGCTATTTTTAGAAAATTGCTCCAGTATGGTCAGCATAATCTATTTTTTTATCAGCACTTCAAATTTATTCTGGTTTTGATTCTTACTATCTCTTTACAGCAACAATCATTTTTATTTATTTAAGAAAGTAATTAAACACATTTCAGCATATATTTTTGGAGGCAGCATAAAAATCTCTTGCTGTGATACTAAATGTGAGACATCTGCTTTCTGGGTGAAATTATTGCACTAATGATTAAGAATCTATTTTTTTATTCTAACTTTAGAACTTTATTTTCTATACAAGTAGCATCATTAAAAAAAAACAAAAAAACAAACAACCACAACAACAAAAAAACCCTGTTTCTTAACAAGTTCCTTTGGGGTGGAGAAAACTTATTCTGGTGTTCACACAGGCTGTTTTCCAAGAAATTTAAGCTCCACTGATTGATACAGAAGAAGAGTAAATAGAGCTTCAATATTTAAAAGAATGGAAGTTTTCTTACTCTTTATCTGAGACTTGGGGGAGTAGGTATGCGTTAACTAGGCTTTTTTTCAAGGTACAGAATTTGTAGTGAATAAAAACAAGTTTAAGATGTGACTTTTCAGATCTCTGTAGTTAAACCTGTACTCCTAAAATTTTACTGTATTTGAATGATTATGAACACGCCTGCATTGCCATTTCCTCAAGAAGGGAGCATTTCCTTGTGAACCCAGTCTCATAAAGTTTTGGGTTGGTTTGTGTACTTTTTAACAAGATCAAGAGAAACTTTGTTAATGAATAATAACTTTATGTCCAAGAGGATTCGTCTCTTTATGATTAAAGATTTTTATCTTCAGAAAAAAGTAACAGTGAACTTGTCATTCCGAGTGGGTGATTTAATGGTCTTCCCAAGTCGTACTAAGATGTAGGGAATAAAGCTTTTCTTAAAGACTTGAAATAACGGCTGCATGTAACAAAGTGAAAATGTTCATCCAGAGAAGGGTCTTAAAGGAAATAATTAAAGACAGAAAAATTAAATAAAACCATTTTATGCTGAGCAAAGAGAGAGAAGGAATAAGGACTGTTGAAGACTGCCACAGCTACTGCAGATAAATTGTTGAAAACACTATGTCTGCATTACAAAAATTATTTCTCAATGGGTTTCCAGTTAGAGAAATAGAAATTACCTCTAAAATGAACAAGAAAGGGAAGCATATCTGTAAAAATTAAAGATTTTAATATAAATTCTAGGGGATCAGTGATTTACTAAGAGATAGATGCAAAATACCTGGTTTATGCAGCCTGATTTCTGAATTATCCAGGTGCAAATTTCCCCCAAATTCCATCCAAAGCCTCCTTAGGAGGGTAGTCACATATTAAGTACTTGAGAAGACTGAGCTGGACTTTGCTAAAAATAAAAAAAAAGACTGGTGCGACTGGCAGCAAAAGAAGTCATGTCCACATCCCTTTCATTTATGGCGGTATCACCCAGGCTGCCTCATTCTACAAGGAAAATCACTTTCCCTTTGCCCTTCCCACTTCTGAAAACAGGATCATAACTGGCATGATAATCCCATTTTTTCCCCCACGATATGCACGAAATGATACTTATTTCAAATATTTAAGAATGATTGCTAGCTACCTTGCTTTACACGTATTCCTCATTTCTCCTTTTCAACGGGAAAAGTTAAATTATTATTAATTAAAGTTTTATGCTAAAAGTGGGTCATTCATCTTTAAGAAAACATGGAAATGGGCACTGTCAGGCAATAGGACTACATCTAATTCCCACTTAGATACCCCTCTTTCATGTCTGTAGATATGGACTACCGCCAGTTTAAAATTAAGTCTGTTCTCCCAGCATGCACAGAGTTTGATCAGCTAAATATTCGCACCAAACCTGTGTGGACCTGCACTCTATGGAGCCCAGTCATGGGCCTAAAAAGACCTTCCAAATTCAGGAATCCCAAGATATTTCATGCTTCAGAAAATCTAATAAATATTGTCTGTTCAAATATATTTAAAGAAATCTGTTTATGCTTTGGTTTAGGGATCATCATTTTCAGGCAGCAGGTATACTGACAGTTGTGATTCTTGTGTCCTGCTCATGAGCAGAAGGAAAATGTTAGAGTGGCTGAAGAAAGCAGAACAGGAGGGAAATGTCCAAACAAGGGATTGTGTTTGCCCCGTGAGTTTTTATCCTTGAGCTCCTTGCAACAGCACATAACTCTATATGACTAAAGGGGTCCATAATTAATGAATAATAAAAACAATTTTCACTAGCTCTATTTAAATCCAAATATGATAGGTGGAGAATTGTTTCTTTTAAATCCTAAATGAGCGGCCAAATTAGCTCGAGGTGTGGGCTGTATTTAGGTACTGAATTAAGCAAAATAGTGATTTCTAAATTTTAAATTATTAGCAAAGGCACACATTTTTACATCCTTATTTGAGTCTTGCTGGTGTTCTTACTATCAGGGAATTGTCTGCATAATGTCTCTTTGGTAGTTATGACATTTTCAGTCTTCCTTGTTCTGTATCTTTTTTAATGACGTAGTCTTAAAAACAGAGGAAATATCGCATCATCTCTCTGGACCCACCTTCTTTTATTGTTTGATATTCAGCTTCATTTCACATCATACCTTTAAAGGGTCAGTGCTGCAGCCTGTAACCGATCTTTCGTCTTGGGAAATCTGAGGCGCTGTTACAGCATTCAGTTTTGTTCTGTTTTGCTGCCCTTAGTTGTCACTAGGTAAAGCTTTTCCCATTCCTGAGAAGCTCAGAGCCTCCCGTGAATAGTTCCCTTATAAAAGTGCCCTTTGTCTAAGGTCTTCTCACTCAGCAGAATCAGCAGTACAAAAAAAATGTCAGTTTAAGTTTTAGTAGGAAATGCTTGACTTTTTTAACAAGAGAGGAACACTCTATGTTGAAACAGTCAAGAAAGAAAATGTCTTTTCATGACCACTGGAATTAGAGGGCAGGGACAGTGAGGGAAAGAGCAAAGGGTGGGAAACTGGCTTTCTTCCAAAATAAGAAAAAGCTACATTTAAGGGCATAATTGAATGATTTGGCATTACTTTGAAGAAGTAATACAGCATATTCTTTTTAAATGAATAAAACCTAAGTGTACAATAATCCTGTGTGAAAAATACATAAATTAGTGTTTGAAGTATTAATAGATGAATTTACAAATATTTTAAACAGAGAAAACAAGTGACAACACAATTGCCATCTGAGTTAAAAACTACAAACACATGCACACAAGGCCAATTATCTTCAATGAAGTAGCATTAGAAAAAAGAAATGAGGAAACTTTAAAAAAAATTAACATCTTGTCAGCACACCGACTTCACTGCTTGTTTAATAGAAAAGTCTGTTATCAGTTTTATTTCCTTTGAGGATAGGGAAGAAGCTATTACAGTGTAAAATCCCTCGTGCCTATGAGAAAAGAGCTGAAAATAGATTGCAAAATGTGGGGGAAAAGCAGGCATAATCAAAACTAGTTACTCTGCAGGAACATTTCAATTTTTATATCTCAGCTAATGATACATTTTTTTGTTTACCTAAAGAAGATGCTTATAGTATTTTGTGTAAGCACAGAAAGGAAAGAAACTGAATTATAGGTGGTTTGAAGAGAACACCAATAATTGCCTCATAAGGCATACTTAAGCAAAGATATTCAAACCCAATAAAAAGGGGCATTCTGATAAATACTAATAGTGTCTAATTAACAGAGAATCATAGTTGAATCTCTGACATACCACAAAGGCTAAATATTGGTTTGTGTGCCTAGAAACATGTGTGGGAGGCAAGAAAAATAAGAGCTGTTCATCACAGAGGCACAGTGAAACTTGTCAATAACAACCTCGCAAAGGGCACAACTTTCATCATCTTTGTATCCGATGGCTGCATAATGTAGGATGATTAATGTAAGGTATGTCCCCTGGGGATGGGGGTTTGTGCTTAGGATAGGTAGAGGTGACTGTCAAGTGACTGGCAATATTTATCTCCTTCTAAGACATGGGTTTTCTTTCCCTTTTTGTCAGCGGGCCTGGCATAGCTGTGTGCTCCCAAACACTGAAAGCCTGTGTGAAGGCTAGATTTGAGAACAACAAGATCAAAACACGTTTCAAGGGGTGGTCAGCACCAAAATGGGAATTTGCGTCCATGTTGCCAGGGTGGCAGAGATGTCTCTGCTAGTGATTAGGGCTTTTTACAGCAAGAATAAGACTGAAATGTTGAAGGGTTATTTAGCAGGGAATGATAAGGTGAAGGATTTGGTATGTCACGGAAAGGCACATATACCAAGAATGCCAAACTCATTGTTCCCAACTAAGCCTTCTCACTTCTTCCTGCATGAGTGTCTACATGAAGAAGCCAAACATAACAGCTGGCTTTATATTGATTTTTTGTATTATTGCTTTGGCTGCTTCCTTTGTCTGTTTTATCCACCTCTTGTATTATAATGTATTTTCACTGCAAAGTTCACAATACAGCAGGAAACATGTATGTATGGCATGAAAAATTGCAATTTCACCGTTTCTCTGAGCAAATGGAAACACTGCTGTATGTCACAGAACCGTAGAATTGTGTAGGTTGGAAAATCTCCAGGATCATCAAGTCCAGCCATGAACGCAGCACTGTGAGGTCTAACTCTAAACCATGTCCCTAAATGCCACATCTACGTGTCTTTCAAATACCTCCAGAGATTGACTCTACCACTTCCCCAGGAAGCCTGCTCTAATGCTTAACAACCCTTTCCATGAATTAATTTTCCATGATACCCAATCTAAACTTCCCCTGGCACAACATGCTGGTTGAACCTGATCCCCTGGTCATCCCCCACGTGCCATGTGATGGCACTGAGGATTGTCTTTGCGTGAAGAGAAGCCCTTCAAATAAACCAACAAAAATACATAGTTAATCTAAAAAATGTAAAAAGACCAAAAAAAAGTTTAACAAGCAAATATCTACTTCAAAATGCCCTGAAATTTTCCTTTTTCATACTTTATAAAAGTCATCCCCCTCCCAGTTCAATGGAAATGGAAGCAATCACATCTTACACAGAATAAGATATATTCCCTTTCATAAGTATCTCTGTACTACATCGCCAAACTTTTGTTGATTAACGCATATTTTTAGGTAAATAAATTATAATCTTGTTTTATATAGCATAAAGATAAACAAAAACTAACACAAAAAATGGCATCTTTATTTCTCAGTTTTCAGTGTCTTCTCCAGCAGAATGTTTCCAAAGATCGTGTTTTGCTACTGCAAGAACAGGGAGCAAGCAGTGTAGCTTCCATGTAGTTCAATAGCTTAAGATTTTAGTTTTAGAAGAACCTGAATTCCATGTTAGATATGTGACAAAGGGAAGGATATGTACTCTTCAAAACCTGGGGGAGGTATTGTTTGAGATAAAATGAAAAAACCTAACACTTGCCAACAACCTTTTTTTTCCATCATTTTGCAAGATGAATTTTCTGACAGATTCATCTGCACTGGTTGCCTAACAATAGCAATTGTCTGCGTAATTGGGAGCATAAAAAGAGGAGGGTAAGCCTTTGAGGAAAGCCAGCTAAGCATGCAAATACCGCTTGTAATTGGTACATAAATTTAGATGGTTTAGTTGCATATGTATTTTCTACTTAATGGTAATATTTAGAAACTTGGTACTTGTTCTGCTTCCCAACTTTCCAGGCCCTAATTAGTGATCCTTCAATGCATTTGATTTTATGTAGCTTTTACAAGACCCCACACCCAGAACTGGTTGTTAGAAATTATGCATATTTCATCCGTTTGCCTTTTGCACAAAAAATAATAATGAAAAAGCAGGAAAAAGATGTACGTATGGAACGATACTTGGCAGATAATTCTCTGTTTTCTCTTGTGTTGTTTCAAATTTAGGCTTGAGCTGCTCAGATTGAGCTTTCTCTGAGCTGTCTTCTGCACAAAGTGGTTTTGAGGATAGACTTGACCACTTATAGACAACATATCATTATTCTTTTTCAAAATTCAAGTTCAAGGTTACATCCTTCCATAATTTTCCTTCATTCATAGTACCAAATAGGCGTAAGTGGTTCACATACTCAGATTTCAAGTTTCTCCAGGATTCTATTTTCATCAATAAAATATATTTCATTAGTCTCCACGGAACTCATCAGCATCTTCCAAAACCAGCTAATTTTTATTCTGATGCTAGCTTTACTTTATTCTTACTTTCTGGAACCCCATATCCTTCCATTCCATCCTTCAATTTAATTAATTAATTAATTAATTAATTAATCCCTGTCCTTTTTTATCTGTCCTTTCCCTGCTCCTCTATATATCTTCTAATATCTCAGATCATCTTCACATTGACTTCCTATTTCTGTCAGTACTATTTCGAGTTTATCCAGGTCACTGAACTCTGGTAAGACCCAAACCTGAAATGATAGTGAATCCTAGAACGCTAATGACTAGTAACATCTTCACAAGGTATAAGATGGTAGCACTATTTCTGAGGCAGTGACTGCAGGTTGTGGCTCCATTCCTGGGCTGCACGGGTCAAGCACTTTCTGTAGAGTTTTGCAAGGAAAAGCAATGCTTTGGTGAAGCTGAACCCCAAAATATATACCTGCCTGTTAGCCAGCAATCTAAAATTGTGTTCACACCTTTTCTTATTGAAACCAAAGCCTATACATATATAGGAGATTTGCAGAAAAAATACTAAATCAGGATGCAGTAAATATGTACGGTGATAGTGCTAATGAGCACCTCTATTGCTATTTTTTTAAGGGTAGCAGCAGTTACATATTTAGTCCCCATTGCTATAATCCTCGACAATGATTGTCCCCCTCAGTTTGTGCACAGGTTTTAAATTGAGACATTATCAGTTGATGAGTACATTTTCCACTAACATCCCAATTATATCCACTGTCTCCACGTGCAATCATGAATATAATTGTATGCATGAATACTGGCATTGACATTAAATTGCATAAAAACTAGATATCTTATAAAAATAGCAGACTGCCTGTTGTTTTATTTTGCTGCTTTTCACAGCTATTGTCATACTTGGAGTTTGGACTATGCTAGAGTTCACAGGAGTTGTTTTTTGTAGCATACTGTGTCTGAACCATTCTATGTGGTTTCCACTTGATTTAAAAAATACTTCTATGTTGTTACTCGATTGTGACATAGATATTAATTTTCTGAATAAATAATATAAATCTATAATGTCTTTTAGAAAGACAGAATCTCATTTTAATATTGAGAAATGTGTAGGAGAAAGGAACAAGACACATATACAAGACTAGTAAGAGAACTCTTTATTCATAAAGAGTTCTTTATTCATTATTAATAACAAAACACAAATTATGTTATCATTAATAATATTTGACTGAGTCCTTGCAGGGGCTTTTATATAGCAAAGGGTCATGAGTCAGGTACAAAGTTAAAGCCCAGTTCTCAGCTGCACTGAGAAGAAACCTGGAACCTCAATTAACAGAAAAGTTTTTATGCTTGAATTAAGTTTATGATAGCTTCTTAGAGGAATTTATTGATTAAATTATCAGTGTCTGTCACCTTTCAGTTTAAATATTTTTTTATCTCCCATTTTTACTATGATATATTTGTAAAAATTCACCACAAGCTCTCTCACTCTCATCTTTATTAGGCCACTTAACTTTTCCTAAAAAAGGAATAACCTCCTTCAGATTGTCATAGCAGGGCTTGTTACATCATTTTTCTGACCGAATAAATTTTACCTAAATGGGAGGAATGAAAATTTCTGTTTATGAAAACTTACCGGCGAGAATTTTATTTCCTGAGATAGAAACATTGCCTGATATAAACAGGGGAAAAAAATAATTTTTTTTTTTCGAACTGGGACAAATATGTTAGCAAATTTCCTGATGAAAGAATCTAACCCAAAGATGATAAACCGATAAACATGTGAGGTTTAGATGGTGTCAGGTGTTATATAGACATTACAAAAGATGCTATCACAAGAAGACTCTGAAGGTGCGCGTTACAAGGCATACTCCAGTGCAGATAGATTTTTCTGGGACTAGTCCTCTGAGACTCATGTTGTTACAACATGAATCAGCTGAGAAACAGGAGAAAACTGAAACAAAATTATTTTCATTCATTCAACTGAGAATGCAGTTAAGTAGGAAGATCATAGAAGAGGATAGCCTGGTGAGGAGAAGAACAGCAGTAGATTTCCAATATATTTCTTTTTCGAAGATAGAGTAGTTTTAACTTTTCCTCTTACATATTTTCCCAAGTAGCCACTTTTGCATTTGCTCTCTGGCAGTGAATTCTGTGGCACTGAAGTTTTCAACACCTCTGTTCAATCGTAGGGCCTGCAGCAACATTATTTAATTAAACCATGGGACCCATCTGCTATACTGTAGTAAATAATAGGTCCTCCACTGTCATCATTTGATTTACTTGTAACTAACTGGTGAGATGAGAAAAACTTCAATCTTAGAGAAAAACATTTGCCAACATAAAAATGTGTTTCACGGTATAAGAAGGTGTGCAAAGGCGTCTTAATTTGCCTTGATATATCTCATTGATTGTATTTTTTTTAAACACAGGCCATAAAAGGAGACTTATTTTCTGTAGTATAGTATAAAGACAAAGGTTTATTTTTATATTCTTTCAGAAGAGCAGGTATTTCAGATACAGTTCTGACACGCTATAATAAATATCTATTAAAATATAAAGGGAGAAGAGAGAGGAAAAAATATGTTAATCTCTTAGGGTAGTCATAACTTTTTTCTGGCAAAATAGTTATAAATACATGATTGATCCATTACCCTCTCCTTTTTGTTTTAAAGATAATTGCAAGTTACAAAGAAAAAAAGACCAAAATCAAAAACATGAGAAGCTGTTTGCCATCTGAAAACAAAGACAAATAAGAGCGATATGTATTAATGAGCACTGATCCACTCATTGCTGCATGTAGGTAGTATTTTCGCTGAATTTGCTAACATCTGCTGAAACCTTTTGTTTTCAATTTCACTAATATGCAAATATTGAGCCTTATGGGCATTCCAGATGTTTTAGCCTGGACACATGGTCCCAATGGCTTTAATGCTCATCTCCAGAAGTTGTGCCATACCTTCAGGAGTCTTTATGATACTGACTGTTACCGAGAAACATTATATGCTCTGAAATATAAAATACACAGTAATGGCAGTAATACAACTTAAGTATAAAAATACCATATAGCATGAAGTAAGAATTTTATCATAAAATTCTACAGTTTATAGAGTTCAAAGAAAATAAAGATAAAACTGAAAGCAATACCTCTTTTATACCTCCCTTTTACAAATTTGCTTGCAGCTCACTACAAATACCATTGATTAATTATTAAAGAATTCTAGATTGTATCAAAAATTTAGCGAAGGTATGTCTTTCAATAGCTTTCTGCAATATATCAAATTAAACTGGACAACTGATCTCTTCTTTTCCTTCTCACTTATTTTTTTCCACCGGCAATCTGATATTCCTGTTGGGGCCTAGATGCTGCCAATCCTTGTACTTTTCCTATTCAGAAGCTTCTGTACAAGCAAGCATTACTCCCAAAACACAGACCATCAGAAACCGCTTTTGCTAAAAGTCAATCCTGGTCGCCCTTGCAGGTCACAGCAATACTGTGTGGCAAAAGAAACAATCTTTGTGGTAGTAGCCCAGCGAGCTGTGGGGGATTTCAAACCCTTCCAGCTGGCAAATAGCTGCTGTAGTTTACAGAGGGTTATTTCCAGTCTCACCAGCTACTGAATTGGATTCTGAGTTGCACTGGGTTTTTTTGTGGACAGGACCAAGGGTATCTAAACTGAAGTCCCAGAATGACAAGAGTGATTGACGATTTTGTTCTACCAGCAAAGGGAAACCTTTCCAAGGACAGTAAATCTTATTAAATAGAAAAGAGTGTTCTTGCTGAGGCCAGTCTGAGATGGAGAAATCTACTGCTCCAGGAGGCAAGGTCCAGAACAAGCTGAGTGCCATCCTCCTTTCCAAGTGGAAATTAGATTTTCTTAACCTTTCCTTCTGCAACATAAACATTTAGACAAACAGTCAGACAAGCATTATATGTTGTAAAACAAAACATTACACAGTAGACACATCTTCCCCTGGGGAGAGGAACGAAAGAATAAACATATAACAGGCATTAGTCACATTGCTTAATGCACTACTGGAAAGCACTCAAATATTCATTGTGAGTATGCCATAAAGAGATATATGAAGTATAGTAAGTGTGCTATATAACTTGTCAGATAATTTACTGCACTCTGGATCAGCCTGAGTTAGAATAAATTTTAAGAGTAGTTCCATGTACAGTTGAGAAAAGCAGCAAAATCTTGTCAAAAAATAATTTTGCATTTGTCTTCCTAAGTGCAGGTACGAAAAGCACTCCTGATTTTTCAAAAATTTAATTCTTTAGGAGCACCTATAATTAGTAAATTGTCAAAGGCCACCTTGATTGACAAACTGTAGAGAAATATCCTGAATAAGAGGATACTGTCCTCCTCATCACCATCATCTGACTGTTTCCTAGCAACCTTTCAGTATCATCTCAGTTTATTTCCATTTCCATAGGGACTGAGACAGCAGCAGTTAACAACTACAGCATGTAGATACAGCCTAGGAACAGAGAGCAGCCAGTGGAAGTTGAACAGAAAGAAATTGGAGTTAGTGCTGTGCTCAGCAGAAAGTTTTTGGAAGCACTTGGAGGTCCCTTCTAACTTAGAATATTCTATGATTCTATTATTCTATAAATAGGTGAAACTTCCTTCTCTGGTTGAAAGTTCATATTTACAGTCAGTCACTTGCAGTCTATAGTTTATAAGCACTATTTTTTAGAACAGAATAGACATTTCAATTTGAAACACAAATTAGTGATTCACACATATGAACTGGAGAGAGTAAAAGTAGAAATCCCACTATCCTAAGTTGTCCACACCAAAACAATTGATGATCTCAGGTATGGAATATTCAAGACAAGCATATTGAAAATTCATCACAGTCAGAGATACATGCTGTTGTCTATAACTGCGCTCTGCTGACAGAATTCAATTTTCTGACATAATGATAACGTTCGTGGTGAAAATAGCAGATTTGCAGTAGATTCTTAATAGAAACAGTTTTCTAAAGGTTTTGATTGGGAGAAGGGGGGTTTTGTTATTCTTTTGTTTGCTTATTTATTTTGCTTTCTTTTTATTTGCTTGTATTCTACCAGTACCTTATTATACTATAGGAATTTCAACAGATATGTGTAATGACTCTTACAGAGTAAATTATTTACTCTCTTACAGAGAGTAAATTATGCAAAACTCTGCCAGACAGTGTCTAACCTTACACAGACTTCAGTGGTTCCAGGATTTAATCAAGTCATCTCAAGCACCACAAAATTAATGCTTCTCTTTGAAAGGCAGTAAATCAAGCTTCGAGTAGGCAAAATGTTATACCTCTTGCTTGTAATGCATGAATTGAGGCACAAATTTTAGACTTAAGTTTACCTTTCCATTTGAGTTAAATCACTATTTGTCTGTATACATTAATTATATCAAAGGTGCAATTCTGAGAGTGAGGTTTAACAGTCACAATATTATCTAGAAAGTTCAAACACATCTCTCTTAAAGTCCTCTGGATTTTGCTCTGATACAGTATTCCCTAGAAGCTAAATTATTTGTTGATTTCTTAAGGAGAACAATGATGTAAATGCAAGAACTGAAGTGTATGTAATTGAGGTCCAGATGGAAGGACATTAACCCATTCACTAAATTTTAGTGCAGACACTTAAATTGTTCCAAAGACAAAAATAAAATCTTTTTCAGCTGGAGCCTTTCCCTGCCAGAAAGTACTTTTTAAGAATGAAAAAACTTTGTAGCAATTTTTTGTTTTAATATCTCATTCAAAAAGAGCAATAAAAATTACCTTTAAAATGACCCAATACTTGCTTACTTAAGATTATAATGTGAGACTGTATTCTAAGCACTGCTATAGATACTATGATTCACTATTACAGCTTTCCCAGCATGTCACATTAGAGCATAAGCTCCAGAGGAGCAAAGTGATGGAGAAGTTTCAAGACCAGGGAAAAAAATGTGAATCAGTATGTTTTTCAGTCTGAGCACTGGGAGAGTTCAGCACATTCTGACTTTCAGCCACAGTCAAGAAAAGAAATTTGTTGTAAATGATATGCCATTAACCTTTGAAAATAACTTTTCCTTTATGAGAGTTGTATTCTACCAGCACCTTATTATACTATCAGTTCCTCTGAGTAATTGAGATTGTTAAACTGCCTCTTAAAAATTAATTTCTCTTGCTGATAATGAGAGCATTCCTGGTCTCCAAAAGAATAAACTGTATTTGAATTGGCTCAGCCTAGAAGTATTGCCTTCTTCCAGCACTGTTTTCTGTGAGTAAATAATGAAAAAATTATTTGAGCTTTTAAAAATAAAAGCATTCTCATCTGTTTGACTTCTGCAAGATATAATTAACTGAATTCCTAGTTTGAGCACTTTCCTTTCTTCACTTCTTCACTATTTGTAGGTTGGTATCCCTCTAAATTGCTTGTGAGCCGCGTAATGATGTCACTCCACAGTAATGATTAATTGTGGGCTTAAGTATGCTGTGGTGTATGTATAATTCATCTCTGTATTTTCATCTGCGGTTCCATAGGTCATACTTTTAAATATCCTATGAGCAAAAAGAAAGAACAAATGTGAGCTCGTGGTATGGTGTTATCAAAAGCTTCCCTGTTTCTAGCACGTATTCATTATCCCGCCATCCCCCTCCTTTCCCTGTTTCCCTATCTACCTCTTCCTTGGTGTTCCTATGTGTCCTCTCTTCTCCTTTTCTCTTCATATGTTGTTTCCTCTGTTCTTTGTTCATTTTCTTTGTCTGTCTCCAGGGTATCTAGTGGGAATATTTATTAGCAATAGAATTCGGACTTCCTCAGCTAATTTTGCCATAAGCTTGACAGACATACATGGAAATGCTCTTGTCCATGATCACAGAACTGGTGTTTTTAAAGTATTAATCTCCTTTTGGAGGAAAACAAAATGACAGTTAAATAGAAACTTGGGATTCTTAGAGTTCAGACCCAATTTAAAGCACTCTTGTGTGTTAACAGAGATTTACTTCTAGTTTGTCTTCCATTTATGGTGGATTGATTTCATGTTGTAGGGCCTTTCCTTATCTTTAGTGAGGGATAAAACAACTGTATATTCTGCAGGTTACAACTGTGTTTTACAGGTCAAAAAATCCTATGGTCTCAAATCTGTCTATAAGGCTCCCATGAGAAGATTTCTTGTGAGTGTTGAAACAGGCACTAAACCAAGACATTATGCAGGATTTTAAGAAATGTGGGTTTTTTTAATTAAATAGGAAAAAATTTCAAAACAATATATTAGTCAATTATTTAATTTGTAGATGTCTAGATATGGGATATTTGCTTTATTTCCCTTAATTTTGACTCGTTAACACACTCTTCCCAACATGAATTTTAAACACATGGATTCCAAAGGCGGTGTTGCATAATGACATCCTTAATTTTAAAAGCCAGTGGTTAAAGGGTAATTAAAGCAAAAAATGATGTGAGTTTGATGTCCAGTATAAAGTACAGTATTTTTGGTTCTGAGTGAGCATGGAATTCAGCCTCAGGAACTGTCCTGAAATAGCTTGCTATCTGCAATACTTTGACCTTAGAAATGTTTAAGCCTATCTTAAAGATGATACGAGAGCCTAGAACGTGAACTGCAATCATTCTTCCTTCAAACATTAAATTGTGTTGGTTGATGTGATCACCTTTCAGGAAGTGAGCCCACTTCTCTTCCACTCTCCTTGATTTTCTGCTCAGCTTCTGCAGTTTCAGTACAGTAACAGAAAAAAAAAGAAGAAAAAATCCCAAGTCAGTAGTGACACTTCTATAGAGTACCCCACTAACACAACCATTTACATTTTAGTGTGGGTAACAGGAAACATTGGGATTGCTGCCCTAAAGAAAAATATTTTGAAGATAAGAATACAAAACTGCAAAGCATATAAGCAAACTGAGATCTTTTTGTCATTTTTTGCTTTACTTTTATCTCACCTACCAAGACTATAAATTCCAACACCCATGGCAGAGAATCAGGATTCAACAATAAGTATTATAATTTATTTGGAACACATAAAAAAACCGTGACTTTCCGCTAAGCTATGAAAAGCTTCCACCAAACTACAGAACAGCTCTAATGAAAATACATTTTACTTCCTACCAGCTTAGTTTGCAAGCTGCTAGAGATTCCTCATCATTCTCTATTCTAGAAGAACCACTCCTAAAAATTAATTATTCTGGCCAAACCTATGGAAAATGGAATAGTATCAGGCAGAAAAATTCAAACGGCTGTGATTAGTGAGGTCTCCTGATTTCTGGTGGCTTATTTCAAGAAATGGTCATCCTTCTTTATTTGTTCCAGAATTTTTCTGCCTTGTCAGAAAATGTGAATATATATTGTCTTCCTGATCATGATACCCTGTGGCTCAGCATATAATTCTAAATGGAAATGCGTGGCTTTTATATGAGTATCATAGGTTGTGAACAGTGGCAGCTCAGCCCTTTCACTTTTGTTATCAGCTAGCAGTAGGCCAATACCTGTAGGAAGACAGCAACATCTTAAAAAGCTGCTGTTGACCAGTTAGAGCCTTGACTCCATACTGGTAAAATGAAATTAAAATAAGGCTCACCCACCTGTTGCAATGGTTAATTATTAATACAGAGAAGTCAGCATGAGCAGCAAAGCAGTAAAAGACCCTTCCCATGAATGATGTTTTCATTCAGCCGAAGGTATTGGGCGTCTAAGGCCAAAATTACCTAGGAAAGGAGAAGTGGTGTGTGTCTTGCCCAAAATCATAAAACAGACAACTTGAGAGGGAGATGAATCATCTTGCACTCCATCCAGCAGTGTGACAGATCATGAACTGTATTATATGTGGAGAACCTCAAGTAGTAAGACTAACGGAGAGATGTGGAGAAAGAAGTAGCTTTCAGACAGACATCCTTTGTCATCAGTGGGTTTCCTGTATCCTTGAGCATCTCAGCTGAACTGCTATTTTAAAAGGTACTGTTGCCAACTGCTTCCATGAGCTATCATAACACATATGTATATTAATTGCCAAAGGTGTTAAATAAATCTTTCTGCATCTTGGCTTTCTTACACATGACAGCCTACACAGAATGCATTTTTGCTTTGTTACAGCCTGCTATACTTCAAGTAAAATAATATACTGGATTCGTGCCATTGACTTACACCCTGTGTATCCTACTTATGCCAGTACATTTATGCGTTGCTGACAGTAAGAACAGACCATAATCATATATTTCCTCCTTTCATTTTAGTGGAGAAAAATTAATGTATCTGATTAAAATATCTTCACAGACTGACAGGGACACCAGTATCAGTACGAGGGAGATTCTCATTGTGTTTGAAAATTACCTGAGGGGTTTCAGATGGTCTTTTAATTAATTTATAATAACTTCTGAGTATAAATGACAATACAAAATCAAATCATTGAAACAAAATGCCTGAATGACATTTGAATTTTATTCGGTAATTCAACAGGCCTACTGAATTGGGATTGCTTCATCATATGGCAAAAATTCAAGAAATTTCCAACATAGAATAAATGACCAGGATGGCACTTTGCACATTAGAGTACTTGAGACATTTATCTATTGGAACATATGTTTTACTACAGGCCTAATTCTAAGAATGTGTTCTTGCACTTGTTTCATCATTACCTGCACATTTGAAAGATTATGCCCAAATTACCATCTTGAATACATTTGCTGGCAAGTCTTTATACCCATTTTGGACACACTGAAAGTGGCTGCACAGTGGTACCAGTATAATTATACACTTAAAGCAAATAGCGAAAATGTTACATGTGCAAATTTATTTTAAAATTAGATTTCTGGCAAGTACATGAGAAAGGATTCAGAGTATGTTAAAATATCTGAAAATAATTGCCACTAAGTTTAATCAGTTGTGTGAAATGTGAAGTCAATTCAAGGTCACCTTAAAAAGGAAATGAATGATTTCAGCAGCCGTTGCACAGAACCAGATGGCATGACTGGGAGGTTAAAAGCAAGAAAGGACAGAGTTCTTCAAAAATGTGTAAATTTGTTAATGTATGCATATTAGAATCATATAAATGATTCACTGATTATTTACAAATTAAATTCATTAATTTTATATTTGGTGAAGAATTGAAGAGATAAGAGACTTAAGACACATGTAATATTTTTCTATTCCTATGAATAAAAGGTCCATACCTTTTATTTAAAGAATTTATATTGTTCATATACATCTCCTGCCCTTCAGGCTCCCCCTACTCATTTCAGAGTGTAAAAAAGATCAGGCAGGCTTCGTGTCCGCTCCTGCCAGCTCCTGCCAGCCTCTCTACAGAGATCTTCAAGGTTATTTCTATTTTATGTCCCTTTATCCTACATTTTAATAGAGATGATAGGAAAATAGTCATCTAATAATTAGGCATGTATAATTTATCCTAGTCTATCAAGTCTACCCTTCAGACTATCAGTTCCCCTTGTGTTCATCCCATCATCTCACATCTGTACTCCCAATGATAACTTTACATACCTTTAAAATTATTGACTTTGCTGTTGCTTAAGACATTTGTCTTTCATGGTACCAAAGGCATTTGTAATTTAGCTACTCCTGTATTAATTAATTAATAGGTCATAGTTATAAGCAGCTAAAAGCTAGATGCTTGTTAGAGACATCTAGTAGAGCCCTGGACCTGAAGCCAAGCACATCTTTGGAAGCAAGCATAGCCATACTAGAGAAATAGGCACTGCTTGAATAAAGCATGACCAGCAGAACCATGGTTCTTGACTATTTAATCTGGTTATAATCAAATGCAGGATGATAATTTCCAAGGAAGACTATCTGATAAACGTGAAGTACAGTGTCTATAGAAAGCAGGACAGCAATGTCCTTCTGGATCCCACATCCCCAAGCATAAACAGGGACTTAGAGTAACTTTCTGCTCTTTGAGTTAAGTAAAATTGGCATAAATACAGCTCAGAAACTAGCTGGAATGCAGCTGCATGGTTAGTGTATTGTGTGAATGTATGGGTGAAGGAGGAAAATATCTAAACACCTATGATAGGAATTTACACAAAATGGCTTCTCCAGGGGAAAAGGCTTTTGGTCACTACTACAGGGGTGAGATGTGGCTTGTCATTTAAGAGTCCTTTGCTACAGTTTGAATTATGACTCAGTTTATTAGCACCATTTACACTCTCTGATAGGATGATATTCCTGTTTAACACTGGCACCTTAAAAATCAGGCATCTTAACCCAAGAAAGGCTCCTTCCATAGCAGTTTAGGCACCCTGTGGGAAAATTAGCTATTATGAAGAGTTAAAACCGTAGGATCAAGGATGGAAGACTCCTCAGAAAATCTCCAGTCCAATTCACTGTTTCCCAGGGCTTTACCCATCTGGACCTGGGAAACCTCTGAGGATGGAGACAGCACAACCTCTCCACACAACCTAGTCCACCGTTTCTATTTATATCTAGTCTGAACATTTCTCGTTTCAAGCTATGCCCACTGTCTCTCCCCACTTCATTTTTCACAACAGTGAAGGCCAGCTCCACTTTCTCAATGACCACCAGTAGCTAATAGTGGGCTGCTGTTCTGTCTCCCCAAAGCTGCCTCTTCTCCTGCTGAACTCCCTCAACCTCTTCTCAGAGTACTGCTGCAGCTCACCAAGCATCATGGTTGCCCTCACTGTGCTCTCTCCAAATTATTGTCTTGGTTGCCCTTGCTGTGGTCTCTCCAAGTTACTGATGCCTTTCCTGGACTTAGTGGGGTGAGGAATGAGAATTGCTTTCTCCAGGTCACAGATAAAAGTGTTGAGAAGGGGTCCCCATTTAGACCCTGTGATGATCACTTGTTTCTAGCCTTCATGTAGAGTATGACCGATTAAATGCCAGCCCCTCAGTGTAACCCTCCAGTCATCTTTCTATCCTTAAAATTTTCCACTCAGTCATAATGTCTGTACTTGCATACAATACTGTGAGAGACTGTCAAAAGCCTTGCTAAAACCTGTGCTAATGACATCCAGTGCTCTATCCTTGTCCACAGATCTATTCACTTTACTATAGAAGGCAATAAGGTCAGTCACATGGTTTACCACCGGCCTCCATGGACTAGGAGTTTACATGCATTACTGCCCAGATTAGATGCTTTTATACTGCAAAAATAAGATTAAACAAATCCTAAAATTGGTCATTCATAGTTCTAGGAATTTTTATTTATGATGTCCATTGTAAACACAGAACTGTTTTCTTCACCAACTTTTTGAACACTTTCTATAAGCTCTTTCAGCAAATTAAAGAGGTTTAAAGTGACAAAAGCGTGTCATTGCTGTCAAAAAAAAAGGTCTTCTGACAGATAGGATGGTAATTGCAGTATCAGGTATCCTGCTGTTTTAGGTTGGCTCCTCAGTACAGCTCAACTTGGCAGAGCTAGCATTGAAACAAAAGCTGATTAGTTACGGTTAGATTTTTTTTGTTAAGTTTGCCATTTAATCTTCCATTAGAACGATTGATAAATCATCCATTGCCTTTTGTGGAAACTAGGTTATGCCATGAGAACAATCCAGAAAATCCAGCATGGCTTATTTGTTTTTGAGATGCTGGAGAAGAGCAGCTTATACTGGGAATTGGGCTGTTCAGAAAGAAGAGAGGAAAATTTACTTAGAAAAAGAATGTTCAGAATCTAGAAACTAATTTCCAACTTTAGAATACTTCATTGGCCCCTGTGAAATAGGACCTCTACAATACATTTGAGGAGCATAAAATGTCAGAAAATTAGCCAGTGCGTTTATCTGAGGAGTTGATAAGAATAATTCAAGCTCAGACCTAATTTGTGGCAGTTAATAATATAAAAAAAAGAAGAAACCCTCACAAATGAAAAAACCAGACAAACCCACAAACAAACCACATTTTAAAGTCTCTACTAAATAAAAGACATATATTTTGCATTTATAACCATGTTACATACAGATGTTGCCAGTGCAGTAGCTATTATGATCAAGAAAACGTTATGTATTTTGGCACTCTCTTACCTCTTTTGTCCTGGGAACCTCTCCTTCTGCAGTCCGCTAGATAGTTCAGACTAGTAAGGAAGCCCCTTCAGACTATATAACTTTATATAGTTTCTTTTCTTCATATCCAGCCGCCTGTAAGTGCTGTCCCACTTGCCAATCTGCAGGGGCTGTTTCCATATTAAGACATATATTTGCAAGATCCGCCATCATCTTCATAAGATTGCTTGATATTCTTTTAAATCATTTGTCCGTATGCAGCTAAGTGGTTAGTAAGGCTCAAAAATTTATATTATCTCTATAAATGAAAGGCTTCTAGTTCCCAGTTTCAAGTGGTAGTCTGAAGACCCAACTTATAGCTGTTACTCAGGATGAATCATGGGACTCAAAGACCCCCTCGCTGGGAAATACTCAAGAAAGCAATCTATTCATAGGGAGAAAGTAAAGAGATTGACCTATAACATAATAATAAGCTAAGAGTATGCAGTAGGAGAGGGCTAATGGATGCCATGTTATTTATAGCTACAACAAAACTCACTGCCTACAGTTTATAGATAGGCACATTCAGAGTGGAAATATGAGGCACGCTTCTACCAGTGAGAGAAAATAGCCACTGGGTCACTTTACAAACGAAAGTAGTAGATTTTCTCTCCATCATACAACATTTTAAAATCAATAATGGGTTTCTTTCCAGAGATGTACTGTATTAAACCATAAATTATTGGACTTCATGTGGATGTCATTGGGTGAGATGTTACCTCCTATGTCACATTACAGGTCAGATTGAATGAATGCAGTGTTTCTCTTCTGGTTTTAAAAGCTATAAAGTGATCAATGGCTGTTACAGGGCCACATCCATGGAAAAAAAGCAATTATTACTCATGGCCAAGAGGAAAATGAGACACCGTGTGACCTGATAGGCCTAGTCAGTCAATACCAGCCTATGGAGACCCCAATATTCGTAAGGCAAAAAGTAATCAAATATATCCGAGCTGTGCTTTCTGCTTTTTAAAAATTCAGAATTTTATCATTTTTACTCTCCTGCATAGAATGTAATGGGTTTGGTTAAGATATGATTTCACTTCATGGAAAGAAGCAAGTACTCAAATGAGAGTGGCTTTCTAATATATATAAACAATGGGTGTCCTTCCTTACAGTAATTCTTGATCACTGCTCTATTTTACCACTTTTCTGACCTGAATACTTCCTTTCCATCTGAATACCATTTCTCATGTTTTCTCCCTGCTTCCCCTGCCCAATGTTGGACTAACGCATAATTTACACCTTTGCATTTATTTGTGATTAAGGGAGAGGTGGATGAAAAAATAGAATAATAAAAAGATTGATGATTGAACGACATAACTCAGCAGGAATGAAAGTGGATTAGAAATTCATTATTCTTTACTTTCTGAAATATTTTGTATGTATTGTGACATGGATAACTACTTTTTTTTTAAAGAACAAAATTAAGAACTAGTGTCTTGTTCAGACAGAAAAACTCTGGAAAGACCACGGTCTGACATTGTATGTTATCACAGAGTCACAGAATTGCAGAATGGTTAGTGCTGGAAGGGACTTCTGGACATCATCTGGTCCAACCTGTCTGCTAAAGTAGGTTGCACAGGATCGTGTCCAGACAGGTTTTGAATAACTCCAGAGAAGGAGACTTTACAACTTCTTTGGGCAGCTCTGTCAACCTCAAAATAGAGAAGTTTTTTGTCATATTCAGATGGAAGTTCCTATGTCTTAATTTGTGCGCATTGTCCTTTGTCCTGTCACTGGGCATCACTGAAAATGTGCTGTCTTAATTCTTTTCTGCTATTAATTATGTGCTATCTTAATTAATTTAGCTCTAAATTAACCTTGAGGATTTATGTGCAGTCTGTCTAGAAGGTCACTAGAATACTAATGAATTCTCTTGTCTATTCTGTGTACAGTAGGCTGTGTAGCGAGAAGTGACTGAACTTCCTCTGAGACATTTATTACAAAACAATTCTTCTTGTCAGAAATATGTATTACACGGGGTTTAAGGAAAGCGTGTGTTTAAAAAATATGAATAAATTCTGGATACTACATATGAGAAACTTACATTTTGTTTTCATGATGAAAATCAATTTCTCCTATTGAGTGCCGAGCGCTGTGACAAGATGCTAGTGGAAGATGGATTATGCAAAGATAGATACAGATATACAGGTATGGATATAAATAGTTCCATGATCCTGAGAGAAAAGGAGACAGGAGGATGGAAGGAATATCTCATAGCTGTCTGTGACATCATGTTGCTGGGTGGGGACGACTCTTCCTGTCCCATTCTCATTGAAATATTCTGTTTCAAAAATTGAGTGCATGGGCTACCCTTCTGAGTTGATGGCTTTTCATGTTTTGTACCTTACAAAAAAGTTTCTCAAACAGTTGGGCAAAAGGGTCTTTGTATATGGACAGGAGTTATTTGATAGGGATTACTTTCTTTTCATGATATACAGTTATAACAATCCCACCAAAATCCTATCCATCTTGAAAGAACTGACAATTCAACCATGATTTATAGAAGTGCAGGTAAAAGGCTACAAACTTATTCTGTGTCATTGTATCAGGGATGTGTAGATTAAATGATTCTTAATAATACGCTTTGCTGTAGTACAAGATGACAGGTTTTCTTCTAAGGATTACAAAGCATTGCATTACTCTGTGCTGTTACTGTCTATGCAGTGTTATGCCTTTAAACTGCCAGAGTAAGATGCAGCTCCTCTGACTGGTCCTACACCAAAAGAATTGATAAGACTCTGCGAAAAGTTGAACAGCATCATTTTGGCTTCATTTGATCGTAAATTCCACAGAATGTACTGAAAAAAAAAAAGCTGCATAAAAATCTTGTCTTTGTTCTGGTTGATTAGGAACCTGTATAGTTCAAATTCTGAAAGACTAAAATAAAAAAATAAGCTTAAGAACACTATCTGATTAATTATTCTGAATTTCCTCTAAGTTTCATTGGTAATTGTAACGTTACTTAGCATCCGTAATAATGATTTGGGAAGAAGAATATAATCAAGGAGATATCTTCAGAGCTGTTGCTATCAAGTGTATTGAGAAATTTAAAACTTGAACTTTGTCCAAGTTGCTGAATGTGTAAAAAAGGTCAAAACAAACTCCTCTTGGAAGAAAAAAAATTAAGAAAACATCTTCACAGATAAGAATACTTAGTAGTAAGGAAATGTTTAAAAAGTTGTGTAACCAAAATGCACATGTGGTTCAATAATATGAATATATTTTGATAGCCGGTTTTAAAAAGTATCTTCAGATGTGGTCATATCTCTAGAAGTAGTAGCTAAAGCCTAATTAGAAAATAGTGCCTCACTATGAACAAGAGCAGTAACATTGGTATGATCTTAAACCTTATAACTGATTACATTTCAAAAGTTTATTATATATAAAAGCTTAATAAAATATAATTATTATGTAATTTTATATATATGGATATAAAACCTTAAAACTTATAACTCAAGCATCACCTTAAACCTTACAGGCCTTATAAAGCTTAAAACTTAAAGTGCTTTCAGTCCTGAGTTCTTAGTTACAAAGGCGCTGGTACTTAAAGAAGAAAGCAGCATATGCATCCTAGCACTGTAGGGCAGGCATCTGTAGAGGTTCCCTGCTCCAACAAGCAAGCTCTGGAATGGGAAGCACCAGAGAAGCAGCATCCATTTTAGCCAAGTGCCTGAGTAACCATCACTGCGAATCAGGAAAGGAAAAACTCCTTGGGCTATTCTTTGTCATTTAAAACATCATAGTAAGACCATTAAATAGAGGAGAGAGGTGAGTCACATGGACGTTTGATGACTTGCCACAGATTTTTCTACAACTGCTATCAAAACATAATCTGAGGCCTTTCTCAGTACTGACCTTACTTTGGTCAAAATGAACATAACAATTCTTCTTGCCTGCTTTGGATGCTTTGTTGCCCGTGCCTTTGTACCCAGGGATTCAGAGTGATTGTATGATTGTACTGAAAGGTTGAGCTGATCTTCTCATGCCCTTTTCTATTGACCGGAAATATTTACATTTTGCTGAACTTCTGGAAATTATAACCCAGAAAAGGAAGGGAAGACTGGAATGTAGGACACTAAGGCTACATCAGCACTAGCAAAACAAGCAAGCCATTATCTCCATCTTACACTGGTTAGTTTTTAGCGTGTTCCCTGCCTTAATTTTCTCTGGAGCTAAGAATTGTTGAAACATGATTTGGAGTCTGGCAAAACACGGAGTCAGTTCAGCCCACAGTATTGATAAATCTGTCCCGCTTCAGGAGAAGTAGGTTTGTATGTGGCCATGTGGCATAAATCATGCTCAGACTCCGGCTTGGGATTTGATCTACATGTGTGACCTTAAATCAGCTGTCTTTCTTGACCCAAATACTTGAACTGGGCCTTCAATACCCGACTTAGCTCTCTCCAATCATGGGTTAAAGGTCATTTACACAGGAGGAGTCTGGTCATGCTCATAGGTCTGACCAGAAGTTTCATTACAGATTGCAGAGCACTTCCTGAAAAAAAAGAAAAAAAAAAAAAAAAAAAAAAAAAAAAAGAAAAAAAAAAAATTGAATGTGCTGTTTCACCAATTTTTCTTCTGAAAACTCATTATTTTCTTATATAAAAATATTGAATCCAAATCTGGTCCAAAGAGCTTCCTGTTTTGTTTCAAGAGCGAAACATTTTTTACCTTTGAATTATAGTTTTTTTCTTCTCTCTGTACATATTTACTTCAGTTTTATTGTGAACAGGAAATAAAATTTTATTCTACACTGTTTTGATTTTTCAATCACAGATTACAAAATTCTAAGTATTACTGATCAGTCACAGCTCATAATTTTGAGAAATGAGACAAAATACGTAAATCCTTGGCTAATGTTATTTTATGACTTAGCATTTATAGACGCCCAACAGTCAGAAGCTGGCTTTCAAAGTTGTTGCAACTCTACTGTATCCTAATGTAAGACTCGGTCTGGTGAAGCCACAGATGTACGCTTGCCTGTGCGCTGCCAAATATTATTCTGACATAAGAAATACTAGTCCAGTCCATCAGCTGCTTTCATTAATCTCCTATACTAAATTTAGAGCTCATTCCTCTAGACATCCCTGGTGCTGAGATGATAGTGTGTGAGGACAGCATGTTTATCTACGAGTATTAGCAACAGACGGCATCCAAAACAGAGTAGTGCATTCAGCATAGCGTGGCGTGGCAGAACACGGCATAGAAGCAGAACCTTATGGACTTTCATATCTTCATGACCTTTAGCTCTGATACTTCCCAATCCAAATACTGTGGAATTTGTATTTATACAGGGCTCGAGGCCTCAGAAAATACCCAAAAATGGAGAACTTTGGACACATTCTAGTATCTCACATTCAAACTCCAATCGCATCTTCATATATTAAAATGGTACCTACTGGCACACATACTTTGGTTTCATATTCACGTCTTTTATCAGTACACACATTTAGAAAGAGTATATTTCAAGCATAAAAGAGATCAGTTCAGAAATTGAAGTTCCTAAACGAATTTATTATTTTAACACTGCTAGAAATTTACTGTGTCTACTGAAGGAAATGAGGTTTTGCCTTAGAGTATCCTGAGAGCAATTCTGTAGGCTGTGTCAGTTAGTAATTGGGGGAAAATGAGGAGGATTCAACTTACACATCAGAACAAGCCAAAGATTTCAATGAGACTGAGATCAAACAATAAATAATGCATTTCAATGCATCAGTCATGGCAGTAATTTAATTCACATCATATTCATACAACTAGAGCATTCCACAGCCTCAGAAATATTGGTCTCAAAGTGTTACAGATGTAGAGCTTATATTATACTTATTTAGAACTTAAATTCTATTTATTTCTCGGGCAGCTAGTTTATTTGAAATTTACTGGTAATATTGCAGGAGAAAGTTGTAGCATTATTAATTACATGCTGAAATTAATTATTTCAATAAAACCTTTATTTGTCAAAATAAATGTTACAAAACACGGTGTAAATTAATCCAGATCAGTTACACTTATAGGTGTTGGCTCTGAACTGGAAAATAACTTCAGTAACAGTAAAAAGAACAGCACCAAATATAGAATACACAGCACACACACACTGAGATTTAATTTTAAAGGACGAGTGGTTTCTCTCTCTGTCGGTTACCCTTTGGCATGTTCAACTAATGCACTTCCCTCTCTGCCTGCCCCTTTCACTGTTCAAGCTTTTTCTCCTGATGCAGAATGAAAACTGCAAGGCTTTTTGTATAGTTAAGTGAGTCTGTTTGACAAGGAGTCTAAAATAATTCCCAATAATACACATTATAAAGGAGTCCTGTTTCTATCAAGTTAGAAATACATATTTTGTATTCTAAGCCAAACGGAATTAATTTCTGGTACTTCATCCAATACACAGAATTTAGTAGGCATTTAGCTTAGTATTAGGGTATTAGGCACTTAACCTAAAGAACTTCAAATTTGATCCAAAATTAAACTGTCTAAAGGGAAGGTCTTCTTCACTCCTCACCTTTATTACAACATGTTTACCGGTGCAAAGTAAAAAAAAAAAAGAAAAAAAAATAAACCAGCATGGCTCCAATGTTTTTATACCAACTTAGCAGACTTGTGAGTGGTTACATGAGATGTAATATAGTGAGGACAATCCTGAGTATCCTGAGACTACCAGACTGGCATTATATCTTTTGTCATACCATAAAAAATGAATAAAAAGCAAGACCTGTCATAATTATTACGTTGCTACTTAGAAACATTATGAAAAGTCTTGAGGCTTCATGTTTTGAGGCTCAAACAAGTCTCTGTGAGATGTGGAGAAAACACCTAACTGAGAAAATCACATATATTATTAAAAAAAAAGAAAAAAAGAGATAGTTTCTAGAATCTTTCTCTAAGCCCTACAGCACTGGTTAGAAAGAGGCAAGAGATTGCCTAGTAGAGTTCCTAGAAATCTGCTATAGAACATTAATTCCTGCTTCATCTGAAAGTGCTTTAAATTACAAAGGTTATTTTTGCAACTTTACCCTTATGAATGAATAGCCTGAAAAACTAAAGAACATAAATGCGAATAAAATAAAAGTACAGATGTGAATTGAAGATGAAGGATCAGCCCCTTTTTCAATGAGCACTAAGTTAAATGAAGCCACAAAAAATAAAAGAAGATCATTTCGGAGTCAAAATGCAGCAACAGATCGATGACACACGGCAGCAAAATAGAGATGCTAAAAGGTGAGAGAGGAAACCTATCTTTTCCAGTTGAATTGCAAAAGCAATATAGACAGGAATTACATGCAAATTGGCCAAGAGACCAATATTAAATCCATAAAACTCAGCTTAAATTGAACCTCTTTCTGCATATACCTTTACTTGTTTTTATTAAACTCATTAGCGAGGCGCTTGAGAAAATTTACACTCAATAATAAAGTTCTCAGTAAATTTCTCAGTCCCTGTGACATGTTATGGTCCAGAATTGGACTTAAAGAGGAAATAGAATTTTGGTGCTTTTGAAAAAATGAAAATTTTCTCTTGAATTATTTAACAGTGTTGTTTCAATTAATAGGTCTTACTTGCTGGAGCCAAAATTCTGGGGCAGGTGCACAGAAGGGCTGGGGCAGAGACCAGGCCTTCACTCCACACCTGGGATTGACTGAGCAGGTGAATAACTTCATCCTCATTATAGCAGCAGTGCAGAGTTGATTGCAGAGTCTGGATGAGTATGAAAATGCTTGTTTGCCTTCACAAGTTCTGGCTTTTGACCTGAAAGAACACAGGACTGTGACCCTTATTTTTTTAGGAAGTAGCACTGCCCTAGATAAAGTCTTTTCTTTGAATATTTTTTAGGTTACTTTTCTCCCGTAAAAAAATGAAACAAAATTATTTGAAATTAAATACTACAGTTATAAAGATTCCATATGCTGAAAACTACTCATACATGCCAAAATAACTACATTGCAAGATTTGTGTTTTCTTGTAATGCTTTGCTTTTGAGTAAGAATGCTCAAATCAAACATTATTTCAGGCACTATTTCCTCTCCATCCTGTAGGCAGTCACTTGTCCCTATTTTTAGGGGACAATTTTATTCCATTCCCAGTAAACCATTTCTGTGAAAAATCTCAATAATCAGTCTGAAGTGAAGCACAGCTCCAAGTCACTACACAGAGCTGTACAGAGTATCCGTATGACAGCACATTTTAACTACAGAGAGCAATATGTTTAGAAATAAGCTGTATCTTCTCCAGGAGCTATTTTCCTTGACACAGCTTTCTTCTTAAAACATGAAAATTAAATAATGCTGTGTCTTTGCACCAATTTTTTCTTTTTCTGTTTTTGTCATACAGATTAAAAATCTACAAGTGCTTGTCACTGTATTTATTGTTATTCCTTCTGTTCTAATTCCTCTTTGCCATTTCCAAGGTTTGTGCTCTTTTTCACTGCCATTAGGATTATGCACATGTGTACATTGTCCATTTTACTAGCCAATCCTTCAGGTGCAGAATGTAGTGGTATTTCTGTTTGCACACTCTGCAAGTACCTCCACTGCTTCAAGGTGGGTACTTTACCCTCAAGTTCTTCTCATTTCTCCCATGACCCTTTCTTTTCTTTATGATCTCCTTTTATATCATTTTGAAATATCCACAGGGCTCCTACCCTTTCCTTTAAATCCCATCTGATCAGCGTATTTTTCTGTGATATCTGCAAGAATCTCATCAGTCATTTATCTACTTAGGTGTGTTGTATCTATTTATCTAGATAGAATAATGAATAATCCTGACTTGGATTTATCCCTCTAAACACTAGCATAGTTGTGATAAAATATGATCCTGTTATGCAGGGAACTCCCATGCTTTTCTGTACTGTCCTTCTGCCTTCATTCCTCAGTTTTATATTCATTATGTTACATGTAGCATAATTTGGTATACTTTCTTTGGGTAAGGATCTTTGTGGTTGAGCACAAATATTTGATCATTATTGAGAATCAAATGACAATATTAATTAAGTTTTTGCAATTGAAAATACAAACATATTTTAACTTGCAAAGACAAAAATGCATTATTACTTATTTGAATTCCTCTAATTATAAATATTATGCTAAGGATGTATTTCAAAATACTTTCCCTTCATTAAATAGTTTAATAATACTTATTGAGCACTTGGAGAAAGTAGCATTTAATCTTTTCAGTCTAGAGAACAGATAGCAAAGAAAAAAGAAGCAACTATATTCAGGCTTTGAACAATACAAAAAAGTTATCAAATAGTAGATTAATAAATTACAAATCAGATAAGGATTTACTCCTAAAGAGAAATGTTTTCTGCTAACAGTGTAATAAATGTACACACTGACAATCACTGAAACACAGGCATGAGAACAAAGGGATGATTGCATAAAAGCGTGGATCAATATAAATCACAAAAAATGTGGCTCAATATCAAATGTACTTTTGAATAATGAAAGATAGCACCAGCCTAAAAAGTGGGAAAAAAAGGAACTAAGAAAAATAAATTACATAATTACAAGATCATCTAGCAGAGTTGCAGGTATAGCAGCATTTTATCTGGGAAATGGCATGCAATCTTACAAATGAAGACACATATTATGGCACTTCAGAGACCACAGTGAGAATGTTAGCATCTAACTCCAAGGAAGCAATTCAAAATCTAAAAGCACTTTGAAACTACTGCTTTATCTCATGGAGAATTTTCCCTTTTGGGATCACAAAATTCTAATTAAAATGTCTGGGCCTACACATACTCCAAAATGTGTCAGGAATACAACTTCGGGGAGTAATTTTCATTTTAGTGAAGTGTGTGTTGAGTCACACAACAAATGTGTCTTTGCTTACTCTTTGCCCGCTTTTTATTAGCGTGGGTCATCACTGGAGTGACTCTACCAAAATCTCTTGTTCAGAAGGACAGGACCTGCCCCTTCCTCCCCTGCATTGTCAAAAGTCCTTGTTATCCCTAGTGACTCTGAGGGAAGAAACATATGGAGAGAAAGGGAAACTGAGATATTTTGGACCATCACATCAGCAGTAGCCCCTGTCAGAATATCAGAACCCCACGCACAAACTGAAAGTGAAGAAGCTATTGAGAGTCTGGGATGATTTGTGTATGACAGTACACACTGATGTCTCGTCTTCCTCTTCTTTAAAGATGTTCATAGAATATTAATGAATGAAAAAGGAAAAGATGACTGTTAGAGATCTTAAAAACAAGACCTGAACAACATATATGATTAAGATCTTCTGTGCTGGGCAGTTGTTTTCAAACGTCTCTGTGGAGCTGTAATGTGTTTCTCCATTCTGAGCTGCAACTTTCTCATTATTCTGAGAATTTTTTGTTTAAAAAGCTTTCTATTTGTGGTATATCATCCCACACCGTCTCATGTTGTTATTTTTTAAAATCAAACTATATTCCTGTAGTGAAATTTCAGTATCATATGGCCTAAACAGTGTACCTTTACTGGGCACTATTTCTTTCTTTCAGATATGTGCTTGTCACTTTATCCTATTTTTGTTAAAGCGTGGTCCCAAATTCTCCTGGGGAGCTGGGCTAATACAAGACCATCAGACATAAGGGTTTATGTTACGCCCATGGCAGTAGGGCATGACCACCTATTCTATTAAACTGACACAAGGATTCAAATCTTTTTGCCTTAATGTCAGACTTGGAAGAAGACACGTTGTGTTTTAAAATTAGAGCAGGTCACTATATTAGAAACCACCAGTCTGAGACAAATCACACGTGGTGACTTATGCAGACTAATAAAATCTGTGTTTCTTAAATCCCAAGTATTTCAATGTTTTTGACAGAAAGCATACAGTATTTCTGTAATATTTTATGTGTGACATACACATGTTTTAAGTCCTCATAAAAAGTATCTCTTTCTTTTCCTGCCTAGAAAAAAAGTCAGTTCTTCCTATACTGACTAAATCTTAGTAAATTTTTATATTTTGCTGTCAAAATATCTTCATTATTTGTGACATTTATGCACATTATCCTTAATTGCTTGATGGATTTTTTTTTTTAAATCCCAAGTTTTATAAGTGGGAAACTTCTCAACTTTAAAAAAATAAATATCACCATTTTTAATTCTTTAATGTGATACAAAATTAATTTAAATCTCAGAGAAATGATACCTTTTGTCATTTTACAGTCCAGGAGATTACTTTTCTTCGGTATATATATATATACATAAACTCTTCCAATAACACATATATACTCTTGTATTTGAATATAATTCCAGAATCACAGTTCTAGTGTGACTTCTAAAGCTATTTTGATATCTGGGTTTTTGTGTAACTTGCAAAGAATTACAGTCTTGTTCTTAGGATGAAAGTTAAGCCGTGCTCTGATTTGTGTACTTTTAGGATTTCATATTCCAAGGGGATGCATTCCTCAATTAGAAATTTACACAGACAATTTCATTTGCACGTTTCTCATTACTTTAGGACAGTCACAGTAGTTTCTTAATTATGCAGCCTGTGGTGAAAGCATGCAGTTGTTAATGGAGACAGTGTTTAAAAAGAGATCAATTCTGATATCAAAATACATTGAAAGGCATAATAGAGATTTTCTCGCCCTGAAAGCAGAAACTCAAAGAAGGGAAATACAACAGCAATGATAGTGCATGTATATGTGTATATATAAGTAACCTTTTTTTATTATGATATGACATTGCCTTTCTCCTCCTTGTCTTGAACATGGCCACCACAACAGCTGCTCTTTGCTGCTGATGTTTAATTGCACAGCTCTTTCATCCATCACTCTTAGACTCCTGATATCTAAGGACTGCCACCCTCCCGTACTGAATTTCTTCTGTTCCTCTTTCAATAGGTTGTGTGCTTCTGCCCCACGCTATTATTTATCATGAGATATTACAGATTCCATGAGGTCCTCCTTTAAGAATAACAAATGTCAAGTCATGGATTGGAATGAAAGGGAGACAAATGTGTAACAAGGAAGGGGAAGGAAGCAGGGAGTTAGAGAATAATTAGAGAAGAAATGTGCGGTTCAAATATAGAGACAACTTGGAGAACTTCCAAAAGGTAGAAGGAGGAAGGAAGACAGAAAGGAAGTATTCACAAGGTAAAAGGAAAATTAATAGATAAAGAAAATAATTTTAAACCATGTCTATTAGTGGCATGGAGACTCTTGACCCAACACAACAAACATAAATGGAAACATGCATCCTCTCCAAGTTAATACAGTTCATAAAAATTTTATTAACTTTGTTACAATAATAATAATGTATATTAATATAGATAGTGTGTACAGATTTTAAAAGTAAATTTTCCAGGTATACCATAAGTGCCTTTCATTCAAAATATAATATTTTTGCAGCAGAGAATAGAACCAGGAAAAAAAAGAAGTCTATGCAAGATGATCGTTCACAAGTCAACCTAAAAGTGAGAACTGGAGAGCTCATGAAAGCTAATCCATTCTTAGTCCAAACTAACATAAATTTTTATTGAAATAGTCATTTTTGGTGCCCTCATGTGACCTTCACTGCTCATTTATTGCAACTTTGGTATTTGCTTTGCTTCTGAATAGGGCTTCTTTAGAAGAACACATGATCTAAACCACCTTTGTTGAAAGCAGTACCAAGTTTGTTTGAATCTTCAAATATGTTTTTCACTCTTTCCTGATATGCTAAATCCCACTCATTGGTTTTTAAGTGCCAGAAACCCTGGAGCCAGGATTATCTTTGGCAGACAGGTCCATTCACAGACATACTGTGCTTTTTTTCTTCACTAGAATATACAGGGATTTTCATGTCATCAAAAAGAGAAAAAAGTAAACATGTCCTTCCTGGCTTTCTTCCCCTCCAGAATCAAACTCTGTAATCCATATGACAAACTCATGACTGCCCTTTTGGAGGCTGGTATTAAAACCTTTCCATCAATTCACTCACCAGAAAATGTCTTCAGTATTTTATTTATATATTCATATATAAATATGAATATATTTCTTTTCAGGTCAAGAAAGGGATTTCTTTCCAATTGGGTGGCAGCGTGTCTGTGGTCACTAGGGTGAGAGGTCATTCGTCTGTCCTCATACAATGGCAGCTGAGTCAGTCACTACTAAGAGTGAGCAAGGATCAATACTTTCCATAGCCCCATGCACTGAATTTAGGCAGAATTAATGCCTTGTATATATCCTGCCCCACAAGTTACTTAGCACCATAGGCATACATGATCCTTACATTTCCCTTGCCCAGTGTGATAGAGATAACCATGGAAAAAGAGAAAAAGGATGTAGGCTGAGGACAGTCACTATAGCAGTCAGCACAGCCAATTCTTTCTCCCAGCTCCGGTTTAACATTAATATGCTATTGAATTTGGAATTCAAAATCTAGTTGTGTTGTCTCCATCAACTGTATTCAATTACTGCCTTTTCTATTTCCATTGCTTTCTAATGTTAGTCAGCCTTCTGAGTTCTTATACCAGGTCACCTTGGAATGAGATCACTGGGCTACCAATCCCCAAAACCCCCCATTATTCCAGTAACATTTGCCTTCATGACTATAAAGCATGCCCACATCCATTGCTGTCTTTCATCCTCAGTCACCGATTAGCTAGAGATTTCTTTTACCTTTTTGATCTTTCTCATAAATCAATGCCTCCAAGATTCTTTATCACTTTGTTTCCATTTCATGGTCTCGCTTTATTGTTTTCATCAATATTCTCTGAAGCCTTTCTGTCCAGGACAGTGTCCTCCCACAGCTGCTGCAGAGAGACATTGTATTTTTTTTTTTCTATCTGATGATGCCTTTACAAAAACAGTCCATGTTATTTTACTTTAGTTTAGTTTATTTATGACTATCTTAGCATGAAAAGAGAAAACTCCAAAGAAATACCAAATTAGAACATATTTCCTTAGTCCTTAGGTGACCCTGGCAGCTTGTATTTTCTTCACTATGGATCACAGCCTTGTTTTCTTTTCAAAGTAAACACTTTATTTGCTTTATTTGTTTATTGACTGGTCAAACATGTTAATAGCAACTCAGGAGAACATCGCAACAGTAAGCAAAGTTATACAGATCAAGAGCTGAGATAGCAGAGTTGATTTTGCCGTGAACATTCTAACCTGAATCTTGCAACAGCTCCATACCAGATTCTAGAGGCCCTAGACAAACATCTGACTCTAGCTCACAAAACTCAAACAGACTGAAAAAGAAACCCGAGACTTTTTTCCATTCAGGTTTGGAGGAGAAGCTGGAATTTTCTGTATTTTTTGTTTGTTTGTTTCGTAGATTTACAATTAATTTTTTTATTAAATTGAACTAAAAAAAATAAAAGCTCAAGTGAAAAATTTCAAAGGTCTCTATCATCTTTAGATGATCCAGATTCGTATAAGTCTTCTCTGTGATCAAAAAAGAAGATTGTGTCAAGTTTCTGAATAGAAATCAGAACAGCTAGTTCTCTATTTTGTTCAAAATACCATTCCTCTCAATATGAATCTCCTGGTCACAACAATGTTTTTCTAAATCTACTTGCACTTGGTTCTTTTTTTTTGTTGTTGTTATGTCTAGAAGACATTGTATAGGAAATTCTGAGACTGTTCCTGCTGCAACTTTGAGCAGATGACAGAAAGTGTACCTCATTAGTTCATAGTGACAACAGGACATCCTCAGGCACTCGAATGCAGTAAAGCTAAATTTTATGCAGTGCCTCACAAAATGAAATAGAAATGTCATGTGTTAACTTGTTGTCAATTCTTCTACCAAACTTAATGATTTTGCAATAATTTCTTCCTAGTCTGAAGTGTCATTCTTGTACTCCTTTTTAGAGCTGTTTGCTGCTATCCATTTTACATATGTCATCAGTATCTTTTCATTTTTGCCCCAAGCTCCAGGCCTCACAATCACCTGAGCTCCTCTCAGGCAGGACAGATTCTTATAAAGCCACCAGGGACCTCAGTGCAGTTGATGAGGAGTTCAATAGCATATTTGCTGCTTTTAAGTGTTTGAAATCACAGCTTTAATTTTGGGGTTTTTTTAATGCACAGAATTTTTAAATTTTAGTGAAAAATTTTAAAAAATCAAATATCCTTTATATCTATTAACTTTTTTTCCTTATGTTTGGTGCTCTATTTTTATCTTCTCCTTTGTGTTTCCTCACTGCTTCATGTTTTATTGCACATTAAACACCATAATGGTCATATGCCTCATACCTGACTATTTCTATGCTCAAATTTGCTGCAATATTTACTGGAAACTTTCCAAAATCACAAGGGCAACTAATATTCTTCATAAAACAGAACAGATGGCAGGCACCTTTGTCTTTGTTATGGCATTGTTGCTTTAGAAATTTACAGGTCCAGATGATAAGAAAAAGATGGAGCTTTGTTCATTGAGACAACTATCTGCGGCTTGTTTCACACTGTGCTAAAATTATGCAAAATATGTCATCTCTTTATGACCCAGTAACTTAGGTTTATATGTACAATTACCCGTGGGTCTTTGTTTTCCTACTTCATTTTAATAAGAAAATTGTGGGCTTAAATGTAATCTCAGAATTGTAGCAGTGAAAAAAATCCCATGCTATTCATTCTGTTCTCAGCTGATTAACTCATACTGAGTTCATATCCAGCAAGCTGGGCTAAGTGATGAGAACTGAGCAAGAGTTCCTTATCAGAAAAGGTCTCAGCTCCCCCAAGGATAGATACAATGGCAGAACCAAAAAAGAAATGGAAGATTATATGATTCCTAAGGTCTGGTTTCCACAGATGCTTTTAGGAGTATATTTTTTATTTCAGAAAAGTTGCACCAAACAGCCTCTTTTCTACAAAAAAGTAGTGTAGCTAAGTAAGAGCATATAAGAATCCCTCCAAAGTTGCTATTGCCCTGTTTTTAAACTACAATGCTCAAATACTGATCTACTGTAGACTGACTGGGAAATTCAATGAAGTCACTTCTTTAACCTGCAGATTGAAGATACAGATAGCTGTAGATAAACTTACCTGGGAGGAAGATAAATAATTACATGCTATGATAAAGAGCAGAGGAGTTGTCTCAGAGGCACAAAAAGATATAGAGTAACATGATGATGTCAAGTCAATGCTTTCTGAAAGCAAAATAGGAAAAGTTGCTTAGTCTACTTGATGCACAATGAATTTACATTCTTTTGAAAGTTGTGCGACACTTGAATTTAGTTCAGACTATTCCTTTATTTGAATCACACTTCCTACAAATGTTAATTCACATAAACCAATTCTTCACTGACAAAAAATTGATTGAAGAAGGTTACTTGGGTTGGAAACCAAACCACTGAGCTGGGAAGTGTCAGAGTCAAGGTTTGTCACTATCAGTCTACCCCCTTGTGAATGTGTGTGTGTTATACCTTTAATTGCATGATCCCATACTGGTTTTCACAAAGCATCTGGCCTCACTCATCACAAAAGTTTGAAAATTCTCAGTGAATGGCAAAAACTAAAGGCTCAGCTATTCAAAAGGCACTGTTATACTAAAGGAAAAATGAAGACTTTTTGGCCAATAGCGCAAAACTGATAGAAAAGGAAGTTATTTTCACTTTATAGATGTGAGGCAGGTGAACACATGGGGTTGGCATCAAAGTGTCTAAATACTGGTAAATATTTGATGTGGAAGTTGATTGGGAGTATCCTGTTTTCTTACACAATTTTTAGAATATTTAAGTATTTAAATGCCAACAAACTTTAAAAGGATCAAGCTGTTTGACTTCTACTTATGTAAATAGTAGCTGCCCAACTGAATTCTTCAGCAACAGCCCAAGTTTTCCTCCATGTTGCATTTTATAATAGAGATTGTAATGCACAGTTTGAAACAAATGATTACACAGCCCAGATGCATAGATAAATTATAAGGCAAGTAAATGTCTTTAGTTGTATTCAACTGCTAGTCAGTAGAGCTACTGGAAGAAATAAAGTTATGCTAATTTCAGTACCAGGAAGATAGCAACAGTAGGATAAGAATATTGTGGATGATCAGGTAGTTCCAGCATGTGGAGCATAGCTGGAAGAACATTAGGGACAGGAAACCACACTGCTCCCACTCAGCCTCAGTATGCAGTATTTTTCTCTGATTATCATTTCTTGTCTTTCCTTATGATTATTCACCATCTGGCAGAGTCTTTAGTTGACCAAAACCAGGAGACAAGAGGCAAGACCTGAGGAAGAATGTCAAGAACTTTGCTTTCTTACTCCAGAAGTAAAATTAGATAAATCAAAAGCAATCTGTACCATCACCCAGGATTTTTGACAATGTTCTGAAGACAAAAAAAATGAAGCAGTGGCCTGAAATTCAACTTCCAGACTCTCAAGGCCATGTCATTTTTGATAGCCAGAGTAAAAAGCACAAAGACCATCTCTCTTGTGCATAATGTTTGCTAGGTAAATAATCAAGTTGAAGGCAAAAGTCTTAAATCAGACATTAAAGACATTACTTTTCTACCTAGCAAACCAGTATGGTATGAATGCATGAAGTAGATCTAAATGAAAGGAAAAAAAATCTTCAGAGGTAAGAGAGTCATGTGGTAAGGCTCATGCAAATAATTTGAAATATAAAGCACATAAGTGTCTTTGGGTTGCCTGCACTTTAAAACTCTGTCAAAGAGAAACATGAAAACTTTTTCCCTCCGTGTCACTCCATTACTTATTTTATGTCCAGTTATGGAGCTATTTCAGGCTTTGAAAAATAGCTATTTTATGCTTTAAATTGAAATATCCGGGCAATCTTTGTTTATGCAATTCATAGGCACTTAATCTGCAAGAAAACAATTTTATTTCTGTCTTTCCGGTGTCATTCTAAGATTTCTCATGTGTGTATGTTTAAATAAGTCTCATTTTTTCTGAATTTCTACCTAACCTGTTGATTTGACTTTATTTTTCCTGAAAAATAATTTTACCTCCTTTATTTATTCTGTGCTTTTTTGTCAAAAGCAACATAGCTAGCTTGAGTTTTATTTTGATAAATTGCTGAATAAGTGTAGGTTTGAACTACAAATTTAATTACGGAAGGTAGGTCAAAGAAGAGAGCACTTAACAAAAACAATTACAGAAACCGATTGTTAAAACAGAAAAGAAATTTGACCTAGGTATGTCATGTTTTTACTGAAGCTTGAAGTTTGAAGCAGCTAAGCCTTGATCCTGCAAAGGCGTGCTCAGAGGCTTGGTTTAACTTGCTAAAATCAATGGGGCTCTTTGCAATGCAGAAGAGCAAGCAGGGGCATATATCTGTCTAGTACTACGGCATAAATGTGCCAATAATCAAAAGCATGCATGAAAGCCCACAGCCTCACTGTTTAACAGTTTTTAGAGAAGGCAATGGAAATTATGTTAATCTGAACTCCATATTGTTCTTGACTTATATTGTATTTGCTAAAGATAAAAAAAGACTGAGTCTGAAGAAATAAGAGGAACACTGTACTAAAGAGAAGGAATATAATACTGAAGAGACAATCACCTTCATGATGTGCTTCCACACAAGAATTGCTCACCGCAATATGGCTTTCAATTTTTTTTTTTTTTGAACCATTGTCATTGCACAGAAATTCATGCAAAACTAATTTAAGGCAGGCAAACCATTTGCTTTTGCAAGCTTTGGATCACTAAGAAAAAATTAACAGCTCCACTTCCAAGAAAAGGAGTCTTGTATATTGTTAAGAACTTTGGTGAAAATAGGGCGATGGTTGTCACAGGGTTCATTCTGACCATGCTTAGTCTCTGCAGTGATTTGTTTCTATCTGATCAATTCTCGGTAGCTTAATGGTAGCACGTAGTTTAGCAGATAAGACAAAAGATTTTCTCACTCAAGTCTGTGGGAAAATACACACTGGTGCTAGTGAAATAAGACTTTGTTTTGGTTTTTAGCTTTCTCTTACCTTCTGGCCCAAGTGTAAAGGGATAATCTCGGTTTATGAAGATGATGAGACTCAAGTGGTGTGACTACAAAGAGGTCCAAACCAGCATTTCATGCATCTGCTGAACACTTTAAATGGTCAATTTGCAGCTAAACAGTATATCATGAATACTGGTGAGTTTAAATCTGTGAAGGGATTACCTATAAATTAACAGATTATCTATAAACTGACTAACTATAAACTAACAGATTAACCATGAACTAACAGAAGAGATTATCTATAACTAACAAACTAAATTTTTAATTTTTTTTTCATTATTTTAATTAAAATTAAACATTCTGTCTCTGAAAGAGTTGGTAGACGTAGAGAAGTGCTGTTTATAGGTGGAATTGCGAACCTGAATCATAGAGATGTTTACTGCTAGTTCTTGTAACTGATGTCTTCATTATTTTGCAATTTTAAAAATGAGTTGAATATTTTTTAAAAATATTTTAATTTAAATGTAAAGTGGTTTATGTATTTATTTGATCCTTTTCCCATCCTCTGTTGCCAGATGAAAATGAAATACCAGTACAGTTCTTTGCCCAAAAGATTAGGGTACACTTTGGCGTGGGTTTTTTTGAAGATTTGGCTTTTGTTTTAATTGTGGATATACTCCCTTGCCCATTCTATTCCTGTATTTGAATTTGGCTTCTTCTATGAGGCAATAGTGCCTTCTTTGGTAGTGCAGTAGTGTCAGTAGGACAACTGCACAGGTTGTCTTTCAGTTCTTATAATGGTTGGATATTCTGATTCCTGTGCAGAGAAAAAAATACCATTTCTGCAATGCAACTATTTTTATTAGATAAATGTTCAATTCTGCACGAGCTGTAACACTCCTTTCGTGGCCTAAATCACTCCTATGTGAAGGACACACCAACAAAAGGACAAAAATGAGCTGGTTAGAACTGCACATTTGCAACATTAAGGGCATTTCACTTCAGAGGAAAATTCTGTACAAATGGATTTAAATATTTTACAATTCTCTGCAAGAGAAGTCTTCTGCATATAAAATCTATGCTACATCACTTAATCTTCTTAAGTGGATGAGGGGGAAGTGCAGCAAAAAAGTCACTTATCTTGTGCTAGTTCTAATATTGCCAACTCATGTGTGTCAGTTTTAGGAATAATAACAGGAAAGAGTGAGCAGGGAATAGCTGCAAGGTATACAGTTTGCCCTAATACATACAGATGGAAATTCTAGGGCCAAAGCAGGTCAGGCTTGCACTGTGTTAGCACTGCAGAAATACAGTAAAAATATAAAGTTCCTATGTATTCCCAAGACAACAGTTCTCAAATTCTAAAATATTTTTACCCTAAATCTCAGCTTGTCTTCACTCTTTGTGTAGATTATTCTTTCCCTCTAAGGACCTGTAACTTTGGATACTTGCCAGCCTGCTGGTAAATAACCTAATCATGCAATCCTTACTCAAACAAATCTGTTGTTGATTTTTATTAAGCCTGTTCTGCCCTCTCATATTTACCTACACATAGCTACAGTGTCTCCAAAGGACACAGGATACAGACATATCTGCTGGGGAAAACATAAGTCTCGATTTGGGAATTGATCATGATCTTTTCAATCAAGCAGAACTTCCAGAGGACAATAACTTCTTAAAAAAATCTATTCGCTAAGCTACTACTTTATTGTCCCACATTACGGCTGTCAAAGGTAATGTTCACTTTTTTTAGACTGAGGTACCAAAATTTTAGTACTCATATGTAGGTGTGAGGAATCACGTGCATGTGTCTCAGTCTTGCCTTTTTCAAACCAAAAATGGGGCACTTGAATCCAAATTGCTTCAGTACAATATTCTCTAAATAACTACCCAAAGATGATCGTTATCTTAAAATTATTCCTGTGACATGCTTTTGTGTGTGCTTAACTCTTTACATGTGAATAACAGCTCTGTGGAATTACCAACATGCATTAATGTAAATGATTTTTATAGCTCCTTTAGAAAGTTAGTACAATAAGGAATACCAACATCGTTAGAGTACTTTGAATTTTAGAGAAACACAGAGTGATTCTTGTTTAATACAAAATGTTTGGCTTATATTGCAAATTATATTAAAATCTATTTTGTGTCTTGAAGTAGGTCAATTAAGAAAGTGTGGTTAAACTGCCGTTTTTGTGAGCGGAATCAATTTATATCATAGCTAGTTAGATAAAAGCATAAGAAATAGTTCAAGAAAAATTATATTATCAACAAAGAGAAATAGCCAAAAATCACTTCTAGTAAAAAAAGAAAAACACCAGGATCAGATTAAATTGGGACAATGAAAACGAGGCAGAAAACTGACAAAAATAAAAAGTCAAATTAAGATAACACATGGATAACAAACACACAAAAAAACCGCCCTGAGATACGGTGAATGCCATTTCATCTCGAAAGATAAAGGAAGTTATCTGATGTTTTAAAAGTAACGGAGAAGAACATGTGGTGGAAATTACTTTCTCAACTCTTTTGATGAACATAGTGAATTGACTGTCAATCAGCTTAATGATGCAGGAAGAGAAACTACTTGAGGTTGAAGCAGCAGATTTGTGTTACAAAAAGACTAGACATTCACTTCAATATATTTTTTTTAATTACTTAATTTCATATATGAGCTGAATTTACAGTCAGCAAAAGGAGATAAAAGGCTAAATAGTTGTGAAACATTTTAGTTCTCAATAAAGACAATTATGTAGTATTTTGTACCCCTTTGTACTATTACACCAGTAAATCTTAATCTGTTTTTCAGTTATATTTAGATGCTTACTGGTATTTTTGTGCATTTGTGAACCAAGAAAGAAATTATCAACAAGCAGCATTTTAATGTAGGAAGGCTTTAAAGAGACTAGCTCCCTTCTAGAAAGTGTCATGCTGCCTGATTCCCATGAGGATGACTTACCTAGTGTAAACATCAATAACAAATAGGTTTTGTTGGATGAAGCTGGAGAAAGTTTTAAAAGGCTTGCAATATTTGCAAAGTTCTTTCCCAAAGAGAAGAGGGCTTTCCCAGCAGATCAGAAGCAGCTAGAGACCTTGTAATTTGGATCCAAAATAGCCATGCTGGTTTTATATATGAGTTGGCAGATAAGGGAGACAAGTTTGTACTAACCCAGACAGGAACGCTGGAAAATCCCACTTCCATTATTAAGCATCATGTCTTTCACTTTGTGTCCATGACCATCCAAATACTTTTTCTGTGCTCAAGGCTAAGGTCATGAGTAATTCTGCTGAAGTGTGAACATTCAGAAGTTTCAAGTGAAAAAAGTAATAATCTTCAAGTCAAATCCAAACTTCACAGGTGGCCGCTTCTGTTTTAAAGATGAGTGTTTTAAGGGGACAGTAACTATTCTGGCTTTATGCCTCCTCAACACAGGAAGAATTGACTTCTTACCTTTTCAATTATCTCCAGGTGAAACATTATATTTACTGAGTACCTACAACTGAGCATATTGCCAGGACACCTCTAGAACACTCTTTCTTAGATGCGTGTTGTAACAACAAAGCTCTGCGCTGGTGAGATGTGGAAAAAACACGGGCCTCTGGGCCTCCATTTCTTTCATGTTCTTGGCTGACAAGATGCAACAGGGTAAAAAATAGAAGTTGTTTGATCAACATCTTTCCACAATGAGTTTGTTGGATTGTTGGCTTGGTCACTCTTCTGAAAATACCTGCTCCTGCTTGGATTTGATGTTCTCAAAGGTCTTTTCCAACCGTAACAAATCTGAGCACTGTACTCTACAACCATGCATCCTTTGCATGCTAGGAATGAAAGGGCACTTAACACCTTATTTGCTAGCCAAGGTAAGGAGTTGGTCTTCAGCACCCATATTCCAGTTTAAGAGACATGACTACCTACCACCAGAAGATGCCTACTTGTAAGCAAAATGGAGTTGTAGATTAACCCTGCTCTGGAATGATTTAAGCATCAAATTATTTCAGCCGCTGATGAGTGCAAATCCCTCTTGTACACATCTAGATGCCCCATTCATTCAGGGGAACAGAGACATCTGATTTTATATTTCAAACCCAACTCCAAGGGCTCCTCTTCTCAGTAGCACAGTGCACTCCTCAGTGCAAACATTACACTTGGCTCCAAGTGTGAAAGTTTTAGGCATCGCAGCATTTAACTGTAGCTACCTGAACCCTTTTCTAGTTCTCAAGACAAGTGACACTAAGCACTGTATTCTCCCATTCTCCAATTTCCTTCCACTAGAAAAATTTACAAAAATTGCCACAAGATTTGGATTATATGAAAAGGCATAATTTTACTATGCCAGAAAAGCCAGAAAAAAGTGGGCACTCTGCTGCCCACATAAATGCAGAGACGATGCTTATGAGTTCTGAGCAGAGGCAATTACTCCTAACACCTGTGCAGGATTTATTTCAAAAAATGTTTAAGATGATTTCACCTCAGAGATTAATGTTAAAAGTGAAGTGAGTAGTTGCAGGATGGAAAGACCATTTGTGAGTGTTATCTAGGATGAAATCTTTCAGTTTGGGAAAGAATTGTAGTATGCTAAGGCAATCTGAGGGCTATTTTGCACTTAGATAGCATACTTGTAATTTGATGGAGAAAAGATGATGGAAAAATGGGTAAGGAAATTATTTAACTCAGAAGCAATGCAATTATTGAGACATAATTCATACAAACAGCGTCCCTGTTATTAGCTATACGTGCCTTTTGGCTTCCACTTGTAGACTATAAATGCATTTTATAAACCTCCCTCCTCACCTGTGTTTTAAGAGGAAATATCCTGTAGAAAAGCTCTCTTCTTTAAAAGGATCAAGGGGACAGCACCTTCATTGTGGTGGCCACACTGCAGAAGGGGAAAGAGAAGACGATGCTGGCCTCGGTGGCAGCCAAGACAGCATCCGCTCAATTTCTAACATCTCAGCAGCTAAGTGCAGAGTTAGTTGTCTACTCAAAAAGCTGATAAGTAATGCAATTAGATTTAAAGATTTCAGATTATTCATTCAGAGTATCCAGCAAGCACCAAGCAAACAGAAATCAGCCTGGAGAGACTGAAGACCATGCTGGAAAATATTTGCTACATAGAATAATTGTAAAGTACACTGGAAAGAAAGGGAATAAAATGAGGATCAGCCATAAGAACATTGACTTAGTGTATGGACATAGGAATACTCCATGTTTTTCTCACCCAGTTGTTCCACTCCTTCCCACCATTAGGCTGGATTGCCATGAGGCAGTACTTGCAGATTTTTCAGACAATCCAAACATCATAAAAATAAGTAATGCCTTAACTTGCAAGAGAAAACTTTAGAACATTTTCAGTTCCTCATTTTCCATTGCCTTTATTGCTGTGATAAGGCCATGTGGTTGCTTCAGATGAGCTTACACTGTGTTTTCTTTTATTGCTGCTAAAGCCCTCGTCTGCTCCCTTAGGTTTTTAACCAGGCTCCTTGCTGCACCCCTCTGCTCATACAAAATACAGCTGCCAAAATAGCCATGTCAGTTGATAAGACAGGCTTGCTTCTGCTCTGAAGCTCTATCTCCTTCTCCTGTTTCCTACTACATCAGAGTCAGCCTTTATGTTTTTGCCATTGTACTCACCTTGGAACACGTCCATCTCTATTCATTTAGCTGCTGTGGTAGCAAACACCTTTCAAGTTCCCTCTAGGGCGCCCTTTAATGCTAAAATAGGCTCCTCAAGTTGATCTTGCCGTTAACAACTAAGGAAAGAAAAGTAAAAAAAGACCAAAAAAAGAAAGAGAGCACTCTGGTATGAATTCCCTAGCAAATAGGAGGGCTGATATAGATCTCCTTTAAGCTTTCTAAAGCCATTGAGACCTGCATGCTTGAATGCATGATCTTACTTTGGCTATTTTTGTCTTATCATTCTTCTCCTCTTTTGCTGCCATCATTTATTGTATCTTGGCTCAGGTAAAATATTTTTTGTGGCAAATTTTCCACCTGCAAGGGAATGTTCAAAATGCAAACACAATGAAATTTTTGTTTTGATGGAGCCTTTGAGGAACTTCACAAAAGATACGTTATTACTATAATATTTTAGAAACAACAAGTGTTATATTAACCAGTTAAACTACATCTTTATAAAGAAGCAAGTTCTGTGGTCGTATAGTTTTGCAAAATATTAAAAAAAGTTTGAGCTACCTGATGACCCAAATTAACTCTGTTACAAGATAGGCTCTGTCCATCATCTATCACATAAACAAGGCATCACTCCTATCACAAAAATGCAAGGCAAATTCCACTGAATAATAAAACGTACTGTATACAAAAAAAGTACTACAGATTTTCAATTTGAGCAAAAGTGACAATTTTTCTGGTGATATATAGCATAGATTAGAGCCATCAGAAAATGACAACTTCCATTTGTAGTGTTAATGGTACTATTTTCCACACGTGTTTTATAGTACAGCTATCATTTACATGTATTTAAATATTTCTCAGATAATGTAATACACTCAGACATTATTTTTTCTATTCATAGTAGCTAATATTTTAAAAAAAGCTTTAAAACAACAGCAAAATAAAATAAAAAAAAAGAGCTGAAAACCCCATTTTGCAGATGCAAGAACTTTATGTCTAATTATTGCGTTTATGATCTCTAAGTGTATTGAGCTTGTTCACTCAGTCCCCAAGCTCACGTTTGCAGGAGGAAATTCAAAAACAGCTGAACAAATGCATATGTTAAGCAACCTGACCTTGACTCTGTGCTCTGTACATTATGCTGGTGATGTCTTTGTAAACTGTTGTTTCAGCTGAGTTAATGAGTACAATTCCTAGACAAGATCAGACCGTGAGCTTGGGAGAATGCAGGTGACTCAGAGCTAATGCGATATCAGATGGAGCAAAAAAAGGAACAAAGACACACACTCACTTTTGATTTCCCTGAGGGGGTTAACAGGAACACTGAAAAAAAGTCCATTGGAGGAGAGGGAGTGGGTAAAAATGCCTATGGTAAGTGTAGGGAGTTAAGAGATTTTGTGCTGCCATTCGTTTTCAATATTTTGTGTAAGAAATTGCTCAGAGCATCCAGGAGAGTCTCTCTCTGGGAAATCTCACTGTAGCAAGTAGCTGCTAATTCCATTTTAAGTTAGTATGTATTCCTGAAGTACAACTTTGGCCTTTTAAGAACACATCTAATGAATGCTTTAGGCCAAGTGTTCTTCAGCTGCTTGAAGGTAAGGGTGTGCAGCGTGGTGGTTCTCCCCTGGAGCTGTGCTCCAAAGCCTGCTGTGTGTTTGGCGCAGGCCTGGTTGTATCCTTAGCACACCAGACAGCTTTAATGCAAGATACAACATTCAGCTGAAATCCTCGCCCTACACACCAGCAAGCTGGGAATATTTGAAAGGCTTTGACCCAGCTTTGAAGGAGAATTTGGCATACTCCAGAGAAAACCAGAGGCTAATCTAGTGGCACTTGACTGAGAAAGTCAATGATACTGAACTAAGAGAAATCTTTTAGTGCATGAACCAGATAAAAATCCTTTTTTTTTTTTTCACATTTTTTACCATTAAAAAGCATGAAACTCCTCTTTTTTAAGTCTGAAAATACCTAAAACTACAACTGAAATATTTTATGGGTTTGAAATAGCTAGGAGTAGAAAATAAGGAACCTCATGTTTTTGCGTATTTGGTTGTTTATCCTGAAGGTCAGACTGGAGAGGTGTGACAAACCCGTGGAAAAGCTGGACAGAAGGAATGCAAAAAAGAATAAACATATTGTGCCTTTTTGATATTCTAATCACATTTCTTCCTTCTGTTTCTTCAAATCACATCTGACACTTATATAGTTAGATTAATTTGATAGATTGCAAATGTATTCCGAGGTTGTAAATGTATTTGACACATTAAAAATATAATCATATTGGTCTAGAATATCTGTATCTTGTCCTTCTAAAGGCATTCAAAATTTTTTTACCAGTAAGTCATAAATTGGGGGGGGAGGGGGGAATGTTTAGTTTGCGCTCCTACTTTTCTCAAAACATTATTTAACATACTTACTGCATGGTTTAGATCTATCATTTTCACTTGTCATGCCCAGTGGCTGTGCTGTCCATAGCTGTCATTCAACAATATGAAATTGTACTTTTTTGCATCTCTGTTTTATTTTCTGTGATTTTAAGACCAGTCATACTGACAAATGTTTAATTCTCTTCAAGCCTGGTAGAAGAGATTATGATTCTATCCTGAAAAGGCTGTTTTTCTTCATCACAGTAAAACTTATTTATATTTTTGCATGTTACTAATACCATTTTAAATTACAAAGAATAAATTATTATTTAAAATAATAAATAAAATAAATAAGGAAATCACTAAACAGCAATCTTTCTTCCATATTTTCTAATTATTATATTGTGTAATTTTCTTTACCACAACACTTCCGTAGACCATTTTTGGACCTGTGTTTATTGTGGATATATTTTATTTTCTCTTGGGTTTTTGTGTTTTTGTTTGTTTGTTTGTTTGTTTGTTTGTTTAATTGATTCATTTTGTGTTTGTAATGGCATGATGGAATTTATATCCTGGGCCAGCGCTTGCAGTTTTCAAATAAAAAGCTCTTCACAGTCTGCAACATCCTAGGTAGTGACACTGCCCTTTAGATTTTTATTTTGAAAGAAGGTGGAGAAGACATGTACAGACAAGAGTCCTATATACACTGTTCTGCACCCTGTTTATAACAGTTCAGGATCTATAGCTCAACTTAGTCTATAGACAAGGTATAGAATGTTCCTGATGTCACTGCATTTCACACTACTGTTCATGAGAATATATCTGTGCAAACTCCACAAAGCAGGACTAAATGTAGATAGGACAGTGTACTAATCCCCTGGTTTTGTTATCTTGTTACATATTTGGTGTGAAAGCATTAGAATTTTCTCCACGCAAAATAAAATTACTTTCTATAACCAGAAAGGATACATTTCGCCCTCTTAGTTTATGCTGAAGAATAAATCAGGTGGGAAGTTCCACTTTCTCAGCTGCATCAGGTATTTAAAGAAGTTGAAGACCTTTGTAAGCACACCCCAGTTCAATGTAATAATTCATGAAGTAAGGCCAATAATGATAAGAAAATGTTTTCATTAAACAGACAATTAACCTCTTTCTACTGAACTGTGTAGGAAATTTTTAAATATATTTGTTGCCAATTACTTATTGATTCAAAATAGCACTACTTGTTCATCACAAATATTACCCTGTAATTTCTCTGAACAATTCATCAAGCATCAATTAGAGTGCATTTGGCACGTATGTAGCCTTTTTCTTGTAACTACTGCTTGAGAGGTTTGCTTAGTGTTCTGTCTGGGGTACCCAGGTTCAGCAGCTGTGTGGTACAGCCCTGTACTCCAGGAACTCATCCCCTGCAAAACAAATCTTGTCTGTTGCTCATGAGTGTATTCACCAGCTTGATCAGAAGCAGAAGGTTGTGGGGTTTTTCCATTCTCCAGGGCCTGCATGCTAAGCCTGCAGACAATGTGTTCCGTGCTAACTTTGGGGGTTTAAAATCATTAAATTGTGGTAAATATATTTTATCTGGAAGATATTCTTTACTCATGCTTTTGTGGAACTGGCAGGTACAAGCAATGGAGGTAGACTTGAACGTCATTGTTCTCCACTGCTTCTGAGAGTAATTTGGGCATTAATTACATTTACGAGACATGAGAAGGACTTTACATTTGTTGCTCACTACATTTCAGTCAGGGTAGTTGTCGGATACAGGGCTATAAAAAGTAAAGATTTTTGTGTGATAAAATAGCTGGGCAAAAATATCAGAGCTTGGTAACAGCAAAAGAATGTTAATCATTCATCACACTCTGCAATTCTATCTGTATTCTCTCGGAAGATATAAATACTAAACCATTAAGGCCCACAACCTCTCAGCAAGCTGACTCTCATTATTTCCGTTTTACAGAAAAATTGCAGGGCATAAAAATTAAATACTTTGGTTAAGGTCACAGAGTAAGTCTGCTGAAGATGTGCAAATAGATTAAAACTCTGCTGAATCCCATTTTGGTTTTTTAACCGAAGAACAGGTTTTTCTGCAACGTTTCTCTGACTCATTATACATCTTTTGCATAGTTTAAATTAGGAGCATCATTAAGAAGTGGAGTTAATTACCTTCTCTCCTTTTTACAACTATTTGCTGATTTCTATATTGAATAGATTCAGGCAGGTTTTCTAACGTGTTTATAATGGTAAAATATCTAAACACAAATCTGAAAAAAGTCATGCTGCTTCTCTGTGTTTTCATGATACAAACAGCCAATAACACCCACAGCAACCTTATTAAGACGAAGATCAGCAAATATAGAGGTTTAATTGGATTCTGTTTCCAAACATTTCAAAGCCCTAAAAGACTAGCATTTACACTCTCTTTCTTTATTTCTTCTTTATAGGCAAACCTGATGATATGAAAATTAAGTCAGTGTTTGAACCAAAACTTCTGCATTTTTCTAGTGAAATGGGAAGGTAGTTTTTCACAGTATGTTATAAAAGAATTCATAAAATCTCATTTTCAAAAGCAAGTACAAGGCATGGAGAGGGCAGAATTTGAAGGTAGGAGTATTAATTGCTTAATATAATACCCAGAATCTTTGGTAAATTCCCCCCGGGGTATTATTTGAATTTTTAGGTTCTGACATAAAAGTAAAATATTTGACCTACGGGCACTTATGGAAATATTTCATGCAGAGCCTAGAGAGTCAAAGTCTCATTGAAGAGGACTTAGGCAACAACTTCATGTCCTTAAGTTCAAATGTTTAGGCACCTGTGGGACCTTCTACACTCTCAGCTGCCCTGTAGGCTTTGTCTCTCTGCAGAGCTCTTCATCCAAATTGTCAGTGAAGTCTCCAGGATAAAAATCCACATATTGGCTCCTTGGCTCTGAGGAAACCACAGATCTTTCTAGTGTGACTGAGCTACCAAAAGCCTGGGGACATCTCATTACCCTCCTAGAATTCTCAAATCTAAACGTGTTCTCCCTATAGTATGTCTCACCCCCTCACAATTTTTGGAGCATGACTGAACTTCACATAAGTCAGCATGGAGAGAGAGAGAGGAAGGATATTTATTGACATGTAGCTGAAAGAACTGACTTATGATGTCACAAGATGTCCTTAAAATGTGTTTTGTTTCATTTTAAAACAGATATTTACCCATTCTTCAGTCTGTCACATGAAGCTGCTGTATTCTAGGATGCATCACAGATGGAAGATTTTGTCTCCACAACCACAATGTTCTGGTGAGAATCACATTCTGTTACAGTAGTCAAGTATTTAAGTCTCACCTGTGATGCACAAAGACCTTTATTTCTGAATTCCTCCTTACAGCTTAGTTGTTAGGTTTCTTTCTTGGAAGACAAGAACCCAAATCAAACACAGAAGGTATTTGGATTTGATTTTCCTATTTTCTAGAACAGCATTTAGGACATGCTCCTTACATTCCCCACCTGCCAATCCAGAAGGAACTGAGCCTACTTCATCCACATCCAAAAGAGGATTAATAACTCTACATCCCTAGAAGAAATAAGAAATAAGCATCTAGTCTCCCCAGAAGACAGTTATTTTGTGAATTACTTGCTGAGTAGTCTCTCTCTTTTAACATGAAAGTATATTATACAACTTCGAAAATATGCCTAACTTTTAGAAGATTGAAATCTCAATTAAAATGTCTAGGTTAGTTTTGAAAACAGTGAGGGATTTCAAACACATATGGATGTCAGGTGCTTTTAAAAAGTGTGACCTTAGTCCTTCCACGAATAAGACGCTAGTGCATTTCACCAAGCTTAGTGTTTTGACCTGGGACTTTGTAGAATTCTGCACCATATAGCTAGAGCTTAAATTGCATTTGTTCTCAAAACCATTAGTATGTAGTAAACGAGACATTTAATATGCCCATCATCATTAGAATCACATAGTAAGAGTTAACAATTTTTTTTTCTGTGTAGAAGATTGAATTTCGTTGCTAGTCCAAAATTAAGTGATTTATTTATACTCCGTGTAAAACAGTTATAAAATATAATGCAAAATGTAGTTATGAAATACTGTGTAAGAAGCTTTAAAAAGCTAATTTTATATATAAGTCTTTGCAGAGAAATGGAAAGACCTGCTGATGCTTAATATTTAATCTTCTCATTGTCACAACACCTTTTTTTTAGCTCCCACAGAGAAGGAATTCTGAAAGAAAATAGAAATAAGAGTCTTCATTCATCCTTATTATCCTTATAACTAAGTTTATAAAACAATATTGTGAGCTTACTAAGAGCATATTGAAGTTACAATACCTAAAAAAATAATTACCTGTGATCACTGCTGTAATTCATATGTCATTAAAAAGATAGCTCTGAATTGGAAATCATGTTTTGGGGAAATAATCTGAAGTAGCTGAGAGAAGAAAACTGAAGGAATTTGGGGTAACTTTTGCCTCAGAGATAATGGAGTCCACCACAGCCAAAAACTTTTAAACTCTTAAACCTTCTCAAAAATAACCTTTGTTGATGATTTTTAATAGCAACATGCAACAATGGCATAACTACATGGGTAATGCAATAAGAAAGAAGTTAACACGGGACAGAACTCCGTAAATACTCTTTTTCTCATTTTTCTCATGTGTAACTGCTGTAGTCTACTTCTTCCTATTGATTTTTTTGGGTTTAGATCCATGATAGCTAAAAAAGCATTCAAAATATCTCTGAAAGTAATGAATAGATGAACAGAGACTGCTAATTCTACTCTACTACCAAGTCTCTAAACATACGGTATACAAAGGGAGAGAAAATGTAAAAATAATAGCTGTACTGCATATCAGCTTGGGGTATATTTTCCTAGTCTGCTTTTCCTCTGTTCCCACCAGTTTTATCCTTCTTCTTATCATCTTGAGACTAAAAACTGCTTTTTCCAGACTTTGAAGTCATACTAGAATAGAAATTGTGCTTTCTCGACTTAAAACACTTGGTGTCAATAAAAGAAAGTGCATGACAATCTTTCAAACAGGAAAGCCTTTACACACAAGACCCATGCAGTGTATTATTATCACCTGTACGTGCCTCCTGTGAGCAAAGTTCTGACCCCGTTGCCCTTTTCTGTAAAGTAGTAGAAGCGCTAACGAATTGTGATTCACAATGATTGCCACAATGTCTATGCTGTGTAAGATCTTTGCTGCAGAGTGGATCTGGCCATGCTCGAGAAGTGAGCTAGCTCTGCTCTGTGTTGTTTTTCAGGGCATCAGTGCAGTCAGCCCACCCAAAGCCACGCTGAAAGGTTGGGTACATCAGCTCAGGTAAATTACAGCCGGTGCTTACATGATGTCTGAACTAAAATGGTTTATTTTGGTCTTATTTGGAAAGCAAACACGTTGAGGCTATAATCTGGTGATCTGGACCTACTAGAGATGCAAATCAGAGTTTCTTCTTCAATTACGACAACCTACTTTGTGCACTTGACACGACACTGAGATTAGGAAGTAATCTGATAGATCACTTTTTGATTTTTGCTTTTCCAGTCGGCTGAATCTCATCTGCGCTGATTTGCAAGCCCAAAGCTGTCACAGAACCCAATTACTCACTTAACAGAGGACTCAGTCAGTACAAGAGAAACAGTTACATGATATTAGTTACATGATAATTTCTGTACCTACTTTCAGAATGCTGTACAAAGAAGGTGAGTCTCTTTAATTCCATTTCATGTTTGAGGAAACTAAATCAAGGCATAAGATTTGACTTGCTGGTGTCCCCATCAGCTCTTTCAACATTCAAGCAGACCAGGTAAAATGTCAGCAACACTCAGACTTATAATAGGTTGCTCTCATTTCTAATTTCTGTCAGAAGTGCCATTACAGCTTCTCTTTTATGGCAGTCTAAAGTATAGTCCTACACGTAAAGGAATTAAATGATATTTTAAAAGTGTAAAGAAGTTTACAATGAAATAAACCTCTCCCTTTCAGTGTAGAGGGAGATTTTATTTATGTAACATAAGTCTTTCATTTATAGCAAAATTTATTACCGGACCAGTCATTATGCTTTCCACAGTTTCTTGAACAAACAGGTTTATTTACACGTAACTTATCTGACTATACCAGCATTTCCAAATGCAGGCTGTAACAGTCAGCTATCATTTGGGAGCAATGCTAAAAACTGATACCTTGATTAAGTAGTAAGATTGACAATCTGAGGAAAAAACTGTGGAAGAGTCTAGAATGTGAATGGGAACTCTATGTACATTTTGGAAGACTTGCTGCAAACCAATGTCCTATTCAGAAAAGACAGTTTTGATGGTTCAGGATGAAGTTTTTGACCAAGAACAGATTCTAGATCTGAGAGCTCTGGAAGGATCCTTTTTTTTTTTTTAACTGGAATAAGGAAAGAGACACTTATAGATATTTATAGCATAAGTAGCTCTGGAACTTTTTTTACGTTTCAGTATATCTTTCCCCAGCAGAATAAAAGTTTCATGTATTTTTACAGTTGCAGAAAATAAACCTAATCTTCAAATTTCTTCACATTTTAGGAGTGAGGACAGTGGTTTTAGAGCTACTGGAAAACAATAGTCATTGCTTTCTTCACCAGATGTGCAGACAGCAATGTGTATACCATTCTCAGGGAAGAGAAAGAAGAAGTTTTTGTTTTACCATTGTTCTCACTGGAAGAGAAGTCAACAGAGGATAGAAATCTAAAATTCATGGATCATTTTAGGAGAAAAACAAAAAATAATAAAATGTGCAGAAAATATTTCACCACACATGCTAACTAACATAGCCCCAATATGCAGTAAAACAGGAGAGGAGCATCTCATTAGTGGCAAATTTCTATGTATTAGAGCAGTTATTCCATAACAGTAATAGAGCTAGAGCTGTTCAGACCATATTCATTCCACACTTCTGATGAGTTCCAAATCACAGAGGGTATCACTCAAATATTTTTCTACTCTGAGTCTACTCAATTGCTAAACCAGTTCCTAATGAAGCATTGCAGCCAAGTGTATCCAGGGCAACTTTTGCTCCAGACACAAAATTGTCTGCAGTCATGGTTCGGAACCATGTGGCATCAAAAGAAGAAAAAAATTTAAAAGGAAAAAAAGAGCATTTGTGTAAGACTATTTCAAACCTTCCACATTAAGAGTTCTCTGCCTTGAGAGAACAAGGAGTGAGTTCTTTATACTCTATTGGAAATAGCAGTGAAGCTCAGGAGCTGCTTTCCTACAGTCTCATAATAGCATTTTTTGCAATCGGTACTGTATTTTTTCGTCTTAGTTTTTGGGATAGAGCACATTACTTTTTCAAGCTTTGCAGTACAGCTGTGATTCCTAGAAATGTATCTCCTTGGGAAAATGGAAGCTCTGTGTATTCACAGTGCTGCAGATCCCAGGAACCTCAGGCTTCCTGGATTTAGGTTTACCATGAAATTGAATCAAAAACAATGGTGAAAACTTTCTAAATAATTTTATGGTGTGGGAATTTTTTTGTGTGTGAATTCACACGCATGTATGCAAGTATACAGGAAAGATACTACAAGGCAGAAATTATGTTGGTTTTGCTCTTTCTTTACCATCCTTCGGTGATATAGGGCCCCATGAGTGAGGTGCACTGAAGTCTGGCAATTCTCATCCATATTTAACTGCTCCTCAACAGCTGTCTAAGCCAGAGCAGTTCACAGCATAGGTGTATGTTCCTGCTATGTTCAGCTGTTCAGATCAATGTTCTACAGTGTGGCTGGGAAGTTGAACAAGTTCGGATTATTTAGAGACGTTTTTCAGCTGCTTGGCTGTAATAATGCTACTTCCCTCATCAAAGACATTTTGATTAGAAATCTGCAATGAGAGTCAAAAAGGACAATGTTGATGTAATCAGGATGCTAAAATGACAGTGTCAGAATGTTAGTTGAGCTGTGGGAATGACATTCAAATAGTGGGTTTCATACTCTGTATTTGCCACAGAAATACACCTTCAGACTTATGATGCACGATAGCAAACATCTGCCATCCTTATTAAAGAGAAAGCGAGGCTTACTATTCAGGGAGTAACAACAGCTTTCAAAGCAAAAGGCAAAGTGCTGATCAGTGAAGACCAGGAAAGTCCGTATTTATGCTTCCCTTACCTTTTTGCCCTTAGAAAAAAGTCTGTCTGTTACCCTATGCCAAGCCCCTGTTTGGAATTATTCTCCTTAGGAGACTTTTCCATTAAAGTTAAAAGGCAGAGGGCTAAGAATTGCCTTCACTGTATCATTTATTTATTAAGCTTCCCTTGCTTTGCTTTATCTAAGTGATTTTCTTCCTTGGCAGCCACAGAAGGAATTACTTTAGGGTGTTGTACTCAGTTTGATAACAGTTATACTCTAGACCATTCTGTGGTTTTGTTTATTATGCTGCTTTTTGTGGCATCATGACTTGGCAGGTTTGGAGTATAGATATCTTGATAGTTCAGTGGTCATATTTATACTGTGGCCAATCAAAAGGGAAAGTTTGAGAACAGCGATTCACAATTACATACACATATCGAAAGTTTACAAATATATATATATATATATATTAAAAGTGAGGTCCAGTATGGAACCTCACTAAAGATCAAAACAGGACCAGGTAGATGTTGGGCCAGATCCGGGCTCTGGATAATGCTGAGGAGCATGGGGAAAAGCAGCTTGGTTCAGAGCATCATCATTGGTCACTGTGCTGTCACCTGCAGCCAGAGTCTTCCGGAAGATCTGAGAAATAGGACAGTGAGGGAACTGCATCTGGGAGCAGACAGAGCCGAACACAGTCAGAACACATTGTCTTTTATTTCAAATTAGGTATTTGCATGGCAATCTACACAAAGCCTGCAATCACAGGTCCAGAAAGTGTGTGAAGAAAAGGCATTATAACCAAATTCATGGGATTTTAATTCATGCTCATTAACTGGGTAATGATTACACCTGAAAGTGTCAGTGATTAGATCCTGCAGTCATTTTTAATTTGGAGTGTCTGCTGCTGGGGTAACGAGGTTTAACTCTAGTAATGAATGAGCATAGTGAGGCTGGTATGAAATGCCTGTAAAATTAAGAGACTACAAAAAAATATCAGGGATGTGATGTACCCTGCACCCTGCCTCCATGAAAATAACTGTAGCATCCTTAGTGTAAACACTTGTAGGCATGGAAATTAACTCTGCATAATAAATAACATAGCAAAGCCATGATTCTTCAATTCTGACTCAATTATTCAGAACAAATAGCACAGTAGGATATATATATATATGTTATGTCTTTAACAGAAAAATAACTATCAAGAAACTGCCTCTGTTCTGCCACCTTTACTCTGGATGAGTCTGGAGATCCTGTCTCTCCTGCATATTCTTGAACTCTTAAGACTTCCAGTTCTTTAATATTCCATGTCTGGCCACTGAAAATCTTTCCCCTTTCTCAGAGGAATAGTACACAAAGAAAAAAAATGTGATGCTTCAAAGTCCTCTTTTCCCAGTCTTCTCATAGATCTTTATTCCACCAATTTCCATATATGAAATAATTGTTGTTGGATTAACATGCTGGGCCCTATCAAGAACACTCAAAGTTCTGCTAATGCATCTTAATATACATAAATGCACAGTAAATAAAAAAACTCTAAATTATGACAAAGGATAGGAAAAGAGGCATTGGCAGTGTTATTTGGATACTTCAGTGAAGTGGTTTGTATGTTGCCGAGCTGACAGATTTTCCTATTTGATTCTAATTCTGAGAAATTGAAAGGGTCTGACATTGCCCCAAAAAGAAAAGGAGTAAAGATGAAAACAGGGTCAGAAGAATTATGAAAAGGGAACAGTAGAAGGGAAAAAAATAACAGAGGGGCAGTTAGGAGAGCTGGTCAATCTATTAGTAGGACCCTGATATCTGAGGTTACAACCATAAGGAGGCTCAGAAGCATTGTACATGTGCATGTTCAGGTACAAGCTCTGTAAGGCAGGTCCTTTGGGGTGCCCTTACCTGAAATCTTAGGGGATACTGGTGCTCCTGTGGGTGCTTGCGGCTAGAGCAACAGTTGCTGGATTGTCTCCTGAAAGAAACTACTAATTACTCAGGCTATGTCTGTACCAAGGCGAGATACATTTCTTCCCCCCTTACTTTCCTTTAGAAGGTAATTCAGTCTTACAGCTCATGAGAAGGACGTGATGCTGTTGTCATACCCCATCCTGACAGCAGAAGTGTGACCGTGCGTATCTCTCCGCCAAGCCTGACAGCAGAAGAAATCTTCCAGCCACTAAGGGAACCATGTATTGATAGCTGGGATGGTTTTTTTGTCCTCAGCAAGTTTTTGTGATATCGAAATGTTCCCTTTTTGTTCAGAGCAAAATTGAAATTTTTCGAACAAATCTCTCCCTAATGAGGTCCACTGACATTAAAGCAGCTTTGGGCTTCCCTGAAAATTCATTTCAAATATGACAAAAAAAATCCCTGAGAAAATGTTAACAAACTCAACTTTCCCAAGTTAGATTTTTGTGTTGACAAACTGATAATGGAAAAAAAAAATTAAACATTTTGTGATTTTTCTCTGAACTTTCTTTTGTAATTTCTCTTTGAACTTTCACAGAGCAAAATATAGTTTTATGCACAGTGCATCGGAATGGAAAATCATTTGAGAACCAGCTTATGAAGAGAAAATAGGAAACAAAGGACACAGTTCATCTTGTCCAATGAAAATAAGAAAGTCATTTCCACCGTAGTTTATAGCTTCTGTCAAGTAAATCTGAGTTTGTCCTCCACTAGCAGAGAACAGGTTATAGGCTGCGGGATTTTGGAAAAGAAATAAAAATAAATTGCTCTTCATTTCAAATAATTATAGCAGTGGAAAGGTTTCTATTGTTCCTCAATATTGTAAATCAATCTATTCCAGAGTTAAATTCTGTGCTACATTTGCCTGCATGCTATTATTTTTATCTAATTTTCCTTATATATGGCAGGTAAATAAAACAGTGGTGTAAAATCACAAAGGGAAAATAAATCTAGTTAGAGTAATCATATTATCAACACGTCAGCTCTGCAAAACTTTGTCTTGCTTCCTTGCACAAAATGACAATTTAAAGTATATTTCCAGAAGTCTCCTGGAGATTATGGTATTTTATTCTCTATTTACGATTAAAAAAAATCTTAGACAACCTATTTGAAGTCTCCTAGTGAAATACTTACAGTTCAGTTCAGCATTATATTCCAGTTTCAGAGAGGCTGAAGTGTAATTTATTTCATTTTACTTTCATCAGCAATTCAAATTCATCCATCCAAAACCAGCTTTTCTGGATGCACACATTTCATTTGTTATCATTTTAAGTAGCACAGAGTTCAGTACAACTCCAATATCTGTCAATCGTGCACAAGTACTGTTAAGTAATCTTTTACTTTCTATTTAAACGCTTACACCATAAACACTGAATAAATGCTTGCTTGGCATTCAAACAAACAGCTTAAAGCAGAAAAGCTGCCTTTAAACTGTAAGGAATTTTTAAACTGTTTGATGGGAATATGAAAACTCTATTTTACAGGTAATATTAAATTATTTGGAATCTATAAAAAAGTATTCTGCACTTGTAGTTACACCTCTAAAAATCCAAAGTAACTCAATTTTTAAAAATACTCCTCTGATCTTCACAGTCTTTGTCTTCATTTGTTGTACCAAATTCTACTTAAATTTTAATCTTCCCTTTTGACATTGCAGAGCATAATTTCAGAACAATAAATAACCAAACCAGATGCTAAGGTGTTGAACATGACATAGGAACCTGAATAACTCAAAAAATAAACAGAAGATACGTAGAAAAAAGCCTTTAAAAGGCTTTATTCTAACATGTTCTTAAAATTTTTATTATTTTTTTAAACTTGCTCATAAATCTTAGACATCTGTATTGGCAACTAAAATTAATCCACTAGAAATAGCTGGTTGAAAACAATTATGTTTGTCTTATTCATAACTCAAAACCTTAAAGAACAGAAGACTTGAAAGAAACTGACTGGTAATAAAAAAGAAGTTGATAATAATTGCTGATGCTGAAAATGCAGAAAGGGACAGAATATGAATGAGACCTAAATTGGACTTTAAGAATCGTTTATCTTTAAAACTTTCTATTCATATCAGCTGTATCAATAAACATGCTTGTTTGCTTAATGAGGAGTAAATTCACCCAATTCCCAAATGACATATTTCATCAGAATTCTTGTCTGAGCGACTGCCTTCTGTTCCTTGCTAGACTTTTTTCAGAAATATAAAGGCAGATTTCCCATCTCCAGTTATTTATACAGAGGTTTCATGCATCTCATGCTGTAAATAATCTTCAGGATTGCAGGATTCAGCTTGCTGCTGTGATTCCTGCTGAAAGAATTGTTTCAGAGCAATGCATTCTTTCATGCCCCCTCTGACAAAAGGGTCAAGGCACATAAGAAAGAAAAAGATCTTATTTCTCATGTAATAATAACACCTGTCTCTGCTTTCTTCCTCCTTTTCCCATCCACCCCTCCCTGGCTCAGTGCCCCAGAGAATTCTGTGCTCTGTTTCCCTCCCTTCTACTTCCCAGGATGGCAGTAGCAGCGACTCCGCTGCCTTCTGCTCCCACTGGCTGTCACATTGCAGCACGTCTCATCAGGACAACGCGACAGTGGCACATCTCATTAGGACACTGCCTCTGTCCAGGGCCACCAGCTCGGGCAGTGGTGTCCTAAACATTTATAAGTCCATCGTGTGTGTGTGTGTTTGCACACTACACAGGTAGAGATGTATGCGCGGGTATGGATACTAAGAAATATAAAGCATAATTATAAAATACTTTTCAGGGAATCTAAGTAATTAAGTGTGCTACAAATACCACATAAATTGTCTGTGTGTATATATATAAAAGTATACATAGAAGTATGTATTTATAAAACGTTGCAGGTAAGAAAGCTGAGAAACATTTCTAAAAGGTGATTAAATCTTTCCTGAAGTTACAGATTGTGTGTGCCAGTGTATGTGTGCATTAAGGGAGAGTGTTTATTAGTTGTACCTTGTTCCAGCTTTTAGATTCCCTGTGCTCTGACTTACATCAGTCTTGCTGTCTCCTAGGTTGCCTTAGGTTTTTTTATTTCTAAGTTAACTTTAATCACAAAGGAATAGCGTTTGAGCTCTCCTTTTTTTTCTCTTCTTACATGTTGCTGCAATCCACTGAAAGAACAAAACCCTAACCATACTGAAATTAATAGGTTTTCCAGTGTTTCTGTGAGCAAGATTTCATCTGTGATACTTCTTGTCTCTCAGCAAATCCAGCTTTGCTAGTAGAATTTCAACTATAGTTCTGCAAAAGGGTTGTGGTTTTTTCTTATTTTAAAGATCAAGGGGTCATTGACTTTAATCTGATTAAATCTTCCATTTCCCCGTGCTAATTTACCTCAATCAAGATTTGGATGTATTTTCAGAGATTTGAAACAAAGATACGTAAAAAGGATATCTGATCTGAATAAATGTGATGTGACTACCTTCTGGTAAAATTTGTTTGAAGTAAAATATTCTATCCTACAGATTCAACTGTTTTGGTGCAAATTTAAGTCATAGTTGTCAAATACTTTTTAAAATTTTCATGATATTGTGAAAATTATCTTTCCTGGACTTGATTTCCACCCCTCTTTTACTCCACATAAAGCAGTTTCAGTGATAATTTTCTGACTGTGCTGAGATTAAAACTTTATGCTTGCAAAAGTCCAAAAGATTCTTTAGGCAAAGGCATTTTAAAAGTGAATGTATTGTTATTACTACAGCAGCATTTATTTTGCTTCTATGGTACTCTTAATTGGTAGATTTGAAAGCATTTTATTAAAGGAAAGTAGTCTTACTCTATAGGTATGTATCAGACAGAAAGTAGTTAGTGCCTAACTCAAATTAAATTCTGCTCAACCAAACTCAGGTTAAACTGATAAAAGAGCCAGGAATTTCTCTACCCCTTTATTCTCTGTCGTATGTATGAGACTTGTCAGCTCACTTACAGGCTCTTATTCCCCTGGTAAAATAGTGCTGTCCTTCAGCAAACCAATGTGCTTGTGAGTGAAATAAAGACTTCCTGATATTATTATTATTGCTTTTCATTAAACTTCCTTTACCAGGATTTACAATAGACATATATTCTAGCAGAAATTCCATTCAATTTGGCTGAGAAGAAGTCTTTGTGGTACTTTAACATTTGTTTTGTGTGACATTTGACCACAACTGACCACAGAGATCAAAGATTCCTCTCAACAACCACCTTGTGTCCTAAGCATTAGCAGGTCTGGTTGTTGGCCCAAAAACTTCATTAGGGTGCCTGAAGCACTCACCTAATGCAGACAATCTGCTGGGCACAGACAATCTGTTGTGGGACACACCACAAACAGTGAAAGAGGCTGCCCAGGACAGGACTGGGATGCGTCTTCCTCCATCCTTCACCAAGATGCTCTAAAGGACTTGGTCCTTCTTGGGATTCAGAGCTGGGAATCCTCCCTCTAGAGCAGGGATCCAGTCTCTTCCTTTTATGAAGAAGTTAGGAAATTACACCTTTTGAAACACAGCCAGAAAACTATTCACCCAAAATAAAGACCTGTTTTTGTGGCCTTTCCAACAACGGAGATTTAAACCACCTCTTCCACCTTTTCTTTACAGGGTTGTAAACTGCATGGGAAAGGAATCTGACTCTACCTTCTACTGCTGCAGATGTGTCCCTGGGCACAAATCATTAGGGAGTCAATAGGCAGGAGACAGAAAGAGGTCAAAAGAAAATAGTATTGTCTTGATTAGCAACTAGGCCTCCAATGAGGAGAAAAGGATTGCTCACTTCTATTCCTAAAGCTCTACACATATTGTAAAATCGACAGACATTGTCGTCTAGGAACTAGGAAATCTTTAAGGAAATTGAAATATCGAGGTCTGAATCACTTCAGGCTGAAGAAAGATTCATATCTAATAGGTCATAACTTCAATTGCTGCATAAAGGGACTTCATCCTATGCCTGTTTCCTTTAAATTCAAACAAACAAAAAACAGCTGTTACCAGTGCATTTAAGATGGAGTCTGTTCTTGTAGGCACATCTATAACCTTAGGGCTGAGAGCTGGGGAAATAGCTAGTTTATCGATTTTGAATGGCCCTTCCTCGTGAAGAATGAGCCCCTTCTGGGGATGTGCTGGCACCAGGCAACTAAGAGCACAGGATTCTGAAATGTAGAGGGTCAGAGAGAGTTTAAGCATGACCAGCATTAAAAGACAAATGAACAGAGGTTTTCAGGGTTGCAGGTACCAGCATGTCCCCTGATCCCTACTAGTAGAGCCTGTTTCTGGTTTGGGGCTTCTTAGGACTTGGGATAGCCTAATCAACCAGGGATTTAGGTTCCTCTAAACAGTTCTGTCATCAAATTAGTCCTACCCGCATTTGCTAAACTGTATTAACTGCATGGATTCTCAGTCTGTTTGAAAAGACAACTGCTCTCCATGCCTTTTTTTTCACACCAATGACCTTAAAGCGAAGGAATACAGAATTAAGTGCTGCTGACCTCATATCTAGACCCTTTTTTAATCTTTTACAGTTTATTTCTCTTGTTATCTTTCTTTCTCCCTGTGTTTCCTCCTACCTATCTCTGCAGACTTTCTTTAGAAAGTTACAGTCTGAGTAAGATTTCTGAGTAAAGTCTTCCTTGCTTTGTAGGAACAAAGGAAATCTCTTTCTTTCCACTTTTTAAATGCTTAGTTTTACTAGGCAGTAAAGTTGTACCAGAGAAAGACTATGGGCTGCAAACCTTAAGGCAGGAAAAAGATTACTTGGCAAATCTTATTTCTGAGATACAGGAAATAATTTTACATTGAATTGGTACTGTAGTGGCAAAAATTTCATTAATTCATTATAGATTTTTTTCTCTATTAAGAGTAGAATAATGTATGATGCTGAAATCCAGTAACTGGGCATTAGAATCAAGTGCAAATTGAACATTAGAATTAAAATTAGATTGCAAATATTTAACTTCTCTTTTTAACAAGCTTAAAAGGAAGACAATAAGCTAAGAAATAGGAAATACCTTGAGCCTTTTCAAAAGAAATGTGATCTCTGGACTAACTGCTGGTCTGCTTTGTACAATATATTGTCAGCAGCCTGTGCAGAATATTCTTCATTCCCCTGTTCCAACTTTGAGCTGCTCTCAGAAGCATCAGTGTATATGTTAACCTGGACAGTAAGTGTAAAAAGAAAACATCACCTTAGAACATGTTGGTGTTTGTAGCTACTGGAGGATTTTTTCAGACGATTGTTCCTTCAACCCATTCCTCTTATGTATTTGCTATTTCTTCACTGAAGGACTTCAGGTTTTTTCTTTTCTACAGAAAAAGTCTCTTCAGTGACTTTGTTAAGCTTTGTATTTCTCAGCTTGTTATACTTGTAGTTCCAGCTGTCTGCTCTTCTTTTTGTTATGCGCACAAAGAGACACTCCAAGAAATTAACGACTGCTTTCTCTCAACTGCAATTTTGCTTTCTCAGAAGAATGTGCAGTTTGAGAGGTTGAGGGATTGTTAGTTTTGCTGGTTTTATAATACACACTATCTAAAATATATATTGTTTTAAAAATATGCTTTCATTCTTGTTATATCATGCTTTTGGTTTTGAGGAATTATGTTTTTGTTTCAGTTTGTGTGCATGCATATGTCCAAACTTCTTATTAGGAAAATTCCTGAATTTATATTTTGTGGATCTTGCTCTTTCTCCCCGTGTTTGAGTAAAAAGGCACTTGGATCAGATCTTAAAAGTCTTCTGTTCTTGTTTTCAGTGTCCAAACTTTATAGTATAGTATAATTTTTATAGTGAGTTACTAATCTTGCTCCAGCAAGCCAAGTATTCATTCAAGAATCTTGTTTTATAATCACCTTCTATCTTACACTTAACAGCTTACTCTTTTGAAATGTTTAGTACTACCAACACAAGTCATCTTGAAAACATAGCTGCTGGTGCTCAATGAAAATGATTGGTGCTGGTTTTCCATTCTTCCAATTAGTGCTGGTGTCCTTACACACACAAGTGCTCTGCAATCCTTTACTTACTTGGATTGCATTTTTCCCAGATGGAAAATAAGCAGCCATTGGTTTTGGCACCTAGTATATTACAATATGAAGGATTTGTATTCTCTAAACACAGAATCTAACCTGAAGGTTTGAATCACTGATGGGCTTTTGAGAAAGCTGGACCAGTGAGGAGCTCTTCTCAAGGCGTTTAGACAACAACTAGCAGAACCTGGATGAGGACTCTTGTCTATCCTGAATCCTGCTGACCAACACTTAGTTACTTCTTAGCTCAGAATAGTCAAGAAACGCAATTCTGTTGGTTGTATTTGTAAAACAAATGCCCATCCTTCCATTCTGTGAGGGGGAAAAAAAGTCTAATTTGCAAAGAATATGGACATATTTTTTAAAAGTAGGCTTATATTTTATCACCTCTTCTCTGCTACGGTAGTAAATGGCATTCTCCCATTCAGCCACAGAGCAGATTGCTACTGATTTGAGCACTTCAGTAGCTTTCTTTTCTCTCTGATGCAGTTGTTGTGTCACTGGCAACTAGTATCCAAAGCACAGAAGGCTTTTCAAATTAAAGCAAGAATATTGACCTGTATCCTAAAAAACCAGTTATATCAGTACAGATTCCAAACCTAGAGGTATAATAAGTCTCTTAAGGAAAAGGTGCTAGGCAAGCAGAGAAGTGAAATGTTAAGCAGAGATCAGATTATGGGGATTTTATGGTATTTCTTAAAGGCCTCTCGGCTTTCTTTCCTGGCTGCGGAGCTATCTCACAAGTTGTGTTGCCACTGGCAAAATCCTCAGATCTATGAAGTTGTATCTGCAAAAAAAGGCAGCATTAAATCTCAATTAAATTTTTTGAGCTTGCTTATGCAGCAGGATACAGCAATGTAACTACTGCACCTAGCCTCTAATCATATCTACACAAACAGCTGGTGCTCAGAGCTCCAAAAGCCTTGCTTTGCCACAGAACTAATATACCCTTACAGTAACTGTTCAATATTATAAGTAGGCATCCTCTGCTTTTTCCTGATTCTGATTCATCTTCCCTGCAGAAGGAGATGTTTTTCCACTATACAAGGGAACTACATATTAGGAAATCAGTCAGAAGCAACTGTGATTTTTTGATGGGGAGTTTAACTTATATGCACAGGAATGCCTATGGTCCTTCTCCTGCCACTTCATGCTCCCTCTCTGTTTGGCTTCGCCCACACCATTTTCACAGCCACTGTGAGTTAATCAGGGCTTTCTGGTGGGCAGGTGGCCATCACAAATACATAGCTTCTGCAGGTATGTTATTCATATTTCAGCTGGCTGGCTGCAGTTATACAAGCCAGTCACAAAGCTGCTGAAGAGCTCTTTCTGCAATTCTGGCAGAATCAGAGAGAACAGCAGTTTGCTGTTCCCAAACCACATGGAAAGAAGGGAGGAAGAGACCACTTGCTTTTGGAGCACTTTTCTTTGATCAGCTTCGTTTTGTGCAGAGCCTTTTCAGGGCTTTTGAAAGAGGCATGGACTGGCTTGTGCTGCATAACTAGGATGAGCTTTATATTCAGGAAGATAAAAAGCTCTTTCCTGACAAGGCAGATAAAGTTTGCTACTAAGCTACAGTGGTGAAGAACTCCATTTTCTATACCTAGCACAGTATGGAAAGCCACACCACCCCTTTCACAGACTGCTGTCGGTCATAAACTAGCTGTGATGTGGACAAGCAAACGTGGAAGTTAAGGTAAAAAAGGTTCTGTCTCTGCATGTTACCAAGGCTGGCAATGCTGCTGAGGTTCTGATCACTTTGCATGCATTTATTTTCCAGTCATGCCAAGGGAAGGAATGGAGAGTACTCCTGTACCCTCAGAGACAAACTTAAAAGCTCATTATTAGAAGGCAACGCAGCTGGCATGTGGAGTGTTCTGACACTAACTCCAGATCCTTTGGAAAAGTTTCTTGCTGATAGAACTTTGTTTTTCTTTCATATATAGCAGTGCTGGTGGATATAGAGTCACTTCAGTATGGACAGCAGTGCTTTAGCCATTTTCCTCTGCTATTCTGGGAGACTCTGTGTCCCTGGCTAATGTCTTTTGCTGTACAGTTGGATCACAGAAAGAAACCACTGAGCTGTTGCATAAGCAGCTGGAGAGTGACAGTGTGTGACTGCCATGGAGAGGAGAGGATAGATGACAATCACAGGGGAAGGCTGGGGGCTGCTGAGCCGTAGCAGGATGCTGTGCATTGCACAGCAATTTGGAGAAGGAAGCTGAGAATAGGGTTTTCTTCAGCAAGGGGTCAAGATTCAGATATTCACCAAAAAAAGCAGCAGTGCCCCATCTAGCAATTGACAGGAAGATTTAGGTTTAGCCATTGAAAACAGGGATTTTGTTGTTGCTGTCGTCCACATAATTTTTTACTTTCCTTTGAATTTTCACTCTGTACAGTGTGGCTATTTCATAGTTTGCAAGACAACTTCGAAGATAGGGGATGTTTTTACTCATTTATTTTGCAATTCTTAGCAGTTTTAGACTGCCAGTTTGTGCTCTTATTAGGTGAATTTTATAAGAGTCTGTGCTTAATGTTGTGAGCACAAGGCTGGAAGGAATCAAGGAGGTCATTCTAGCCCAGCCCTAGGACCTGGGGGCACAATCTGATCTCTCATTGCTTAGTGGTGCTTGTCTAACCTGTTCTTACCAGTCTCCAGCGATAGGTTCTGCACCGTCCCTAAGCAATCTATCTTAATGACTACCTGTCCTCGGGGTGCTCTTAGATCATTTTTCTAAAACTGTTCAAAGTAAAAATTACCACCACTGAATAAAGTGATTCTATACTGTTCTCAGAGTGCAAATACACAAAACTGGAATCTGTGGAATTAACAAATAACCCGAAAACAAAGGAGGTGGAGAGGGGAAGAAAAAGAATGTGGTAAACAGTAGAATAAAAATATGCAGTCTGAGATCAGCAGCTCATTCAGCTTTCAGCCTTTTAACTCTGTACAGCTCTGTTGAGCCTTTTCATGCTGGGCTGTTTTCAGAAATCTGTGGACAGGCATGGAAATGTGTGGAAGCAAGCCTGTGTTTGGATCGTGGGGGGGAAAAATCCACTGTTCTGGTTGCAACAGAGGAAGCTTAACCAGGAGTAGTGAGAGTTAATTCCAATAAAAAGGAGAACTCTTCAGTTTCAGAGAGCTAAAGCAAAAACACTTGGGGGCATGTCCATACAGCAGTGACCTGGCGATAAGAAGTTACACACTGGCTATCTGAAGGCAATCAGGTTTCCTTTAATACTGCAGGTGAAAAAGCTGCAGCTAATTGGAAGTGTGCTCTAAGGAAACACGGCTCTTAGCATAAATGCAGATATGCCATGGCCAAGGCTGGTAAATCATGCCAGAGGACAGGGAGAGCAATCTCAAATGAGCCTTCTTTCTAACAACAACGATGGTTTGCTTGTGACTCCTATCAGTTTACACTGCATTTAACTGTCCTTCTATAGCCCTGGACTTATTATCTAGACTGTCTGCTTCTAGAGGTTCTGACACCTCTGATAACCTCAGTGTCCTTCTGCTCTTCACCCACTCTGATCCCAGGAGGGATCCTCAGAGACTATCTTGAGGTTATTAAGTATTTCTGCTTGAGGAATCCTGAGACCAGCTGGTGGCGAAGACAAGAGTTAGTCCTGAATGCTTAAGAATTCTAAGGTGTTAAAAGCAATGTGATTTTTTGTTCATTATTCAGTGTCCATGCTTTTAAGAACCTTTGCTCTGTCTTTATTTTAAAATACTGTCCTTTTCCTTTGGAAAATCTCAGTACTAGACTAGTAAAGAAAGTTATACCTCTGCAGGTAGTAGTATATTTTGGGCTACTCACAAAACCTTGAGAAACTGGAGAAATTGGTGCAAAAAAATGCCAGAGAAATAGGCATCAATATTATTGACGAGAAAGGTTATATTTTCTCCGCCCTGCAGTATTGAAAAACCCCAAAACATATCTGTCCCTTCAGGAACGACTGAGAAGTCCCAATTGCAATGAAAATATGATAAAACAGTTTCCATAAAATTCAATTTTATTTCTTAATAAACATAATGCCTTCAAACAACAGACATGTTTTTGCAAGCCTTGCCTGGTATACTTGGTGTTAACAGTGCTGATACCCCATTACTATCTCCCTGCTTGTGTTGCTGCTAAATGCAGTTGCTTGCTGATGGAATGCCAAGATTTGCACTTAAAAAGACGCTTTGCTAAGTTTTATACCGAGAAAAACAGTCTTCTACTGATGAAATACTACACTTTCAACTTGGGAAAAAAGGCACCTAGAAAATACTTGCTACGCCACAACGCTCTGAAACGAACTTTATAACAAAACTATCAAAAGTACAGAATTCTTCCAGCTGGCAAAAATCTCAGTAAACACATCTCTTTGACAAAGTTTTCCTTTCAGACTCCGACATGCATGGGGGAGGGAATCCACAGAAAAGAAATTTGTGATTCTGTGGTAGAAGGAAAGCCATGAAAGAGGAAGGGTGAACTAAGGTGACTTGCCTGAATGGCTTGTAACAAATGTCTCCTTAATGTCACCATTATAGTGAGAATTACAATGGGATGTTAATGGTTATCTTGAGCACAAAAAAGAAGAACATAAATAAATATGAAAAAAGACATTTTGGAAAATATTATGGAAAAAATAATCTATGAATTCTAGTGCACCATAATCTTTATGTCCTAGCCGTACACACAAGCTGCTTCTCAAGAAAATCCCTTCCAACCCAAACCATTTTATGACATTATGCAAATAGTATTTGTCAACAAGTCCTTACCAAATGCCTTCACTCTACTTACTGCTGCTTGACTGTGCACAGCACTCAGTCCCAAAAGCCATGAAAGCAGAGTTTGTTGGTCCATTCCATAGGTTCCTCAAGCTGCCTCATGAAGCAGAGAAGTCATTGTTTCTGCTAGCACTTCATCATGAAAAATTGCTGCTATTCCCAGTATATATCTTAATAGTTATTGCTGGAGTTAAAACAAAATGGAATACAAAAATAGAACTCCATGAAAAATCCCATTCAGCTCCTCAGGGTATAGGCAAGTTGTATTTTTAGGAGTCTGATCAAGTCTTCGGCTTCCTTGCATGACTGTCGTTCAATTTTTTAATGGGTCGTGTTTTTAGAACCCTTTTCCACCATCCCATTAGCAGTATCAGAGCAAAACATGCCAGTGATGCCAATACAGCTAATGGATCTGTGAGTGTGCATAGTGAATGGCTAGTTCTCTGAATCCAAAGGATGCAGGACCATAAAAGACTATATGGCCTGGATGTAGCTAGCCTGGGTATAGGCTGTGTGTCAGTAAAAGGCAAAAATCTAAGAACCATGATGCCAGATCAGGAAGGGGGACATGAGTTCACAAGACAGCAAAGCCAGGAGAGGAAATCAACCCAGAAGAGACAAAAATAGGTAAACTCATCTGCTTAACAGGGTCAGATGTTAATATTGGTATTTGGGATAGCACAAATCACAAGTGATTATATCCTCACATTGGCTCTGCAGTTCAAAAGCTTCCTACATAAATGCAACATTCTAGACAAACTAGAATTTCAAGCAGGGAACAGAATACATAATATCTGGTCATCTCCTGTGTAGCAAGAATTGTCATGTGATGATGCAGGGGTTTGTTAGTAGTTAGCAGAAGAGCTTAGTGTAATATAATCCCTATCGGAGATACTTGAGTCAAAGGGCTTTTAACTGCAGGGTGACTACGTTACAAGGCACAATGTTAAAATCCTTTTCTGATTTTCCATCGTCCTTTTCAATCCCTAGAAAATGATCAGCCCCTGTGAATAGACATGTTTCCCAATCTATTGTCCAAACTCGGCTCACACTATCTGTTCAGTGATAAGTTCTACCTATTCTGTGTATTGCTTTCAAAAGCACAGAAACAAAGAACAGCTTTACATGAATATCAGCTCAGCCTCTTGTTTCTTCCTTGAGCTGCATCTCCTAGAGGTACTCGACCTAAATCCCTTCTTCCTTAGAGATCCCATTCTCGCTTTCCTCCCCAGTAAGGCAAGTAAGCAGTCTTAGGCTCTTGTAGGTCATAACCTTCCTTCCAGACATATTTTCCAGCAACTATAAACATAGGCTAAAAAAAGCCAATGTAATGTTGCTGAAATTCCTTGTATTTCTTTCAGAGGGATTTAAACTGAGGAGGATAAGTGGAAAAGCCATGGACACGCAGTTCCCCCCCTTTACTCCTCTCAGGATCATTTTGCCGAAAGCAGAGAGGGCCTGCTAAACTATGTCCTAAGAAAAAGGGCTAAACAAGAGCACCAGACTCAGCATACCATATATTTTATATACTTGTAGGGGGTGTTTGTGCCCAGGCACTGGCAGCAGGGACTCCCAGACAGCCTCTCCGAAGAGCGGCTTAGGCCACCCCGTGCCAATTCCAGCACGGCTAAGCCCTGCAGCCAACGTGGTGGCACCTCTGGGAAAGTGTATTTAAGAAAGGCACAGGCAGTGGAGGATGGCGGGGGAAATGTGAGAAACAATCTTGTGAGCACCAAGGTCAGAGAAGAAGGGTAGGAGGACATACTCCAGGCACTAGAGCAAAGATTCCCCTGCAGCCCACGGTGGCCTGCTTTTAATTTGTCAGTGAGCTTTAATGTGAAGAAGAGAAATATTGTCTCTTTGTCATAGTGTACAAGAACCCATGCCCTCTCCACTCAAAGGAAATTTCTGAGATTGCAGCTCAGTGCTATTGAAGTTCTACCCATTTTGATGTCTGATTGTTTAAATGGGATATGTATATGTCATTTAATACCTGATATTATTTTCTCTCTTTCTCTTCCTCTTTTTTTCTCAGAGCAAATTATGACATCGACATCTAAAGGAATTTTCCGGCCATTTTTTATTATCTTCGTTATCCTTGGTTGTTTCATGGCATTTATATTAATTTATATCAAACCAACAAATAGCTGGATTTCTGGTCCTATAGAATCAGCCAGTTCAGTGTTGAAAATGAAGAACTTCTTTTCTTCCAAGACTGATAATCTCAATGAAACTACTGTTTTGATCTGGGTTTGGCCATTTGGCCAGACATTCGATCTAACATCCTGCCAAACTATGTTCAATATCCCCGGGTGCCATCTGACTATTGACCGCTCGCTATACAACAGATCCCACGCTGTTCTCATCCATCACAGAGACATTAGCTGGGATCTGGCTAATTTACCTCAGCAAGCCAGGCCACCATTCCAGAAGTGGATTTGGATGAACTTGGAGTCTCCAACTCATACTCCACAAAAGAGTGGCATTGAACACCTTTTTAACCTGACCCTGACTTACCGGCGTGATTCAGATATCCAGGTGCCTTATGGCTTCATGATGGTCGGCACGAGTTCCTTCACGTTTGAAGTACCAAGTAAGGAAAACTTGGTCTGTTGGGTTGTCAGTAACTGGAACCCTGAGCACGCTCGAGTCAAGTATTACAACGAGCTCAGCAAATACATTGAAATCCACACCTATGGACAAGCCTTCGGAGACTACGTCAATGATAAAAACTTGATTCCAACGATCTCCACGTGCAAATTCTACCTTTCCTTTGAAAATTCAATCCACAAAGATTACATTACTGAGAAACTTTACAATGCTCTTCTGGCTGGATCAGTACCAGTTGTACTGGGCCCTTCCAGAGAAAATTATGAGAATTACATTCCAGCAGACTCCTTCATACACGTGGAAGATTTTCTCTCCCCCAGAGAGCTGGCAGAATATCTTCTGATGCTTGACAAAAATAACAAGATGTATCTTAGTTATTTCAACTGGAAGAAGGATTTTTCGGTGCATCTTCCTCGATTCTGGGAATCACATGCATGTCTTGCTTGTGATCATGTGAAAAGACACCAGGAATACAAGTCCATTGGGAATTTAGAAAAATGGTTTTGGAATTAATTTGTGTGCGTATGTGTGTGTGTGTGTGCGTGAGTGTGTGTTATGCGTGTGCTTGCACCTTTTTGAAGAAACCAGAAAGGACTTCAGTCCAAGGGGAGAGGAAAGGAAAAGAAAAAAAAAGGAAGGAAAAGAGAATCTCATGTCATGGTTTATCAGCTATTCTCTCTTGGCTATCCTATTTATATTTTGTAAGAGATTTTAAAAGATCAGCAGCAGCAGTCATCAGTACTCAGTTTCAAATTATAATAGAGATACTAATTATGTGCACTGAAGAATATTTGATTGCTTATTATAAATTTAAAACAAGATTTTCCACATTTTCTGTGAAACATATCCCAGTCTTACACTTGAAGAAGTAATTTTTAACAATTGTTTTTTTATTTTTAACATTATCTTTGTTGTTTAACCTATTTGGAAAATGAGGAAACAATTTTTAAATGTCAGAGAAAACTTTAAGAACATAATTTGTTGTTCCAGAATGAAACGTGTGTAATACTTCAAAAAAAAGTAAAGTTTCATATGTTCATCTTGCATTTTAAGAGCACAGTAGAGTACAATACCTAACTTTATGGAAGTGTGATTGATTGCCCCCTTTTTAAGGGTAATGATCCTGGAATTATAGTTTTTAAAATGTATTAGAATAGTGGACAGTCTTTGTTTCTAAAAATGTTTCTTAACAAATGGTCCCATTACGTTGCTTTAGAAATATGTCTGTTCTGATCCTCTGAAGAAAATAGAAGTCAGATTTAGAGAAAATGACCAATCCTGGTGACCAAAGCCCAGACTCATCCAATTTTTGAGTGTCTTCAAATGCAGCACACCCTTAGCCCTCATTATGTCTCAAGTATTTTTAACCTGAACCAGGGCTTTAAGTAGTGTTACACTGATATACACAGATTTTAACAAAGGTGTTTGATTACATCAGCCTCATGCACTGAGTTCAGCTGGTAATAATGATTTTTAGAAGCAGTTTGCTGAGAAATTTTGGAAAGCTCTGTCATATAATTTCTTGAAAAATAGTGAATTTTCCCCCAATTCTGTAAAGGTCTGTTGAATTTTAACTGTAGCTGGACAACTTGGTGTTATGACACATAAATGTGGAGAAAACATTACTAATCTGTCAAGTTTCTCAAAGAAATAGGCTGAAATTCAGTAAATAAGCTATCAGGCTGACATATAACCTTTCAACTTATTAGGTTAATTAATTTTGGTGTTGGAAAATATTTTATGTGACAGGTATTAAAAATGCACTCTTCAGAGCAACAATTGCTATCAATATTTGATAATATAAGTAGGTTTTTAAGTATTAAATTTGCTCTAATAGCAAATACAAAATTGTGATAATTGTCATAATTGTTTAAAATGTCTGCTTTAAATATTCGTCATTTGATTTTACTACTTCTTTCTTTCAGCTAAGATAAATTTCTGATTGCCATATATATTCATATGTACAAGGTTGGTTTAATGACATAAATATATGGGTATGTTTTGGTATCAAATGGAAGCCAATCAGCTTGGATTTTCAGGTCAAAGTGCTACAAATCACACCTGCTACTGGAAAAAAGAAAAAAAGGTTGACCTGGAAAGGCTTCAGCCATTGAGTTGTATAAGATCCTGATCAAGCAAAGTAGTCAATCAAGTAACTAAGACTAAATTTGCAGACAACAATATTTCTGAAGCAAGGAAATGAGAGATAAATGATAAATATTTAGCAAAAGATAAGGTGACTTGTCAGATTTTTATTTTCTTTTTATTCCAGGCTGCACTAGAAACACAGAAGGCTATAAGGGTAATTAGTTAAATTTCTAGAACTCAAAATCCCGTGGAAAAGTTATAGAATCACTTCTGCTCTCCCTAAGGCTTCAAAAGCTGTATTCTGATCCAGCGAGCTTTCAATATACTGTGAATCACCTAAACTCACCAGCATTCTAGTACATAGCAAGATGAGCTTACCTTGAAAATTAATGCAATACAACGAAACCGGGTCTTCTAAAAACACATTTTTGAGATGGATGTAACGTGAGTAGTATTTCATCATTTTGAAGGCAAGCGGCTATAGCTTTGAATCAGTCCTACAGGACATCATAACATTTTGTTTTCAGGAGGGCTGTGAAATTCTCAGTGACTGAACATACCACTGGTTTGGCTCAATAACCTGGTTCCCTCAGTGCTGGAATTTGGAAGCCCTTTGCGTTGATGTCGATGGAAGGTGAATGTGCACAATCCTCTATTTCGTTCCTCACTTCAGATTGTGAGAGTTGTGCTGTGTGTTAGAAGGCCTCAGGTCAAATCAGACTGGTTGCTTGGCAGCAAGTTCAGCTAAGTCCTTATAGTAATAACAAGTAACATATATAAGATATATTAATTGTTACTACAAATATTGGTCAGTATATGCACAGGAAATTTTTGAAATATACACTGAATTTCAATCCTGTAAGTAATGTCTTTACCTCTATAAGCCCAGGATCCAGACAGCATGGCTAATCTTAGGCTGAATTTTAAGAAATATGAGTCTTTTGATGGAAGTGGAAAGAGTGTTGTTCTCTTCACAGAAGCTCCACACAAGGCTTGTATACATTTCCTTCAGGAAACGCTGCTAAAATTGCTTCAAAGATTAATAAAACAGGAGAGAAATCTAATCCAGAATTATGCATAAGAATCATTACCAACCCAAAAAAATATATATGACCCTAATGCCTCACTGACATTCTTGAGGAGTAAGGGCTGGAACAAAATTGAGCCAATTTTTTATGAAGATTTCAAGGTGATCTGCAGATATCAGGCCTTAAGCAGCTCTGGATATAGAGATCTTTGTTGACAGAAGATGAAGCATTTTCGGGCATGTCCAGCCTATGTAGTAAATGATGCGAAGCAATGGATATAAAGCATCTGTGCTCCATGCATGCATGCCTACCTAGACATACACACCTAACTCACCTAACATTCCTTCCAGTCTGCATAGGACATTCAGCTTTGTGACATCTGTGCTTCTTCTATGATCTACTCTACAGGAACAACAAGCAGAAGCAGACTTAAATAGCAAATCACTGTGAAAGAGAATGAGCAAACTCAATCAACTGTGGAAGGGTATATTACACGGGACTAGACAAAATAGGTATTATGTTTTGGTAACACTGGCAAAAGAAGATAATTGTACCAGAAAAGAGAACTTAGAAGATGGGAAATCACACCATTTCTTACCATTTCCTCAACAAATTTGTTTCAGACATTCAGTTTATTTTGTTTTCCAGTCCACAACAGTCTTGAGTTGCACTTGTCACAAGTTAACTGAGCAGTCAGTGAAGACAGAGAGTAATCACCATTCTTTCTTTTACAATGGCTTACCCTGGATGTCTTTAGGCTCTCTGTCATGCACTGAGCTATCAACACTACTGCCTTTCTCAGTGTGGAAAATAATCCCCAAACCAGATAAAATACTAACTGCACATGCATTGCTACCCCACTGAATGTGAACAGGTATCAGACAAGACTAGCAGCCTATACTTCTAAAGCAGTCTTCCTTTCATTTCAAAGACAATGTCCACAGCCGCTCTTGCTTAGTATGAGATCCCCATTCCTTAGTGAATCCTGTTGCCAGTTTCTTTGAATGCCATTTTCCATATGTCTATACACACAGTGAGCAAGCAGCCTGAGTGAGGCCCACAGAAAGTGTGAGACATCCAGCAACATATTTGTCTTTTAAGAAACAGATCAAATAAAATGAAAGTTGGACTGAGAGAGCATGAATGTGGAGATTTTTAGAGCTCATGCAGGCTGAGCAAGATATGGGAAATTGGCACCACTCAACACAATAAAGAACTACTTGTTCTCTCTAGATACTCATGTTTGTTTGTCAAAATAGACTTAAAAAAAATCACATAATTTTTTCCCATCTCTAAACAAGCAGTTAAATAACCAATAACTGTTCCCGATTGTTCAAGAATGGGACTCCTGTTGGCCTTGTATTATCATTTTTATTAGATGCAGAATAACATTCAGGGGAAGAGAGAAGTCTGTCAGTAAGATAATTATATTTCTTATCTAAATTCAGGGTGGGTTTTTGGTTGGTTGGTTGGTTGGTTTTGGTTTGGTTTGGTTTTTGGTTGTTTGTTTGTTTGTTTGATTTTTTGATTTATAAGTCCTCATGCAGCAACACTTTCCGGACACGATTCAAAAAGACTTTAAGAGTTTGCAAATGACCATGAGACTTAAGCATGTGCTTAATTTTAGAAGCATCTTAAATGCTTTAATGCACTGTGGCTCCAGAGAATATGTTTTCATTGCCTTTAGGAATTGTGCCAAAGAGTGAGATCTGTAGACATCAGAGACCACTTTACGTGGCCTCTTTTGCTTCATGTGTGCAAGTGAGTAGACTGGCTGAGTAGTGAGTGAGTAGTCCACATCGAAAACCTTGGATTCATTCTGATTCGTTGTCTAACCAATAAATCTCAGCCCAACTCTTCTGCTTCAGCACACTGTAGGTGCCTCCACCAGCTCAGGCCATCCCCTCAGCACGGCACCTCAGCTTGCAGCCCGCCCATGTTATGCAGGGCCAGTGAATTTCCATGTGACGTAAAGAAGCCAGAGCAGCTGAGGATGCTCTGAGATGATAGTATTTCGAGGACTGTCTGAGGATGAGAGCATAAAACCTGGCCATGTCCTAAAATCCGGCCTCAGTGTGCCCTAGAAAGGGTCAGTCTCAGCCATACCTGATTTTCCTCTTTGAGGAAAGTATTTGGTTCATTCTAGGTGAGACTGTGAGTAATCACTGTGTGTGCAAAGTGGGAACAAGAGGTGTCTCTGTGTAGGCTGACAAGGAAGCTTCTGACCTATTTAAACCTAGCAGTGAGAGTTAAACAAATACTCAAGTGTTTCCTTGGTCAAAACTAGTATGTTATTGAGAAGAGAGTCCAGGGAAAGTATTTGTATACCTACCAGCTGGTGGGCTTTTTCATTAATTTTGGCTGACAGTTCTGTTTTGGCTATTTTTTTGCTTTTAATAAGAGTGATTTTAAAATGTTAGAAATCAATCAATATGATTCATACAAGATAGTTATTCCAGCTTTATTTTTTGCTCCTTGCTTGGGCAAATCTTCTGCCAGAGTTAGCAGGTGATTTGGGAGATTCCTAGCTAGTAACAAAGGATTGAACCAAGGGTGAAATGGCTTCGGTAAAAAAAAAAAACCTGTCTTATCCATGGATGTTTCCCTTCTAATATTTTAATATCTAGTTATAGTGCTATGGCCAATTCTACATTTAGAGAATCAATATAAAAAGCATACTGGTTAGATATGCTCATAGAAGGTACAGAAATACCAATAAATTGATTAAATAAACCATGCAGTGTTAATTTTAATTCATGGCACTACTGCTGCAGAGTGATACAGATGATAAAATCATCAACTCATGAGAAATAACTTGGCCTAGAGACATCATCCTGCAGTTTTGGTACTGGAGGAAGTCCCTTCATTACTCTATTGCAAATGTAATTAATTGGCAATCTTCGGTGTCACCATATTCTCTACACAATTAACTGAAAACAACAGCCTCTGTGCAGTGAATAGTCCAGAGATTCACTCATGTGGCAAAGAGCCTTTCAGCCCCAGGCTGACAGCCTGAATTATGAGTTGGTTGGTACAGACCACCGTTTGACAACCTCTAGTAGATGATTCTGTGGTCTCAGGATTTTCGTTGCTGCTTTCAGCCAAGGAAGGCAAAGAACTGAGCTGAGACTCATCTGACACTCTCTGTGCATTTCATGGCACACTCACAGGGTGCCACTCTCACTCCTGTAGCCCATACCCTGCCTGTTTACAATAATGCAGAAGACTTTGCTGTTCCAAGTAGTGAGAGAATTAGCATTTTTTTGAGGTGTGGTGCCAGTCTGTAAAAATGAATTATTGATACTTGGAGGAACTCCTCGTTAACATTCCTAAATAAATAATTAGCAGGAAAATCGTTTAATCATTGCAAATTGGCAGCAAAAGCAAATGTTTGTTGTTGTTTATTATGAATTCGTCCAGTGGAAAAGAGGATTTCATGAAACTTTAGACTCCTTGCTTGATATAACCTGTTTGGTTCCAGATACAGAAACATGTTTGAGAGCAACATTTGAAAGATATATGGTAAACTAACACATATATCTATAAAGTTGGCATAAATTTCCTATAGAACCTTGAGACTGTAAATAAGCACTTTACCAGTCACCAGATGGAAAATGTTCCCATCAATCCAGTTCTTTACAACACCATAAGAAAAGCCAGCCTGATATATGCTGTTTGGCAAATAAATGAATTACAAAACCTACATTTTCTTTGCCACTTTGTAACACATGTATTATAAGAGCTGAGAATAAAAAGTTTGGAGAGTTAACTCCCTTGGTGCAATTTAATGTTTTAAAGAATCAGTGGATACACTGCAAAGAAGCAAGTGAGAAGCTTTTCCATCTATACAAAATCCTAATGTGCCAAACTGTTTCCAGTGAATGAACAAAACAGTTAAGTATACTGACTTTTTATTAGGATTTGCAAAATCTTCTATTAACGCACTGTAATTTTGCACTATTTTGTAATAAAATTTTAAAAAAAGGAAAAAGAAAAAAGGAACTGAAAAAGAAACAGAAAAAAAATCTAAAAATAGATGCCAAATGTATAGTTTGTAAAATACTATTTTTCTGATATAAGGTGTCATTACGTTGTGAATCTAACTGTGTTATTGTAAACTGTGAAAAATGTGATGTTCTGTTGTGACACAGCCCATGAAGGGCCATTTCTAACAGAGATTATCCACCTGGACTTGTTTATATGAAACATATTCATAAATCTGAGATCACTTTTATACTTATTTTTTGTAGACTATTTTTCCACATTTGCGACACAACTGTTATTTTATATCAAACATTGATTTTGCTTTAAAATATTATTTGAATAGGTGGATGAGTGTCTTAAACGTGCCAGAAATTCAAATCTGTAACAGAGATAATTCAGAAACTATTCTTTGCCAAACTATAATGCTACTAAAATCAATGATGTTTTGTTGAAAAATAGGCACACTGTCAATAAACATAAGTTTCTAGTCCAATAATGATGACAATGTTACATTTTCTAGGATAAATGCCTGGTAGTTAACGAGCTGCATTTCCCTGCTGTCTTTGTGTATGTTGAGGAAACAAAACTGTGTGCCATAGCTGAACGTCATAGATATTCAGTCACTTAAATAATGTGCTACAGATTTGACCTTTGAGGTACATTAATGAGGATAAGGAGAAAAAAACAAGCTGTTTGTGCTGATCCAAACCCAGTTCCCCGTGATGGGTCACATGCAAATGGGGTGGTTGTCAAGGCAGACTGGGACGATCTCAGCAGAAATAGTAAGTTCTGTACACAGAAACATGGGGACTACATGTATTGTGTTAGTGCAAGATCAGGACCAAAGTCTCTTTCTTGTACATTTGAACTTACACGCATAACATTGAGTGAGATCTGGTAGGAACCCTTTCCTCATGTTCTCAGCTAATGATATTCCTTGTGCTGACAACTTTTATGTGTTTTATATAGTATATATATAATGCATAAATTCACGTGTAAGAAAGAGTAACCATCGCAAATTGAATTTTAATAAAAATAATAGAAACCATTCTTACCTGCAGGCACATTTTAAGATGCCATGTTGAAAGATCTTGTAAAAAGCTGTATTTTTTATTTATTAGTGATTGTATATTTTGCCCCATGATCTAGACATTTTATATCAGGGAGCCTACCAAAAACCGGTTTTTTGTTCCCTTTGAACACTACCATCAGCCTGAGACGCATCTGAAAAATGTAGAGGTCAACCACTGATGTTTTGTGTTATTTTTTTTAATATGATGTTGTTGTTGAACTTTCTTCTGATTACCTATAGCAATGTTCAGAGTTTTCAACATAATTTAACTGCAGTCTGAAGACACCTGCTGAATGAAACTACAGGTAACCATAATTATTTCAAAGACTTTCACTATTTATGTGAAATTAATATTTCAGAACACTGATTCCAAGATGGTTAATGAGCAGCTCATTGACTCTTATTTATCGAGCACTGGAATTCTCCCTAAAGGATAAACACTGAATCATGTAAATAATAGTGCTCTATATAAGCCTAACAAAATATTGTAATAGGTATATTTAAAATAAAAAGAGAACATTCCAAGTGTACTACAGTCTTTGATCATTATTTTGTAGGTCTGATGTCACACTTTTTTTTCTTGTGATACTTCTCATTAAGAGCCTGATCTGAAGATTGTTGCTACTCATAACCACGACTTCTGGCAGAGGTCTCACAAACAGAATTTTGGTTTTTTAAGCTGTTACACATGAAATTCCTGCAAGTGCTCAGGGTCAGACAGAATTCATACAGACTGTTGTATGATTTTGCTATGTACAGCAACCAGCACAGATGAATTAATATGATACTACAGTTGAGGTTACTTTGCCTTGGTTTTAACAATGATCTTTACAATTTTTCCGAGGAGTGAAATAGTAACTTACATGGTCATATTTCATTGCTTTATCTACTGTACAAATAACCTACATTTGCACAGCTTAACTGTATCTAAAATAGTAAATGGTTAACACAATGGTGTCAGTTTTGTTTCTAAATATATATGCAAACAATGGAAATAGCTGCCACTGAAATAAATGTAATAAATAATGCAATATTTCCAGTAGAAAAGATCATTTGATCACACCAATTGCGGTTTATCAAAGACATAATATTACATCTAACTACTGTGCAGCTTGAAGAATAGGTTAGGGGTCTTCAAAGATCCTTTTCCTTTCTATCAGACAGGCAAATTTACTTTCCTCCTGAGCTAACAAGGATTTGTTAATTTGGATACATTCTTTAAAAGTTTATTTAACTCTTGTCATTTACTTAAAGCAAACTTATCATCATCTTTAACTCATCCTTGACAAGTACAGAGACAGACTGACTTTTCAATAGTACATGTGACAGAAGTCCCTGCCACATTTCACTTACACACAAACACACAAAACCCTTTCACATTCTTACAGTCAAATTCCACTCCAAAAATTCAATCTAGGGCAGAACATGCCTATTTCTGTCTTTAAAACAGACCTTTTTTCTTAAATTATCCATCTCTACTTCCTCTCACAAACTTCCCCTGGACATGCCAACAAAGCCTTGTGTGTTTGGAAAGCCAGGTCTCTGCCCTGAGTGTCAGAAGCAGTCAGCTTAATGATATGCTTCTGAAAGCACAGCACTGAAGTGAAACCTGAAAGAGAAAAGGGTCAGGCATAGAAGGTGTGCAGGTTTCTAACCCTGCCAGCAACAAGGTGCCATTACAGATGCTGAAACTACATCTCTGGGTGATAAGGCCGCTGTTGGTATAACTTCCTCATGCAGTGAAACAAGCAATAAACTCTTCATAAGCTCTACACAGGCTGATACTTCAGCACAAAACACTTCATCGAAACAAGTGTGCTGCCAGCGAGGCTGAGAGTAGGCTAGCACCGCTCAAAATACAAAATACTTCATGTCAGTTCTCACACAGACTAAAAAAGAAGCCTCCTTTCAAGAAATATATCATCTCAACGTACATTTTAGTTCTGATAAAGCCTCTGGATGGAATAACAAGTCTTTAGACAAAAGACCTGGTGGTAGCTTAAGATACCTCCAAACAGATTTCTACAGGTAAGCGTACAGAGGAGCATTGAATTCCTAAGTTTTCAGTATCTGTGAAGTAGTCACGGGTTTGAAAAAGTAAATGGAGTCAAAGAGTAACTCAGCTCACCTACTCAGAGTATTTTCATCTTTAATCCTAAGATCACATTAAAAGTAACTTAGTGACTTGCAGTTCAATAACAATTGTTATTACTATTGATTTTGGTGTACAATGAATCAGAAGATGGAAAGAAAATAAAACTGCTTGTATTGAAATGTGAAAAATTCTGGTTTCATATTTTCAGTCAAAATTAGTTGTTTGTGATGTTCTAATTCATATTTTTATGAAAGATCAAAATCACTCTCTTCTTGCCTTTAATCAAAAACTTAAGATTCCAGTAATTGCTACACGAAATTAATTTGAGAAATTTGATATTAATTTTGACACTTTTTTCTGAAATGGTTTTTTTTCCTAAAGGAGTCTTTTTCTATGACAGGATTCTTGAATGAGGAAAATATCATCAACTGCATTTTCACTTGGCTTCTGCCATTCTCTGATGTGTGAAGAACACATACTCAGTGGGATATGGTTAATCAATATAGAAGAGTTGCAAAAGGTTCCAAAATAATTTCTATGTAGTCACAGACTTGTTGCCATACCACAATTATGTTATTCCCGCAACGGGAGCAATCATTTAATGGCTGATATCCAGCTTTCAGACATACACACTGTCAAGTTATGAACTTCATGCTGCTTTTTATGCTGTCCAGTCCTGTTACCACAGTTTCTGATATTCGTTGACATTCTGTCTGCCTTATATCTGTGTGGTTTCCTCAGCCATATCATGCCCTGTCCTTCTGCACAACTGTATATCTTTACATTCTCTGTCCGCATTTCGACATTAAAAAAAAATCTATTTCCAGCTACAAATACAAGGCTCTGTAACCTTGAAGTAGTGAGCCCTACACCCTCATGCCACTGTCCCTTCCTTGTCTCTAAATTAGATTTAATTCACATTAAGTTTAATGCATTGAAATGAAATGTAACAAGGTACATGGGCAATTGGGTGATTTTTAATCAGTTCTGCTTCTCAAAAAAATGTATTGCACTGCAATCAGCTGGATGTAACAATTACATCCAGAGTGGTGATTTTACCCTTGAAACCTTTTATTCAAATGTAGATGCGAGATGATGTGGTTATACCATGCTAGTCCCAGTTATGAGCTCAAAGACAGCAAGCAATGCTGCGGGGACAGACCAATAGCACAGGATAACTGTTCAGGCAGTTATCCGATACTCCCTGATTAATAGGAGAAAGAACAATCCAAATACCTCTAGACACACCATATGATTTGCTGCAGTGATACCTGCCTGCACGGGCTCAGTTTGTGTCCAGCAGGGTTTGTCACTCTGTCTCAGCACAGCCCTTGAGTCTGAACCTACGATCTGTCTGGCACTTCTGGCTCCTGAAGTGCAGGGTACCATTTGAATCCACGGAACTCTCCAGCATCCTGGACAAGCTTCCCAGAAATAGTAAAGTGCAGATGCATCTCCAAGCATTCCTGAGAGCTGGGTAGCACTGCCTGGTGTGCAGGGTTGATACTGTAGGCCACCTATTAGCCATATGAGAGCTAGGTCAACAAGAGAATGTGTTTAAAAGTGCCACTTTCTGTGTTTCCATCGTTTTTCAAGTCTTTCATGTTGGATGTCTGGAAAATTCTTTTATCTTCCATTTGTTTGATATTAAAAAAGCTCTGTAAGCAATGGCACTTACTATGATCACTCAAAACCTCTTACAAAAATTACAGAATCAGAACCTTAATCTTTGTAGTGATTTTACATGTCTCTGATGCATTAAATTTCAGTTTGTGTTCAAGATGAGTGCATGTACAGATAAAAATATTGTATAGCAAGGCAGAGTTCATTTATCTTTTTTGTAAGGCTCAAATACGTATTTCTAAATGAAAATATAGTTTATGAGCTCTATCTTATCAGTAAAAATATGCAGGAATGTGCACCATAATGACAATAATTCTCACTGCCACCACTCCCATTCAACCAAGGAGATCAAAGAGTTGGTGAAATAGATCTGACCCTTAAGCATCTATAAAAATGTTTTCCTTTGATGTTGCAAATTGTAGGCTTAAATGGTTTTGAGATTCTTTCCCCACTTGTGCAAAGCATCTGCACAAGTGTTTGCAGAATTATGGCCTTTACTTTCCAGAAAAACTGGTGCCTGCATAAATATTTTATTTTATAAAGATATTTTATTTTTATATAAAATTTATTACATAAATATCATGTTTTCATCTTTGCATTAAAGAACTGAGGCAGAGTTGATGAGTGACACTACACTTGAGCTATCTGGGTTATCTGCACAGCCCACTACAGTCTTGAGCAGAGTGAAATAGCTCAGCTGTTGTACAGCGTTGCTGTATAAAAATACAAACGCCTGCCTGCAGCTGAGCAAGCTCACTTCAAGCCGTTGCACTTCTGCAAGGGATCTGCAAAACCTTTCAACTCAGAAAATCTCTAGAATCCTCCATGAAAGTTAGTCAGAAAACAGGCTTTAGGCACTTTTTAAAATTTGTTAATCCATAATGAAAGGCATGACTAAGTCACCTGGGAGCACCTCTCTGGGGTGGATATTAATGCATACTTTTGCAGTTCACCACAACATTAATAAAGATGTCTCAAAGATTCTTCTCTTAGACTCTCAGCACAATCCTTTTAAGACAACTATAACCTGTCATCAGTGAAACATTGAAGGTCTTGGAAAACCCTTGCTGAAGAGAAGCTGTCTTCTTACCAATCGGTTTTCTAGTAGCCTTCTGTCCTTTTTATACAATTGCGGGTAACAAATAGAAGACTTAAGACTTGACTGGAAAGGACACATTCTAGGCCAGGACACCCAGAACTAGCAATTCTCAGCAAATATGAGCATACAATTCATGCTTACGCTTAAAATTACTTTTGGAGGCATTTTGCTGCTCTGAAATCTCAGTTTCTTAAGTCAGAACATTCCTTCTCATGGAAGTCTGTCTCATCTTGTGAGAGCACTGTTCTTTATCTTAGGAGGCAAAGTACTCTTCTGCTCCCTTCAGTTCAGGCTCATGATGTGTTTCCAGAGTGTTGCATTCCATCTCCATTTTTAGTTTGCTCTTCCATTTGCTTTCCACATCACAGGTTTGCCATGGCCTGATATTCTTAGCTGCTAGGAGGAATTTATCCTTCCTGAATCTGAGTGACTAGACATCTACACAGTACTTGAGATGCTTGGTCATACCAGCTTCAAAAATTAAAAAATAATTGATAACTTTTCCATCTTCTTCCCCAAGGAGACCTTTACTGGGCATGTCTCAGGTCTCACAGTGGTTTCTTATTTTTCTCCCAAAAGCTGATTTCTTAGTTTGAGGGCATTTCCCAATTAGCCTCCTTTAAGAGTTTCTCAGTCACTTATTCCCACTACAGGAGAACTCCCTTCATTCATTTACCAGCTCAGCACCCTAATGTTATCTAAAAGTCTTACATAGCTTTTGTTTTCCCAATTTAGCATATTAGCATAATATAATTGAAATTGCTTGTGAAGTCCAGAAACATTAATTTCAAGGCATTGTTGATTTCATTGTTCTAATACTAGCAGTAATATCTCCATTGTATGATACTACACCCCATGGACAGAAGAATACATGCTTAATAAGCTTTGTTATCTCCTCTGAAGCTAATTGCTTCTGTGGGTTTTGAGTCACAATGTGTTCTGGTTTAAAAAGTTTCTTAAAACATCCCACTTCACCATTATTTTTTTAACCCAGATAATACGGTGCTCTTCCTCACTCTATTTACCAAAAACAACAATGCCCCTCCACAGCAGCCTTTCAGCAGATTTTATCAGCAGCTCCATCCTCTTAACAGACATATATCCCTTTTAAGATCCTCTAGGATAGGAAGCAATGAAGCCTAGTTTATTAATTCAGGTCTTGTAGTTGGATTCTCTAGCATATAATTAGGCATGATGTCTGATTAAAGCTTTTCCCACAATTAGGGCACTCATAATAGTTCTCTGCTGTGGATTCCCTCATGTCTCTGGGGGGTTGCATTCATAAATCAGGTTCTCTTTCAGAAAGGGGACTTTAGAGGTCTGCTTGGACTATTCCACTGTCCATTTTCATGAACATAATGTGAACATATTATCTTTGCATCAACTAACACTGTGTAATCAGCTGATGTGTGCATAAGTTAGGAAGTGTGAAAGAGGGTGGCAGAAAGGGAAACACAGGTAGAGGCAAGCAGAGAAGGAGAGAAAGTAATCACTTAAGCCTCATATCCTTAAGGAATATCTAATATGTCTAATTCTGATACATATCTCCTTCTACCGTACATCAGTATAAATATGTGCCATGTTTACACACTTAGAGAAATGCAGGTTCAACCGTTCACCTTCCATGTAACATGAAAGACAAAGCCAGGCTCTCTGCTGAAACAACTGCAGCTTCACTTTTAACCCAATTTCAAACCTTTTGCTTCTTCTTCAGACTGTCTTGATTTTGTAAGTTCCACATAAAGCTCTTTTCACACAATATTTTTCTTGTCTCACATACAAAAACTCTGTTTCTCAAATGTCCAGATAAAATGTTTTAAACATGAGGAGAATGACAGCTAAGAATTTTTGCTAAAGGACAACCATTTCCCAACTGTTCATTCAAACACAAGCTGCTCACAAATAAGCATTCAGCCAAACAACCATTAAAAAATGATTCTTCAGCAGCCTATGATATTGCACATTTGGACATCTGCTTGTGTCTGTTTTTGAAGACAGACAACCCGTCTGGAGAGACTCCTAGTCTAATCCAGTTTGATCCTTCTTATGTCCTCACACAAAAGCACCATGGTGAGCTTTCCATGAGAGCATCTCAAAACTGCCCCACAGGCAGCCAGTGCTTTTCATTCTGGAGACCAATGTGAACACCACGTTCACTGGCCAACTCCTAAAATCCCTGTCTTAGATACTTACCAGTCTGTGTGCACTCCCCAGGCAATCCCAGCAGCATGCACCTTTTTTGGTCAGCCTCAGACACGGCAGCAGGTGGCAGACCTATGTAACAGCACCACTTATCTCAAAGAAAGTCTCTTGAGTGAGTTAATTGAAAGCTTACCCATCCACACCTGCAGAAGTGTTAAACAACGTGCTTCCAGGGACAAGCCAAGTGCTCACCTTAGAGACAGCAGTGTGTGAACTGAGCTGCCTCACTATTACAGTCAGCATCGTGACATTGTTGGGGGAATCACTAGTAGAATTTTCGGTACCATATCTTTCTGTAAGATATAGGCCAGTTTCTGTTAACTAATTCCAGAGCCAGCATTAGCCTCCTGGAGTCACAGATGAGTGAAAGATACAGTTCTCTCTGTCCTCTCATAATTGTCAGAAGACTCGTCCTTGCTTGGCTCCATGGACTTCCACAACTTCTGACCCCACAGAAATTCTTCCCCAGCCTGCCCCTAAAGCGACTGAGGAATGCACAAATCTCTCTTAAATCCACCTTTGTTGAAACTATGAGCCAAATGTTCAAATGTAGATACAGACAGTGGGAATCAGATATGTAACATCACTTTTTCCATCACATCCCAGGCTTTGTAATCTGATGTATTATAATTGCTAGATGTATCTAGATAGCTACATTATTAGTGTGAAACCTGGTCCCACTTATGCTCCAGATCACCTGCTGCCCTCCCAGTACCTCCCTAGAACATTTCAGGAGTCATCTCTTGCCAAAAGGCACTTCATATGCAAGTATTCTGTCCTGGAGGATAGATTTGACTAGTGTGGACACATGTGTGGCTACTGTGGCTAGTGCCAGAGAATGCATGGACATATTTCACTAGGAAAATGCAGCTAAATTTAAAGTATAGATTTAAGCATCTAGTATTAGGTACCTATTTAAATTCATGAACAGTATTTCTCATGAACTAAAGCAGTATCACATCCCACCACCTGCAAAAGACAGTGTCATATTCTCTGGGAATGGCAATCACGTTATGCTAGAAGAGCCATAAACTCAATTTAGGAAAAATCTTTTTCCGTTACAGTTCAATGCATGATCAGTTTGGCAGAGTTCTAACGATTTACTCTCCTGTATTTAACGTGAATTTACCCCTTTTTAGTGGCAATTCTTCCTTAATGAAAACAATTTTTTTTATAACTGGTCTGACATAAAATGTGAACCCAGTCTCTGCCTAAGTTTTGTGCTGCTGGATGACCTCCCTCCCCTTGATGACTATGAAAGCCCTCCTGCAGAGTTCAAGTGTGAACTCAAGAGTGAACTCAATCTTTTTTAGGTATTTGGAGAATTGACAGTTCTTGATTAAATAGTCCATTCATTAAAACAAAGCACACAATATCTATTCAGGCAAAAAAGATACCTTCCATATAATTGAAATAGAAGGCAAGATTCTGTACATATTTCAAAATACAAGCTGCACAGAACAGGAACTGGTAGTCAAGAGAAATATCAACGCAAGCAGAAGAAATTTTGCTCTTCTGATAAGAATCTGCTGAAATTCCTTGAATTTTGGGACACATTTTTTACCAAACTGGGACTGAATATATTTGTAGAAATGTAAAAGAAATTCACCATGGCAGGTTGAGGCCCTGCATGGAAGAATTTTAATGAATCAAATGAATGTTTGCATGTTTGCAAATATAACTAAATAGATGTGCAGAGCCCTTCCAAATTCACCTATTTCACACATATTGCATTTCACTTTTCAAAAGGAAGTTAGGATATTAATTAATTATTTAGGTCAACATTCTTCAAAAATTCCATACCATTCAGATAAAAATCCCAAAATAGAATAATTTGATATACATTGTTTTGGTTTGAGTTTTTTTGAGGTCTTGAGTAAGGAATGTGGAACCTAGTGTATCTAAAATTTAAGATCTAAAAGTCACCCAGATGAGATAAAGCAGTCCTAGTATATTTACAACCTCACTACTATTTCCTTTTGTTCTAATTTTCACTGCAATGCAAGAAAATAAGATTCTCCATCCAAAACTCCTGTCTGGCACAGCATTTTTCTCTAAAGTAATGGGTTATGACCTCATCATCAAAACTCAGTAAAACAAATTTGCATAACAACACAGCTTACACATGAACATGAGAGATAGTTAGAGCCAGCTAGATGAACAACATTTCTTACAAAAAAAATCGGGTTATGCTGAGCTGAATTCATTTCCAGTGTCCCAAGCTATTCTGAATCAACCTCATGGCAGCAAGATGATACCATCAGATATCTTGGCTGAGTGTGAATGAAAGGTGTATGTTTTGAAATTTCATTTAGTCTTTTTGTTTCTACCTCAGATCCTGTCTTTCTTCCTCCTGTTTCTGGCAGAAACCTCAATAAGATGAAAAGACCCTTCAATTTCATTCTTGGGATGGCAACACTCAATTATTCCCACACTACTCATAAACTTTGACTGTGAGGGTGTGTTCACTTAACTTTTTCCCTGAAGAGATGTTATTGACTGCAACAGGATTATACCTCTGCACAATATTAAACCCTCATGCAACTGCAGGCAAGACTGATAATTGTAATAAAGCTTGCTTACTTTTTAATTTCTCTTGAATTCATCAAGGAAAATACTCTACTTTATCCCTCTTTTGTATATTGCCATGCTTGGTTTCCAGGTGTAGTTTGTCTCTGAACTCACTTGTAATACCTGAAAATAGAATTCTTTATAAAAATATTGTGGTCCAGCAGCCTTTTTAGTCTGGTTTGTTCACTGAGGAACACCACTAATACAGCATACAATTAACCCACACTAGATTATTCTGCAACAACACTAGATCCATGAGGCTTAAAAGAGTCTGCTGGGGAAAAATCTATTTTTGTTTCAAAGTTATATAAAGTTAATTTCACCAAAATTTGTTCTAAATTTATGTTAGCATATCTTTTGGTTTTAGTCTGTTTTCTAAGTTCTTTTGTGTTGATTTTCGATTGATACCCACTGACTTACCTACTAAGCATATAATCTATTCGTAGTACTGAATCTGCATACGTATGGGTTCCCAGCTGGACAAAGCTCATAGTCTGGTAGGCATAAGTTATAATTTAATAGACACATAGCAAGAAAATATCCCTGCCCATCTGTTTCATCTTTCAACTAAATATTTTGGAAGGAAGTAATTCACCTTGGCAAGATTCCACAGTAAATTATGAATTGAATAAATAAGCTTCCATGTATTTCTGTTTGTACTTGCATTCTCTCTCAAGTTAGTACAATTTATATTAATCTCTTTTAAAATATTTTCACAGTAAATGAATAAGACAGCCACTGTTTTTAAAGGCTGACTGGTTTCAGAGATTATGTTAGAGAATCAAAAGCATTTTTGTCAGGGACAGAACTTAAGAACTTAACGTGGTATCTGGAGGTAAACTGGTTTTAACTACAATATCTCTGGCCAACGGGTGCCAGAAACCACCCATGAAGGACTTTCCCATACTCCAAAGTGTTGCAGCGCGTGCGGTGCGTCCTCTCCGGACTTCCCCGGGCCACTCCTTCCCGGGGAGTCGGAGGCACCCAGCCCGCAGCGAGATCTTTGGCAGCAGGGACTCTGGATGGTCAGGCTCGGTTGCTGGTATGGCGAAGGAGGAGATAAAAGAGGCAGGAGCGGCTCTTCGGGGGAGACATGCAGGTTTATTCCATGGGAGCAGAGATTCCAGGGTGACAGGGAGGCAGGGAAGGGAGAGCCTCTGTGGTAGGGAGACGAAGAGCCCAGAGCAGCGCTTGGCAACATAATATATACAGAAGCATGGGAGTGGAGACACACATGATACAACCAATGGGGATAACTCAAGAGGGTGGTACAAAGGAGGGAAGACATAGCAACAACCAATGACTACAAAGGAGGGCGGAGAGGAGGCATGACAGACAGCCAGCCCAAGGCAGGAAAGACTGTTGGAGTGGTGGGAAATGGGGGATTATGGGAAGGAGAAGGGTAAGGGGAAGCGCCATTTTGGGGAGTGCAATGACGCACCGCCGCACCAAAGGAGGGATAAAAGAGTTTTTCCTCTGAGTAGTTGCCCTGAATCTTCCTTGCAGCAAATTAACTTTTCTCTTATCTCTGATAAGTATGGAGAATATCCTTATACTTACATTTTAGTAGCCACAGTCTGCTGCCATCTTCCCATCTGTTCTGTTTTCTAGATCAAATAAACCCAACTGCTTCTCAAGTGATTTTTCTTTAATTTCAGTGGTCTTTCTCTAGGTTTTTATAGATTCTTCTTTAAATCTGTTGCCCAAGTTCCAGTTTCTCACCAGCCCTTAACAGAAAAAGTAATTTGTTCCTTTATACACCATTCTTGCTAATATATCACAGAATGAGAGATACTTTTTCTTTCATTATAACATCCCAGCAGGGAATCGTGTTTCATTTGTGATCTGCTACAACTCTCACAGCCTTCACTGCAGTATCTCTGACAACTCAGTTATTACTCATTTTGTACTTACACCTTTGATTTTGCCTTCCTGAATGTTGAACTTGTATTTAGTGAATTTTGCCTTTTCAATTTTAGATTATTTCTTCCATTTATAAAGAACCTTTGTATTCTGATATTTCTGATTTCTCTTTGAAATTATTTAGCTGATAATACAGTGAGCTGGACTGGATTGCTGTGCATCACATACATTCATCAAAGGATCTGTCCTGTGAGGTGACCAATATTCTGGCCCTGGTTCAGAAGATGGGGACGTGAATTCAGTAACTTTGTGTGGTGGGAGGAGTGAAACAGAATTGTCACCCACCACCTGTCAGTTTGCCCCAGGAAAGGAAGCTGAGGAAGCTCATGAGCCTAAACTCAAAGCCCAGGAAATTTTCAAAAGTGTACTCGTAGCAGAAATGTAAATAACGTTGAGTTGCTGGAACCATGTGAGGTACATGGAATTCTCTCTCCTAATGGCCCACCAAGTGGGGAGGGAACACTTTTACCTGCCACGTCCTTCCCCATATGTGTGGGGCTGTGATGCACGGCTGTAGCTAAAAAAACCCCTTCCTGCAGCACCACAGCTCAGCACCAGCTCCCTGCTGCTTGCATGGCAAAAAAGGCATTGCTTTGGGCTGGAAACACAACAATTTCAGTGTCATAGAAGCAAAGCAGGAAATGGGACAGAATTTCACTGCTGTTCTAGAAGAACTATAAGCAGAAGGAAGCAACACTGGGAAATTGGGTTTTATTGCTTAAAAGGTGGGAATGAAAATGATTGAGAGCCTGGGAGGTTAAAAAAAAACATCTGTCAGGGAAGTGTAAAGGAAATAAGGCCTTTCCTAGAAATTGCAATTCACAATCCACAAAATTTGCCATGTTCCACTTATGAATTCAGCTAGGAAAAAAAAAAAGAAGTTAAATAAATGAAAGAAATACTTCAAGAGCAGGAAAAGGAAAAGGAATAGTTTTACTGGTTTGTATTGTGCTGTCCAGACTCCTGCATTTTTATTAACCTATTTCCATTTATTTTCAAGGAATAAATAATCGAAGGCCAGTGCATGTTATGATATTCCGCGCATTTGTTCTGCAACTAAATTTCTTCTATTTAGAGATCAACTATTTCTGAAATCAAAGATCTCAGAAATAAAAAATCTAATTCATAAGCAATGTGAAAAAGCTGGGTAGATCTAAGCAACCCTGAAGAAACCACTTTTTCTAAAACCATTACTACCTTCTCATGTTATATCACAGTAAGAAGTTAACTATTCTAGCACATCCTCAGTTATAGCATCTGATGTGAATTTGACTGCCTCTCATCTCAATATCCATCAGAAGATTGGCTGGAAATATGTTTATACAAACTGATTTGGCTTGGAAGAAAACAAAAAATAAAAAGCAGAAAGTAATTTGCTAATGTACAGGGACCAGTGGCCTCCCAGCTGGAATGGGCAGATAGGAAACAACTAGATTTTTGGTAAAGTTGTTTTATATCATCTAAGTTCAGCTGTCTTAAGGCTAGGTATATAGTTTAACATCTAAGTCTTGTCACCTAGGGTTTCTCCTTTCAAATATGTCCATGGGATGACTAATAAGATATGTATTTTAGATATTTAAGATCAATATATACTTGAAGATGTCTCTCTTTCTCCACTATCTGTAAATGAAGTTTAGGTGAGTGGCTGAAAGTATATAATATAAATATCTAAATAATTTATTTATGTAAATATATAAATCCTGGGCAGATAAATTAGATGAAGCATATCCTACCTTAGAACTCCAGCATGAAATAACATCATTTTGATTTGCACAGACTTTTCAGTGTTGAATGATCAAAGAACTGTTGTAGTGTGCAGAGAGCACTAATGAGTGTAAAGGGAGGGGAAAGGATTATGGTGTGTGTGGTATAGAGTAAATTGTAGAGGAAGATTTTCTGTGGGAATGCTAGTTTTCTGGAGCAAGGGGTAGAATCAAGATGCAAACAGCTTTCTGCTTGTTAGTGTTGAAGGGTAAACAAGAAATGGCTAGTTATAACTGAGGGTTATTTGGAAACTAGGAGAATCCACACTTACAGTTATAAAGTTTAAGACAAGGCTGAAATAAGTTATAACAAATAGAAATATTTTGGTTGTGTTTCACCCTGACACTGCATCACATACTCTAAATAAAATGGGGTTAGAGTTTTGCTTTGGATCTCAGCTAAACACGGCATGGGATTTGAAAGTCAATGTGTACTATTACTAGAGATACTAGAAAAGCTGCAGGAAGGCATTGTGATAACCAAAATGCTCTACTTCTGGTGGCTGAAATCATTTAAGTACCTCTTCCAGGACCTGTACCGAGTTTCAGAGAACTTCTGCCTTTACTATATAATCAGTGATAAAAGGTCACCTAACCATTATCCAGGTTCTGTATTTAAATTCTTATGAAAAACCTCTGAGTTTTCAGAATTTACATTCAAAAAAATTAATGGTGATGAAAAGGAAACCTAGGTCTCTTGCTGTACCATTTTTGTGAGGCAAAGTTAGGTCTTTCCAAGTTTATTCTTCCTTGCTGAATTTTTTTTTTTACATTGGCTTGATCTCTAAAACATCTTTGAGATACAAAGCTGAATGGGTACAAATCTGTCTATAATTTGTACATTTCCTCCAGACTTATAAAACTGCAAGCAGCTGCAAGCCATACAGAACAATCCCACTTTGAAGAGCTATTTAAAAAGTTTGAGTGGCAATATCCTCCGTATGGCATATGAGGCAATAAACACAGAGCAGTTGATTTTTGTGTACTTCACTCCTAAATTATAAAGCGGTATTCTTGCAGACATGGTTTCTATTTCATTCTCTGTGCTCTGAAGTCCTTGCAAAGCAAAGCTGCCTGATGGACACTTGACTTTTATTTTTTCTTCTTGTTCTTCTTTTACTTAAAATAAAGGTAATCAGTGGGGAAAGACTGTGTGTGGGGAAAGATAATTTCAACTACATTAAAATAAATAATACTATAATCCCTATTTAATTCTTTTAGTTGAAAGGAAGTAGTAATAGCTTCTTCTAACTTGAATGATTTTGCTTTAGTAGCATTTAAAATTTATTGTTTTTTTAAAAGTGCATTTATGAATAAAACATTGGAGTTCTAAAAACAGCCTGGCTTTGCAGTGTTGTGAATTGAGAGGAAAAAATAACAATTAATTGGTATGATAGAATTTCACTTGATATTTTATGGGCAGAAATATTACAGCTGATTTAATAACTGAATCATCTTGACTGCAGGGGTAGCCTTGAGAATGTCAGCAATAAATTTGAAGGGGCCTGACTTAATTCCTTGTTTCAGTTTAATGTAAAAAGATTTTTCATGGTCCCACTTCAAAACTCTATGCTGTTAGTAAGAGTGTTTTTTTAAAATGGATTGTTAGGAGAGCAAGAGATATTAGATATAAATTAAATTAGATATAACAAAAAAGCATAAATTAGATATTACAAAAATCCAGCACCAGTGTTCTTTTGAAAGAATTACTGACTCTAGAAACAAGCAGCATTAAGGCTAATATGGAGTTTATTTTCCCTTTATGGAAGACATTATGGTCTCTATTTATTCAATCTAGGAGTAGCCTGAGTGCCTTCAACTTCGATTGACTTTGAGATGAAATATCGACATCCAACACATCACGAGATGAAATCCTTGATAGCATGTGGAAATAAATCTCTCCCTCAGTTTACTACATGTGTTTCTGTGGGTTTAGGGAAAAGTGCAGGTTACAATTAGCTTCACTGAATGCTCAGGACTTCTGAACTCTACAGAAAAAATATGGAATCACTATGAGATACAAAAACCCCACTCCAAAGGGATTCCTTGTACTGTCATACAGAGATCGTCAGGTCTGCACCAACACTTCTACAGCTCATAGCAAAGCCCAAACAGTCAAAAGGAAAGGCTAACTCAAACAGCAAATCAACAAGGCCTCATTTTGTACTATTTTCTGGTTCAGTCTGAACTGCTGTCATTACCAGTTGTTGCTTTTTATTTCACCTCCTGTACCTACACATATGCAACCTAAGTAACTGCTTCCTGCCTTCAAAAACAGAGCCTGTAACTAATCCTATCCACCCTCAAGCACCTGATATAACTGCATAACCAATGCATATATTACAAGAAGTGAAAGTATGGTCTAAAAAACATCCCATGACACAGTTCTCCAGCTCATATATACTAGTGTTATAAATATAAGGGGTAATTCTAAACAGGTCTCCTGTCTACACAGAGTTTCTCTTAAGAGATTAATCCTTGTATGTTGGGACCTGTGGTGAAAGTCAAGTTTCACAAAACATTCAAGTTTTCTTTGCAAGTCCTTCTTTTAAAAACTGGCATGAAATTCCAGGGAGACAAAGAGTGAAATAGCTCCCAATCCTGCAAACACCGGCACGGCTAATTGGAAAGTTGTGTACCAGAAAATCCAGGGTCTGCCTGACAGCAGAAATTCATTTCTGTCCAATGCAGCAGTTTTCTTTTCAGGTGAAGTCACCATGGAGACGAACACACCTACCAAAGCTGTGCTGAGACATGTCCTCTTCTGCAGCCACTGTGAGTTGTACGATCAGCAGCAGGAGAGGCACTGGGCAGGCCCTGCTCTGAATTAGAGCCAGCGTGAGATTGGACTCCAAGCTTCCAGGTTTGGGGCCCAGGCATGCTGTCAGTCCTTGTGCCCGCACACAATGGGCACTGAGACGAGGAGGGATCCTATCCCTAAAGAGCATATTCTCACATAATCTTTCTGCTAGCCAAAAAACATTCACAGATTCCTCTTGCCCACTCCTCCCATCGAGTAATGTCTCCATTCCCTGGCACAAGCTCATTCCTTTGTCCTCAAAAATGCCATTGTGCTCTTTTCTGAAATGCTGTGGGCTTTGTCCTTTGTGGCAGGGGTTTCTCTCTGATTTTCATACACTCTTTTGCTGTGTGAGGATTCTCCATCTGGGAAGGAGAATTTCAAGACTAAACAGTGGGGACAAGGAAAAGGAGGAGGAACTGCTGGCAGCAAGGGAGTTCTTGCCACAGTTTTGTTTACTGCTTTGTTGACCATCAGTGTCAAATAGTTAAGCAGGGAACTCGTGGCTCATTTTCTTTTTCATTCTTTGTGTTGCTTTAATACAGGAACATCCCTGTGGAGCTTCCTCAGCTGGACCTCAGCTTCTCCAAGCTCAAAGGTAAGGTCTCTTCAAGAATTAAATGTCCTGCTACACAGAGGTATTGTAGGGAGTCCTAATCTGCATAAATTCCATTTATGCAGATGTAAATGTGGCATTTCCTCCAAGACATGGTCTCATGTGCAGGAATACAAATGAATAGGAAAAGTTTCATTTAATTATATAAGAGAAAGTAATAGTCAAAAGCAGCTGTCGACACTCTCCACTGTGGTGGTGGTTTTGCAAACAGTTACAATCAGTGTTGAATATGCTAGCAGTTAGTTCATTTAATCTAGAACTATTTAATGTTTCAAAGTTAAGCAGATGCCTAATTGCAATGTTCACAGAGCAGTAACAATGTCTGAAGTTAATGGTCCCTGACAGTTTTTATTAGAATACTTATTTTATATAAGTTTTTCTTTCCCATTCATGATTTATAGCTGGTGGTTTCTTATAAGACCAGCAATTTATAAAGTCAGATTATTCTATCCCATTTCTTCAAGTAATGAGCGGACGAGGTCAAGCAAGTGTTAGGTACATACAGTAAAGAATTTAATTGGACTTATTTAAAAGTTCTTTGTTTCCCTGGCCATCTAGCTCACAGTGTAGGTATGTTTGTAGCACCTTTCTCAGCCCTGATCCCTCATTGTCCAAACTGGAGAATGTGGAAAAATGCATCATGGGTCTGCACCTTGGTAGTACAAACTTTCTTTTACTGGAAACCAGGGTCAGGCAGATGTATAAAGGTGGTTCATGCCTGTCTCCTTTGCCAACAGGGAGTGAGGTTGTGGCTTGGATGTGCATCTGCTCTGAGGAGCTGTGAACCTGTCCCAGATCCCACAATATTCGTATAATGAAGTGTGAACTATTTTGGTGAGAGAAGAGGAGATTCTCTGGCACGGCCTGTCTCTTATCCCCCAACCACATTTCATGCTCTTTTGGTTTTTAAAAGATTCTGTGAAACCTAAATGTATTGCATAATTGTTTTAATGATAATGCAAAAAATTAAAGCACACCAATTCTGAATTCAGAATCAAAGCAGCCTAATACTTAATGGCTTGTAAGCTTTGACATTTCGTAGGTCTTCTGGGAAACTTACGAAATACCCATCTTCTTTTGTGAAACTCAGCTGAATATTTTACTGCTATTCTGTATTAACATTTGGTACTATTTGAAGGCTTCCTCAAAGGATTTCAAAGGATTTCTGGTATATATTATATCTCATATAATTCTTCCTCCCCCATCCTTGTGTTTTATAGCTGCAGTATAGATAGGCTGCTTACAGCCAATGAAAGGTGTACACTAAAGGACATAGTTATCATAAAAAGAAATGAGCCAAAATTCAGAATTCCTTACTACATAGAATCAAGTGCCTATAGCCTAGTAATTACTCCAGTGCAAGACATTAAGTTAAAGCTTCTAAGAGCTCCTTCTTGTAGCAGCTGCTAAATGATTAATATCATGTTGGTAGATTTCACAGGAGAATCTGTTAAATAAAGGAAGGTTCAGTGTATATGCAAAGTTTCAATTCCTCACAACCGGGTTTAGAGTCAACATACTATATTGCATATTTCATGGTTCCAAGAGGAGTGCAGCATTCATTAAGAAAATACAGATGGTCTTCAGATAGCTAACAAGATTTCACAGTCATTTCATTTCTCCCTGCTGTGAAACCTGGAGAGAAAACAACAGTAACAATGAACCCACTACGGCTGAATCTCAAGGCTCATTTCTGCCAAAATATTATCAAAATCCTGAACTGATGGTAGCGGTCAAGTTTCACCAAGTTTAACAGAGCTAAGCTATTTACAGGACTTTGAAATGTGTCCCTCTTTTCTCCATCAGTACTTTTCTCGCCTTGAGAAAATCCAGCATTTTTAAGGGAGAGACTGTCAATTTATTGTGAGCCCTGAATAGCCAGCAGCATGTAGATGTACTGCCCCAGGAGCACAGCAGTCTGAATCTTCAGACTCAGGGAATGAGAATTCAATCCTTGAGAGATGCCTTGCTTTAGAAGAAAACAACCAAATCGGGCACTGCAGTCACAGAGGCTCTGCCTTGCCCTGCCCTGCACTGCCCTGCACTAATGCGGGGTGGAGGGGAGGGAGGCACGAAGAGATGAGGCCTTGGGAGTGTCAAACCCCCTCTGCTGTGCTCCTCTGCACAGCAGGACCTAATCGTGCCTGAAATCTGCATTCAGCAGGCTAATATCCTATGGAATTTGGGGAAAAAAACAGATAACAAGCATGGTTTGCTGCTCTGAATCCACTCAGGAATAACTGATTTCTCTCACACTTTCCTTGGCTAAAAAATAAGGATTTCAGGATTTCTTCCCACATGATTTCTGCCTGCAGGAAGAGAATATTTGATGAGTGATGCAAGTATGAACACTGAAAATCAAACAATGGACTATTGGAATTTAGATCAGGAAGTTAGTTTTACCTTCACCTTACACTCTTAAAAATATTATGCCTTCTGCCTCCTGTGTTTGACTTCCCTTCTCTTATTCCGATGCATTCACTATTTTTCTCATGGAGCATCTAAGAATATGAAAAAATACATACCTTGAACGTGCACACAAAGATAGATATATATTGATGCCATATTGCTGCCCCAAAAGACCTTCCACATTAAAATAAAATTGGGATATATAAAAAACTTGAAAATACTTGAAAAATTATGCTTGTTAAACCAAAGTAACTTCACCACTGCGGTGATCTGGTTTTGACTGGATTGGAGTTAACTTTCCTCATAGCAGCTAGTATGGGCCTATATTTTGAATTTATGCTTGAAAGAGTATCGATAACACAGGGACACTTCCGTTGCTGCTGAGCAGTTCTTGCACAGAGTCAAGGCATTTTCTGCTTCTCACCCCACCCCACCAGTGAGGGGTGCACAAGGAACTGGGAGTGGACTCAGCTGGGACAGCTGACCCCAACTGACCACAGGCATATCCATCAATGTATGGTGTCATGCTTAGCTTATAAATCTGGGAGGAAAAGGAAGGGGTGGGAGACATTTGGAATGATGGTGTTTGTCTTTCCAAGTCACCGTTATGCTTGATGGAGCCCTTCTTCCCTGGGGATGGCTGAACACGTGCCTGTCGATGGAAAATGTTGAATTAATTCCTTGTTTTGCTCTGCTTTTGTGCATGGCTTTTGCTTTACCTGTTAAACTGTCTTTATCTCAGCTCATGAGTTTTCTCCCTTTTACCCTTCCAATTCTCTCCCCCATTTCACCAGGGGGGAGTGAGGGAGCTGCTGCATGGGGCTGAGCTGGCAGCTGAGACCAAGCTGTGACAAGCACCCTCAAGTGTACCTACGCTGCATTCACGCGCTAGCATGCAGCACTGGGCCTACATACAAGCACTCCACAATTAAGTGAAAATACTGCCTTAAGGCTACTGTTGCTCAAATGCAGTTTGGTCTCACCCTTGCTCTCAGAACTGGGAGTTAGCCACTATATAAGTTTTCAGTGAGGAGCTTGTAATCTACTTCACTTCAGGATCTGCCAGATCTTTTGCAGACAGACCTGAGCTTGTTCTGCTTATACTTGGAGCTGGCAAAATGCAAGCAAGGTCTCATCCAGAATTCCCACAGCTTGATTAGGCAGCACTTTGCTCTGAGCGAGGCTTACTGTATTACTCCAAGCATGGTGCTTTCAGTTTAAAGCTGGCGAGTACATTGTTGACTTACAGTACAGGTGAAACAAGTTTCTGTAAAAGTACAAAAACATCTCTGCAAAAGTATATGCTTTTAAATATTTATGGTCTGACACTGTTAGGTAGGATGTCAGGCTGCAGGCTCTTACTGGTATTTTAAAATCCTACTTGGAGCTCAAGCTTAGGGCTACAGCTGTTGTACAGAGTCTCACATATGCAAATGCAGAACTTGTACTGCAGACAAGTTTCTCCACAAAAACAAAATCAAAATCACTGTCCACTTAATATTATTCTATCTGAGTACAATGGCTGTCTCTACATTACCAGGCTGATGCCCACATCTGCATTTATCCATATTGCTTACCTAGGGGAACATTCTTGCCATGGTTTTGCAGGAGGTATCTCAGGAGGCAGAATAATTTTTGAAATATGGCACAGATTTATTTAGTCTGCATGGAGCTTGCAGCTCTGGACCCCATTGACTTTGGCCAGTGGATCAGATAGAGAGATTGTCACATGATCTTGTCAGCTATGTCAGCCTCTGTGTTCTACTGTTGGTTAACACGTAAACCCTTTATTCTTATCAGGTGTCTCTATGTTGTTATGATATGTCCAGACTGAAAGAGTGAAGGGCTACTGCAGACTCTCTTACAATTGGCTATACATTTTCTCTATAGAGATTTCTCTACAGAGATGAAAACCTGTCTTGCAAGACCTCTGCTGCAGTATTAATGGAATATTTTATATATAATATTAATTATATATATAATACTAATGGAATATTTTATATGCAGCATATATATAGCATATATTTGTGATATGGTTCAAGATTTTAGTGGAAATTTATCATATATCTTTAAAGCCTTCTGCTTGAAAGCAACTGTATTATACTGGCAGGAAGAAATGAACTTACCATAATGTTTAAATCTAAATATTCAGTGAATCCTTCGTTGGTTATAGTTAATCACATTTCCTGTCTCTCTAACATATACGTGCAAGGTGACTTTGGTTAAAACTCCACTGATGAAGCATCCAATGTTATTATATGTCTGAGAGTATAAGTACTGGTTTTGGACATTTTCTTTCTTTTTTTTTCATTTTTGTATTTTTGAGATTTCTTTTTAAATTAGTTTGTATGGCTTGAATGTGAAAATAGCAGTAGAAGTGGCAACCACAAGTCTTCTTAGAACTCCTAAAAATCTTTGAAGCTTTAGTTTCTTTTTCTGGTGTACTTTAACTCAGTGTGACTGGAATGATTGACTTTTAGTCTGATTACTCATGCGGGATTCAAACACAAATGTTGCTAAAATGTTTAGACCTCATCATGCTGCCATGCAGTCTCCTTACACACTTTGTTCTGATCTAGAGGTAAGAAAAACCCTTTCAAAGAATAAAAATCTCATCATTTGTGGCCACGTCAAGAAGTCATGTTGTTAAAACTTCTCTCTTTAGCAAGCTATGAGAGGAATTGAGCCTTTGTAAAAAGGAAATTGAGACCCAGAATGAAGCCAGAACTGCCAAAGGAGATCTGGTGTTTTAAAGTGAACCTGTCATGAATTCTAACTGTGCTGAATGAAATCACCCTCAGCCTCTCTTCCACTTACCTAGAAAAATACTGAACTATATTCAACAGGTATGCCAGGCTTTTATATCCATTTGTCTTTCCACTCAACACACACAAGTCATCTTCTGATTGCAGTAAACATTCTTCTCAAATAGGCCCAAATTCTTAAAAAAACAAAAGGAGTTTGATCTTAATAAATACAGATAAAGGAGAATAATCCCACTTTCAACGCAACTCAACTTTTGGAAATTACCCGACAAATAATGGCGTAGAAGTGGCCTGAAATAAAGCAAGTAAAGTCACAGATTTTTCAAGAGCAACTTTTTGTTACTTTGTTGTAATTTTCACTGATATGAAAAAGTACTCAAACAAAACAACAACAACAACAACTAACAACACCCACAAACAAACAAATAAACCCCAAACCAAAAACAAAACAGTAACAGATGTTGTATTATATCAAACTTTTTAATTTAGCTGTTACATGTTTGGCTAGCTCAATGAGTTCATCTAAGATTAGATTTACTAATACCAACTATTCAACAAATTGTGCAAGCACAAATCATTATCATAAAACCTGAAATAATTACGATACAGAATGACTGCAAAAATATATTCCATGGGGGTTTTTTTCCAAATTTATAATATAAGAACTCTATTGAAGTGCAGGATACATTGGCTATGTTCTGGAAAGACAATGAGGTTGAAGAACCTGCGTATGTGTGTTAATAAATAATAAAGAAAACTATTAACCTCTTTTATATGGGTCAGTTTTTCTCCAGTAATATCATCTGTGCATTTTTATTATGGCAGTTATCATGCCATCAGCACCAGGTTTAAAATCCTACATACCTCATATCATTAATTATTTTTAACGACAATTAAATAAATATACATGAAGTTAAAATTACCAGTTTGTACAACCATAGCACTAATCATCCAGATTAAATAACTAACATTGTGAGTATGAAATTTTAAGCTTCCAACAAAGGACAAATAATTTCTATATCTAATTAATTCTCCCTCAGCTTTACATGCGCATGAATACCACATAATACATGTGCTGTCCTACCTTCACAGGTGTTTTGAATACACGCACATTGTCCATTGTAAATAGACTGTAGCTTGAAATAATTACGGACAAGAGGCTGTAATAGTAGTCTGTTCATCACTGTGTTATTTTTGTCAAGAGAAAAGAAATTGAAACTGAGCAGTCCTGAAATTGCTTGGAATGACTCACGACAGTGTGAAAGTGAATTACATTCTCCTCATCTATAGAAGTGGGGGTAGTGGTATTTACAGTGTCTGGTTTTGTTTATGAAGTGATTTGGAGATGAAAGGTTCAGTTTCACACTGACTCCTTCCATTGTGCCAAAAAAGTGTCTTACATTTCCTTTCTGCGGAGCCATATGTCCCACAAGGACAAAGCTTTGAGTGTCAAAGTGCTCTGCAGATAGAGTTCTTAACATGATTATTAGGTTAATAACTATGTGAAGCTGCTGGTACAAATTAGAGCACAATCTTTTGGAACAATATTATCCTGAGTGTCACTGTATATATACATATTTTCCTAGAATAAATATTACCTTTCTGTCTGATTTAATTCTGTTGTTGTGTTTTTGTTTAAAGTTTTAAGAAGCATCAGAACAGGGTTTCATAAAATCAATGTCAGGAGCATATCATGAATGTATATGAATTTTGATGTCTTTCAGCTCCAGAAACAGAAGTCTTCAAAACAATTTCAAGTGAAAAACTTTCTGTAATTGTATGTGAAAGCTGTCGCTTATCCTTTCTGTGGAAAAAACGCCAGAAGGCTATACAGCATTTTCAGCCACATATCCTTAATTGCAACACATTACACAGTGGAAGTACTGGCAGCTGTACCACCTTCTCAGAAATTGAGACAGTGTCTTTGTCTCAGCAGATGGTATTTTTATGACCCACAGTTCCTATCCTATGCTCAGAAAGTCTAGATGAGGAAATAGAAACCAAGCAAAATTGGGAATATACTTCTTGTTTTGAATTTCAAAAGACAGTAACCAAAGATTTTCAATCTTAATAATAGCATTAACATTAATAATTATGGCACTAAATGTTCTGGTTTCAGAGATACACAGTAATAGTAATTGCCCTTTAAATACAGCTGCATGTGGGAATCCTGTCAGTTTATGTAGGTGCCCTACCAAGTATTTGTAACTTGGGCAGAAGAACTTCAAGGGAAGAAGTGTTGTGTGCAAACAAAGCATGTATATGATCCTGAAAAAACACACCGCTTCCCGCTCTTCACTTTTTATAAGGCTGGGTTCCAGCAAGGGTTTTCAGCATCCCACATCAAGTCCATATAGTATGGCCACTTTAATGCGTGAATAACAGATCATATCAGATTGTTTCACCTTCACAAGTATGGATTTAATCAATCAAGAACACCAAAACATATGCCTGTCTTCATTTTTATCTTATCCCAACCCATATGCTTAATCAAATTTCATTGTGTGCTCATTTTGTCTGGAGCAGAATCAATTTCCTTCATATCAGGTAGCATAGGGTACCATAGGGTGTCATGCTCAGCATATAAAGCTGAAAAAGGAAAAAGGAAGAAGGGTGTGACCTCCAGAGTGATGCCGTTTGTCTTCCCAAGTAACTGTTACAAGCAATGGAGTCTTGCTTTCCTGGGAATGGCTGAACAGCTGCCAGGCAAAGTGATGGATGAATTCCCTGTTTCGATTTGCTTGAATGTGCAGCTTTTGCTTTACCTGTTAAACTGTCTTTATCTCAGCCCCCAAGTTCTCTTGCTTCTACTCTTCTGATTCTGCCCCCATCCCACTGTTAGAGGAGAGAGCAGCTGTGTGGGACTTGGTTTTTGGCTGCATTAAACCATGACACATTTTAACTGATATTTTGAAAATGGGATAGATAATTCAAAATCATTCATTTTTTATATATTCAAAGATAAGCAACTGAGCTTAGCTGTGATAAACAGCAAAAGGACTTAAAACATCAAAAGACTTAAAAGTAGCTCCATATCTGTAAGTTCATTATTAGTATGTGAATATTCTGGTTCGTACCGTACACCATTTAATAAATGCCTCTCCCTAGACATACAAATAGAGATGCACCATCATACACTCAGTTCTGCTCTTTGCACTGCTGTAAATCTACTACAACTCCTCACTGGCAATCTCTTTGGATTTCTATCAGTACAGCTAGAGGACAAATATGGCCACCCTAACAGAATTTTTTATATGGTCCTCTAAAACTTCACTCAGAAAACAAAATTGCGGACAGCTTCTACCCCTTGATCAGCTTGTGAGAAATAGAACAAAGCAAACAAATAATTTCCCAGCTGTAAGAACACCTAAAGAAACTGTCATTCTGATAAATCCCAGAGTACTTTTTGAGTAAACAAATGTTTATATTTAAAAGCCACAATGTCATTCTAAAGAATTCTCCCTATCCCACTCATTGCTCATGGTTAGAGCTAATTGGAAGCTGTTTTCTCAGTCTATTGATGATTAATGAGTGGCATTTTGGTTTTTTAAACAAAACATTCTTTCGTAGAAAGGCAGATGAAATTAGTGGCTTTTTAACTTAGAATTTCAGAGCACAGAATAATTTAAATGGCTAGAAGGCAAAGAGAGGACACACAATAAGCCTTATTTAAACAAACCCCCCACTGAGAGCTAGGAGAGTTTGGGACCACAAGCAGTAAGCAAAATCAATTAATTTTGGTCTAACTCGAGTAAAGTTATTGATTTTATACAAGGATTTGATCTTCCATGCTTGTTAGTTGCCAGCATGAAAAATTAATCTCATTTGACAGGAGAGCACTGAATGCAGAGATTGCAAGACTCTGAGTTAAAAAAGTAGAGGGTAAAAGACACTCTGTATTTATATACTCAGAATTGCTTGGTGGTGTGTGGGATGTCTTTCATTCTTCCTTTTTTAAAAAATATGAAACCATGAATATCCATACAAAGTTTAGCTTTCTTGCCCAGCACTGTACCTCCTTTCATGCTGTCAGCACAAAAATTATGACCTACCCATGTGTTTGAATGAATGTCTTCATAAGCTCCTCAAAGGATGACAAATAATACTATTCACATTTCTATAATCTATGACTAAACTAGAAAAAAATGGTCAAAAGATGTGTCCAAGAAAAAGAGACAATAAAGAAAAATATAAGTTAAAAAAGCAAAATGTTAAGTGAACTACATCCTGATGGACTTTCAGGGGTGATACTACTTCTCGCTGGCTCTGGAAAAGGACAGTCCACTCTAGCCTTTGATTTTGAAGTTACTGAAAGTCACAGATTTCAGATCAAGACCTGGAATTTCAGCTCCCAAAGATCAAGAGAGTTTGGGAGTAGCCAACCATGTCACACAGATCTTGGTCTGGATTTTCTGTACATCTTATACTTGACCTCCAGTAGCTCTGGGTCATGTAGATTTTGAAGGGAGTTCAGCAATGACCTTGCCTTGAAGGGATAATCAGTCAGTGATGAACCTTTGCATATGTGCTTCAGGACTGTGGAAAGGCACCCTCCTCATTCTCTGCTGCCTTGCATAGTGCGAAGTCATCAAAATTTCACCTGTACGGAGCACTGCACAAATGTGTGTAAATGACAAGCACTGATGGAACCTGCCAGTCATAACTAGGTATGAAAACAGCGAGCAGGAGGAAGCCTTATAGAGTTTCAGAGATAATGTTGTTGCAGACTTTTCCATTTTAATTTATTAGTTTTTATTTGATCCAAGTCAATTATTTGCTCTGTGCTGTTATTGTACTAACTTCGGACGTTTTCTTCAGGGCAGGCAAAGTCTTTCTGTCTCATCACCCAAAGTGTAGATAAAAGATTTATTACGAACTTGAAAATATGAGTGATAGCTGATGGTCTGAGAAATAGCCATAGGGCAGATATTCTTATAATAAACACATTCCCAGAGCAATTAGTGAAGAATAAACTGAAGAAAGTGACAACTAAAAATAACAGAGCCTAGTTTTTCCTCTCAATCCCAAAATCAATCTCTGCTTTCCAATGCTGAGACAGCGTAACAGGCCACCACCCAGGACCTCACATACAAAGCAACTGTACCATTTCATGTGGAGCAAAAATATCTCTCACTTCATGCAAACAGAGCAGAGCCAAGACCCGAAGCATGCAGATGTCCCTGGCAGCACAGTGCTGAGAGTGAGCTGGGTATGGCTTACTGCTAACCATAACTGTTCCAGAGCCCTAAGAAAAACCAGCTTGTTTTGCTGCTGCCATCCAGGAGAGGCCGAGAGGTGAAGGCCACTGCTTATGGTGCTCTGACCCCCATCAAAGCTTCAAACCCTGTGCTCTGTCGTTGCCATTCCTCTTGCCTCAACAGAAATAGCAAGCTGGTTTCCCCAGGATTTCTTCCTTGACTCCTCATCCACCTCTGTCCCTTTTCTCCTGTTTCTCACGCTGCTCTGGCAGGAGTAACCCAGGGTCAATCAAAACCTGAACTGCCTTTTTATAGCAGCATATTAAATTTTGCCAATAATGCTGAAAATCACTGTACTACCTCTGAAAAAACACAAGCTCAGAGCCATGACTTCTGTGCAACACAGCACTGAATCCTGCCCTGACCTTAGTATGTTCTAAACCTCCTGTCTTCAAGCAGATTAGCTGGGTTTGAGCATACACTTAATTGCTGTCTTGAGCTAGGCTAGATTAAACCTCTAGGTCTGTCAAAATAGAAATATTTTAAAGAGCACATGAAAAAATAATCCAAAAGAGGGACACTGTGAAATTCTATCAGCCAGAATTAATTTTTTTCCTTCTGCGTGTAGAAAGTGAACTGGGTCATGCAGCTTTCAGTGACTTTTTTTCTTATATGCTCTACTACACACAGCGATTACTTCTCTAGATTTAGATCACAGTCACAGGAGGTTTAGTAATTTAATATTTTAAAATGAAGTGGCACTTCAAATTAAAGGGGCACAAGTACTGTTTGAACATGGCAAATGCTGATCATATAATTACATGACAATTAATTTTCATGTGTTATCTGTGTGATTATGAGATAAATATATAGATTTTCTGTCTTCCAAACAGCACTGCAGTTTACCAGTTAATTACACCTAGATCTGCTTAGTGTAATTACACTGTAATCCACGAAAGTCTGTACATATTCTGTCATTACTTCTTGTTTACTAATAACAGCACAAAACTGCCTTAGGTCAGACCTTGTCCTTTCCTCTTCAGCATCCTGACACCTTGGCATGGCTGTACTTCTACAGAGGAAAAGGAATGCAGGAATTTAGGAGGATTTCTTGGGTGCTTCACACCTTATATACAATGTGCAATGTACTCTGGTTCTGCTAGGATTTCTTGCTCTGCAATGTAACGAGAGTTCCAAGATCATGGCTAGAATTTGAATTTTCTTATTTTGGATGTAGGATGAAGAGAGGGTCTGCATAGCTTCGCATCCATTCAACTACATTTTTTTCCTGAGTCGCTTTATTTAAACACAACAATACTTAACATTCTCTGTGCTTCTTCCAGACTTCACATATCACCAGTTCATGAAAGTATCTCATTTTCTCAGACAAAGAAGTAGTTCAGTTGAAGAAAAAGAATCCAAATCCCATCAAGCAACTTCTCCATATCCAAGAGAAAGATCCACCCACCTGCAGCTGGAAAAGAAGTGAGGGAAGGGCAAGAATGTGCAGTTGTTCTCTGTTCTCGCTGGCGTTCAAATTTAGCAGGCTGCCGTTCCAGTATGAGAGATTACAATGATGAGCATTATCCCACATGTGATATGAATGGAGAAAAGACATAATAAAACTATAGTAGCTCTATATAACTTGTACCCTGTGGTTTGAATGTCTGCTATGGGCTCAGTCTGTGTGCATTGTTCTTATTGTGCAAATGCAACTTTTTTTCAGGGGGAGAGAAAATGCTGCAAGTCATTTACATTTGTTTACTGGATCCTGTAATTCACACTCATGCTTAGACATGCAACTTAAGCACCCCTCAGTTATCGACATCTTATCGAGGGCATTGTGTGTTACCATGTTTTGGTAATGTTGCTTAAACATGATATGGAAAAAAATGTGCTGAAACACAGCAAAACTGACAATGGGAATATTTACTCTATTATTAAATCAAAGGGGCAGGGTTTAGGAGGCTCTAGACAAAATTTTGAGGGCTAGAAGATACCCCTCCTGATGAAAGCAAATGCCAAGAGAACTGACTTTCAACAAGCTGTGTGAGAGAAATTATTTTCTCTAGAGTCATGATTCATAAATCATCTTCAAGGCAAATCATTGTGACTTCTCTGTGATCTCAGTTTCAACATCACAAACTATACATCATTCTAAAACAAATGGCAGCTTGTTAATGACCTTGTTAATGACACAATAATTCCAGATTTTTACTCAGATAATGAATTTTCAATGTATCCAAACTTACAGCATCGGACTTCAGCAAATCCTTGTTATGTTTCACTTGCTAAAGTCAACAGTGTTTTCAAAAGCCTTTTAAAATGTTAATTTATGCACTGGAAGCAAGACATGATTCACCATCTGTCACAGAAGGTCACTGGTTATATTTGGATCCACTAATAAACTCATAGGTTGCAAATTAATAGAGGTGAGCCACCACCTGCAGTGGAAGAAGATGGCCCAAATCTTTGCCTTGTTTCAGGGCCAAACTGTTAAAGTTCATTCTGACTCAGAGAAATTGCATAGTATGGAAAAGATAAGTTAGTCACTCTGCCTGCAGAACAACCCACCCAGATGGATCCCTGTCGGATCGCAGGTCTGGCCACGCCAAGCAAGCAGGATGACGCCTTACCTCCCTCTGCCTGGGGAGTTCAACATGAACTTCGGGAGACACAGAATTTAAAACCCTCTGAGGGCCTTTGTGCACAACTCTTCACTTTTCAAAAGTGAAGCTAAAAGGTTCAAAGGTGACAGCATTTCTGATCTTTAGCAAGGAATTGACACCACTTGTGTTCTCCCTGACTTTACCTGATTTCATCATTATTAAGCACTTCTGCTTCCCTCTGTGTTTCTAACTGGTTTGTCTGTTGGAGATATTTACACCAAAGGGAACCGCTTTTCAGCCTAGCACTGTCTGAGCAGCACAAGAGATCTCAGAGATTGCATTAGCTATACTTAAGCATCAGTTTTCTGGGTGCTTTTCAATGGCATATCTGAAGTTTGAAGAAGAGAGGTAATCTGGAGATAAGAGAAACTAGAGAACCTGCTCGAAACCTTGTCCATTCTCCTTCACGAGGAAATTGACAGAGATAAAACTCCAGTGGGAGAAGGCTGAAGAGGGGTTTGGGTGGTCTACTTTAGCATTTTAGTTTAAATCAGGAATGTATTTTTTGAACAAATCTCCAGATTGTACCCATTTACCATATTTCGGTTCACAATGCAAAGCAGACTCAAAATACAGGAAAAGGATTTCTTTCAGTATATGTCCAAAACAGGGACCTCTAAGTTCAAAGGTACAAGCTGACATCAGTCTGAGAAGGACTCGATACACTTAACAGACCACAAAAGCACACACACACACAAAAAGTATTTAGATGCATTTTAAATTATTCTTTTTTTGCCTCACGGAAAAGAAAATTCAAAATTTGCTGGAAGCAGGAATAGATCCCCAGCTTTCATTAGTCCATTATTTTGGAGGAATCATGCTCCAAAGGGAAGGAGCCTGAAAGCTGGAGGCCATCAGGTAAGTAAGCTGTAAAAACTCTGGCAAATTTCCAGCCGATGGCTATCTGTCAAGAATAGCTCATGAGATCTATCCCACAGTTTCATTACAGCTTCAGAGAAGGCATGATACAGTGTCTCGGTAGTGTTACTGATTCCATATGAAGAATAATGTCTGCTAACCTTGCACTGAAAAAGTTAAGTATATCTTTCTAGTTTATATTAAACTATTACATTGTGAAGCTTTAAAATTTGATTTTTATCTCCCTCGAGTTAGAGATACTCATCTGTTTAAGTATCTGGAGACCCGTTTTTAAGAAAACTTAAAGAGAGTCTAGATGAAGGCAACTTGAGGTGAATCTGTTACGGATAAGGATTCACCTCACCCTTCAGTTTCCTGTGATCATGAACGACAAATCAAATTTGGTTTTTCAGTGCTAATTTCACATGATTAGGCATATCATAAACAATAAGGATCTTTAGTTTCATACCATGCCTGACACTATAGTGAGAATATCATTAGGATATCTCATTAAATACATACCTGAAAACTTGTATTTAGTGTCATCACTAATGAAAAATTCAATAAAAAGACAAACTGAAAATTTGCAAAACATCAAACACTTTAGCTTAAAAGAGAATGAGCCAACATTTTCTTTGTTGCTCTTCACCATCATTTTGCTTTGTCAGTCTTTAATGGCAATCTGTCACTGACAATATCTGGCATAGAAAAACATACCACACACTTATATGTAAGCCTGGCTGTGCATGTGCATGCATTGGCATGCGTGGGCAAGTATCTCTTACCAAAAGCCACATACACACAGACATACAGGTAATCTGAAGTGATTTGACGAGACTGTAAATAAAGTGGCATCTTCACTTTCTTCTCAGGAAAGAAAGAGTGGGAGAGATCCAGCCTCAGAAGTCTCTCTCACTACATTTTGTCTTCCTGTGAAACTCTACCAAAGAATAAAGGAAATAATTTCAGCCACTTTCTTATTTGCCTTTTTCTCACAGAATGCATTGCAACCTGGACTAGCCTGCCCTCAGGTTTCTCCTATTCAGGTAGGTAGCATAAGTTCCTTCCTCTCAAAGCTCTCATGATAATTATCACATTGCCATTAGGATTATTCCAGTCTCAATGATCAGTATCTAAGAGTGGGCTTCTCCTTTGCATCAAGGTTCGTCCATTTCTCAGCTTCATTTTCAGAGGAAGAGGCTTCTGTGATCTTGTCTCTTTGTGTTCATCCTTGTGTCTACCCTTGAAAGAATCTCAGCTCAGAGGCCAGTTTCTACCAAACTTAACAAAGAGGTGAAAGTTGGAAGATATTCACTTCTGACATGCTTGAGGGTCGGGATGAGGACAAGGTAAGTAGAGCAGACATCTCCCATTTCCACTGCAATGCAGTTCATCCCGTATTGAATGTCAAAACAAAGAAACAAATCCATAGGAAACTGTGAGTCTATTCTTACGAGGCAAACTTCCATCACCAGCAAAATACAACTAATTTTCCTTACTGTGAAGCAGGGATTGTGATGATTTAGGTCTGAGTGCATAAAAAAAAGAGACGAGAGATTATAGCCTTTCTCTTCATGGTCATAAAACCTTTGTTTATCTTGGCCTGATTCTGCAATGTAAATCTCAGAGCATGAATTCTGTAAAAACCAAGGACCCTACAGTAAAATTCAAGTTCATCCAGCTCTAGAGAAAGTGAGATTTTATTTTATGAAGATACAGAAGTTAAAATATAAAAAAGTGGCTGGAACAGATACACATGAGTTCACTGCTTACTTCTCTGAGAGTTAGCATTTCCTTTTTGTACTAATCAAACAATGCAAAAAACCCTCAATATTTGTGAGTATTTTAGAAAATAGCAATAAAATAGTATATTGCATTGCATTACAGATCATTTTTATATGTAGGCAAGCATGGCTTAGCTATGAAGTATACAGGTGCTGTGAGAGAACTATAGCCTGGAAAAGCCTCAACAGAAAGGCAGGGAGAGGTCAGAGGCACCTGAAGGAAAACAAGATTTTGTTCATTCCTCATACCCACATGCAATGACAGTTTATAAGAAGGACTGTGACTGGCTTTACATCATGTGTCAACTTTCCTGCCTGCTCAGTCTTTATTGCTGTCAAATTTTATTGTTCAGACTGACATACAACTGAACACGACTTTAAAGGGTTAGGGCATTGTATTCAAGTGCAGTTCCAGCTGATTTAAATCGGGAAGTTGCAGCACCCCTGATTCCCCAAGCTGCTGTCTCCCCAACTCTTACAGCTTCCCAAGCACCAGTAGCACCAGAGGCAAACATGGGAACTACATGACTGCAGGCGGAAGATGGGACCCTGACATTCCTACTATGGCCAGTTTAAATTCTGATGGAGACACTTCCTAAGAGCATGTTCAAATACAGCTAAATTCAACAGAGGAGAAGAATATACAGCATGCAAGGGCAATATTAGGTACACAAGCAATTATGCTAAGCAGTGTTCATGTCCACTGATCATGGTTGTAGAATAATTGCTTTCCATCACAGATTATTTTTCAAGGGTGTCTTATTCTTTTCCTGTCATAGTCATGCTCCTGACTGTAAAACTGAGACCTTTCTGTAAGAAGCCCCTGCAATAACTAATAGCTCCTTTGTGCTCTATCTTCATAGTCACAAGGTCTGGATGAAAGAGTGGTACGCTTTGATTGCCAGTCACACCCAGAGGTGAAGTAAAAGACATTTTCCTTACATTTACATAGAACCACCTGTGTTTCAGTGTGTGCCCAGTGCCTCCAGTCCTGTCACTGAGCACCACTGAGAAGAGTCTGGCTTTGCCTTCTAACAGTGTCCCATCAGGTATTTACACACATTGCCCAGATACATCCCTTCCTCAGGGCTGCCCAACCCCCACTGGAAAGATCCTACAATCTCAATCATCTTTGTTAGCTTTTTCTGGACTCTCCTCCCTATGTCTTGTACTGGAGAGGCACACCTGGACACAGCACTCCAGATGTGTTTCACCGGTGCTAAGTAGAGGGGAAGGATTGACTTCCTCATCCTGCTGGCGGTGCAGGGGCTGTTGGCCCTCCTTGGTACAAGGACACACTGCTGTCTCGTGTTCAAGCTGTTATGCACCAGGATCCTTATCCCTGCCCTGCAGAGCTGATCTCCATCCGGTCAGCCGCCAGCGTACGCTGGGGTATCGAGCTATTCCTCCCCAGGTGCAGGACTTCACACATCCCATCAAAGAATTAGAATGTAAAAGTATTTTACACGCAGAAATAATTTATAAGGCTGCTTTATGTACCTTGGAATATTATGTGCTTGAGAGGGCAGATGCTGTCTGACCATGTGCAGGTAATTTTCATACTGTTAAATAAAGTCTCTTATGTGAGCACTTCTTATCACCTCTTACAGAAAACACAGAAATCAGTAGAAATAGGTAAAATATTGCCTGTGCAGTCTGAGCTCTATTGCTTTCTTAATGTAAACCTGAAGTGAAAAAAAATTGGTACTGCATGACAAAATCTCAGTTTAGTTACTCAGGTTAAAATGCGAGAATAGGTGCAAATTTAATAAAAAAATAGATTATTTTTCAATTTTCAAGACTTCCATTTGAACCGGCCTAAAAGAACAGGTTATTAAAAAATTTTGCTCTTGCATTTTCCCAGAGTAGAAGGTAGAAGCAGAACCAGAGATCTGATTCACTAAGATGGTGAATGCTCTCAACCCCCACTAAAACGAGCTTCTTACTAGACGGAGTCCCAAATGCTTTACATAAAATACCACAGAGGGAAGCCTAACTCAACTTGCTTTCCATATAGGAAGACATAGACAGGAGACTGACAGAACATGATACACAGGAATTCATGTGGTGGTTGTTTTCTTTTTCAAAATAAGAATATGCTCTCCCACTGCTTGTGGATATCTGCAGGCAGTTGCCTTTTTTTCCTTTTTTTTCAGGGGAGCTTTAATTTCACCTCTGTTTCCATCTGTGGTGTTTCATTTAGAGATATATACCCTCAGCCATAGGTGTGTAATGTGAAAAGATAAGACAATTTAGATGGGATAAACTACCTTGATGCTTTTACAATGAGCCTTGGAAACTCAACTCTCAGCACCTGAGACAGCAGCTGCTGAGCAAGTGCCATCCTCTAAGGCAGTTGGTGTGAACGGTCTTGGGTTTAATTGGCCTTTTAAAATGATAGGCATGAAAAAGCTGTTTGTAGCCACCGGGACCTCTTGCAGAGTGGTGCCTCTGCCATGCAGACCCCCAGCTCCTTCCCTCCTTCCTTCCCCCAGCCACCGACCAGGACACACAGCGCTTCCTGCCTCACTCCTTCGCCTTGGAGAGTTGCAAAACCAATGAGGAAAACTGTAGAGAAAATTCCTAATTGTTGTCCCAGAAGCCTGAATAAAACATTTCCATGTCTTTCTGTGCCACGACAAACCTGAAGCCAGAAAGGGGAGGTATGAGCCTGGTGGTTTCCCATGGGTCTATGGCCTGTCCTTGGATGATCCAACATGTCCTGAAAACATGAATCCTGATAAAAGAGTTTCCTGCAGTCCAGACCTACATATTTGTCCCATTTAGATCCTTTGGGGTCTTTAATAAAGTTCATCTGTGGCTTTTCCCTTCCCTTTACTAGAGAACCATTCTGCTCACTTTCTTCCTATCTTTGTATTTCACAACAACTACAGGGTATATGTTTCACATCTTTATCTGTCTGTCAAATTTAGTTAAAATTGGCCAGAGATTATGTGTTTTCTTTGCGGGGGAAACCAAGAGCAGCTGACAACTAAGCATTTTCGGTGTGGAATCCGGATAAAAGTATCTAAAAATATATAATACTCTCAGGAACCATGAAGCTTTACATATGCTAGATGATGGAACTAACTAATTTTTACTTTTTTATAATAACATTAGGGGAAAATCCAAATGCTCCAATTTCCATATGAACACACAACTTCTTTTATTTAATACTCAAAATTTTTGAGTGAAGCCTCAATGGCAGGTTCATTTTAAAGAAGTGGTTGTTTTCCCTTTCTTATGCCACATCATAGGAAGCTACCATTGTTAGAAACCTTTGTCTTTTTAGCTTAAGAACTGATCCAGCAGTCAAAACTGAAAATTGCAGTTCAGTTACAAAAGCAGAACTGTAGACTGTGCAAGTGTTAAGCTTTTTAATCTCTGGAATGTCACACTCCAGCTCAAGTTACTATTCATTAAACAGGAGCTGTTAATGTTATTTGTTAACAGCATGAATTATCACTCTTTGACAGTCGTTATCTTGCAGCAAGGCTCTTTAGACCTTTTTGGACCCTTTCTCTGTGATTATGCTGTATTAATATTTTTTCTGTGATTTTCTTTTTCATTTATCATTTAAAGTGGGAATTACCACAGAAGCCCAGTTTCCCATTGAGTTATTAGTTAGGAAGTAAGAGGGATGTGGTAGTTTTGGATGAAGCTTGGACCATCTTATCTCTGAAATAGGGAAAAAAATTATGTCCTAGACTGTGAGTTCCCCTTGACAATGTTTCAAATATGGCTGTGTTTTACTTTCACTGACCAAAGACTTTTTTGTAACAGTAAGAAGGAAAGGAAGGAAGGCATGACTCCTAATGTCTGCAAAATTCATCCCTTAAGTAGTAGGAGGAAAACAATGTTAAAAAAACATTTAGTGGGATGATGGAGAAGGTGGGAGTAAGATGGTCTAATGTAGTCTGTGAGTCAGGTTGCCTTTTCTGTAGGGTTTTGTTGCCTTTGAAGTATCACATTATACTGCAAAAATAATATAAGCAAAAGTTTGAATTTCTCATCCTTTAGCAAAGCAATTTCTTGTTCCAAATCAATGTCAAAATATTGAGGATTTTTTCTCATCAAAAAGTTCATAAAAACCCTGATTCACAAATAGCTAAATGTTGTGTTATGAGTCAGTTTGACGTTAAATTGGATTATCTGTCATCCCACATGGTCTCACAGGAGCTGTACCATCACCAGCTCATAATCTACTTCATAAGCAGTGCTCAGTGTCAGGACTTCATCATTCACAGCACACTGACATTCGTGATTCTTCACATGTTTCAATCAAAAGGCTACTATAAAGCACCATGGGAGTTATAATCCATCTGGGCAACATAGATTACAGAATGCCTGGAGGCAGGACTCTAACCACCTAATGGACAGATGTTATGAAATTTCACTGACAGGAATTCACCCAGGTTAATGCTGAACTGAAGCTACTATTTCAAATTTGACAAAAAAGGTTTAGGCATTCCTAATGGATTTTTTTTTTTAATCATCAACATAAAACCATGGTTTCATAGAAAATGTAAGTTGTGTAGAAGTCAGCCTCCTCTAGCTAAAAAAAAATTTTAAAAAATTAAAAAAAAATTTCCCATCCATGTCCTGGTACAATGCAAGTTGATGATTTTGGACTATTGCAGGAGAATGTGAGCTAGTTCTAAAAAATGATAGAACTTTTTTGCTTTGATTCTTTGGTTGTGTAGAGACTTTAGACAAGGTACTGCCTCAGAAAGGCAGGACAGGCATCAATAGCTGGACTATTTTAAAAAGTCAGACGCCAGGATGTCAGGCAATGTCACTGAAGTATTCTGATGTTTGATAACCCTGTAACTAGAGTCATCTATTTCAGGCTAGATTACAAACTGATTGAAAGCAGCTAATTCATCTGAGCAACCCATTTATGTGAGCTACACAGAATCACATCAGCAAAGAACTATTTCACATCAAAGCATAATAAAATTGAGTGCATGTTGAAAACCAAGGGTCACTGAGGTGTTGCTTTATGCTTTATTACCACTTAACAAAAAAGCCAAAGAAAGATAATCTTCTAATCAGTCCAATACGAAAACTGGAGATGAGAGGTCTTTTTATGTTCTTTGATATGTTTCCTATGCAGTTCCTTTTTGAACACCAAATTTCTTTCCCAAAAATGAATATGCTTTACAGGACCTTTTTCCTGCTTGTGGTGGGGTTTTGTTTGTTTGGAGTTTTTTTTTTTCCTATTGTTTTTGAAAATGTGGATGAGACCATGAAAGAATCATGCCTCTTTCCTTATATATCATTCTGTTCTAAGCAATTTCACCCTTTATTGCATCACATTTCCTATTTGATGTAATAAAGTAGCTCATCATTTCTTAATCACACCCCTTGCCTTTGCTGTTATGAAAAGGTTGGAACAAGATGCAGGTAAGAGAGAATTAAATGATAAGAGTATACTTAATGTCCCTTGGTGTGGCTAGAATGAAAATAGGCCTTGTCAAAAAAATAAGATTTCATTTTTATTGAAATTACATGTTTGATTGATGAAGATAACTGAACAAGTATAATTGAATAGCTAAGAATTGACATCTGAAATACCAATTTAAATATTAGCTGTATTTATGAGCAATGAATTAATCATCCAACTAATAAACCTCCAAAAGTCAGTAGAGAACATTGCTTAGAGCTTCTACTAAAACAGACTAGGAAAGGCTTTCCTGTCCATGATAAATGCAATGCAAAGCAAAAAGCATTAGCATTTTGTAGTAAAAAATGTTACAAAATTAGAACATCTCACCACAGAGGACATTGTCCTTCTCAGTGAATATTTAAGTCTATACATAAAACAAGGAACAGGTATTGAGACCTTTCTAAGAATGACTACAGTAAAATAAGATATTTGATTTGGGATATATGTAATCTGGTTTGAAATCCAACTCTTAGCTTGAATTAAATAAAAAAAAAAAGAGAGAAATCTGCACTTAGACTCTCTCAATTCCTAAGAAGTGGATTTATCAATATTCTGGAATGGAATTCTGTCATCTTTTGTTTTCATTACACATTCCTGAATCTAAGAAACCTCTCTGTAATACTTATCAAAATCAGCACAATATATGAAGGATTATTAATTCCAACATATTGGTATAATCCAGTGAGAAAGATCTTTAAAAATATTGGCCTATGACTACTTTCTATGGAAATTCCATGGGGTATGACAATACTGACACTAATCGGTATCTTCTCCAGTGATACGGAAATAGCATAAACCTGCTGCTGATAAAATTGTATCAACTGACGCAAAGATGAATGGAATGCTAAATAATGATGATGAAACACCACCATGGTTGGTAAATTGCTCAGTAAACTGAGTCCATTCAGGCAGGATACATTACACTAAAATATGCATGAGATGTAATATATGTAGTACAGAAAGGACTATTCTGTGGACCCAGAAGCTGTGAACAGGGCTCAGGATTCCCACTGAGTTAACTACTTCAGTAGAAGATGGATGCAGGCCCTGTTCAGAATGCAGATGACTATTTCAGGCGGCATGTGTGTTTCTGAATAATAATAATTACTAAAGATCTCTCAAACCGAACAGAAAAATTGAGTCATTCAAATTGGAAAAAAGTCTTACATTTGTAATTATATAAACACTGGGGTAAAAGTGAATTAATCTTTCCTCACTGTCTTCAAGTGAGCATTTAATAGCTTCAAGAGAAATAGTGTTTCAGCCCAACAATTTTCTATGTTTTCTTAGTAACATTGCTTCTGTGTTCTTGTTGCCAGATGAACTGTTTGCACACCTGCTGGGTTAATACAATGCTTATTCTTCAAAAAGCACTGGCCTATGGAACCGCACAATGCTTATTCTGTAGGATCATGTTAAACGTTAACCAAGAAGAAGAATGGAAATCAACCAGCCCAGTTATGCCAAATTTTCACCACTTCACCAAGCAGCCAAGTATGACTTTGGGGTCACCAACCACCAGGGATCACCAAAGAGACCCCCAGGATAGAAGAATGCATGCACAAAGGGGAGGAAATACATGTCGAAAAATCTGGGGAAATGATCATCAAATGTGTGCTTATTCCAGGAAAATCAATGAATATGTATGTAAAATATAGCATAAAAACAGAAGCTTTTTCTGTACTCAGCATGCATGATATTTTGGAGAGCATATCCCCTTGTGCATCCAGACAAATAAAGAATGCCTGCTTCTTAATGTTATGTTGGTGTTCAGGAATTTTATTTTTTCTGATTTTTGGTAACAATCTCATCTTTGATTGCAATCCTGTAGCATGGAACAAGTTATTAGCCTTCAATACTTCAACCAAAATGAAATGTAGGCTCTGGCACTAAGAAAGCCTGGCTTCTCATGAGCTTTTAAGCTACATCATAGACTTCTGGTGTATAAAAAAAAAAATAGTAACTCCAGCCAGAAATTCAAGCCCCTTCCCATCTGGTTGGCCAGTGGCTCCACTGGATGCTCTCCCAGAGGTGACTTTGCTTCAGGTTTTACACATGCAAAGTACTTTTCCTACACTTTCCAGCTGTTTTCATGAAACTAGAGAACTAATCTGCAGTTTAGTCAAGCAAATTGAAGCCTGCCATTTGAACCTCAGTTTTAGATAACTAGTGATGCTGTTTTCATGCTCTAGCACAATAAGCACTGAATGGAAAGCATTAGATGTTTCTGAAGGCTTCCAGAAGTTATTGTCCAGCTTATTTCCATGCCTAAACTATGGTCATGCAGATCTCTCTTCAGAGAGATCTCTAAAGCACCCACTTCTCTGCCTTAAGTGTACAGGGAATTTAGCCAGATGCTTTAAGAACACTTCTCTGCTAGGAGTGGAAAGATAAACAGATTATGGGTCTTCAGTTGAGGAGACTTGACTCTAAATGGCAGTCAGCAGCAGCAGCTGTATAAAAAATTACAATAGAAGAGCAGAACCCCAAAGTCTGTATTAGCACTGAAACACAAATGGATCATAATGATCCCAAGTATTTCTTTACATAGCAAGCATAAATAAAATGTTTGATCATTAATTACTCTTTTATTTTTATCTCTATAAAAACAAGCTTCAGCATATTTTAAGTTCGCTGAAATCCAAATTTTTGGAACAAATTTCTATTGTAAGGAAAACTGTGTAAAAATGTTTTCCCAAAATCTAGTGGTTTTTTTATTTATTTATTACATGAGATTCTTATCAATACCTTTATTTGTCTAGAGAGCAGGGCTTTATAAACATCAACACTACTCCATCACAATTTTTAAGCTAATTTTACCACTTACCATTATTGGTGAGAGGCTGTTGCAGCTTGATGAACTGTCCAGCAAGAACTTAACTGATCACTGAACTGGTCTGAAATATGTCAGAAGAATTGCTGGCAGCAAAGCTTGTGCACTGAGAACATTCAGATCTGCTAGACATGCACTTCTGTGCATTGTATAGTTCCACATTTTCATTTAGTGTACATAGAGAATTTCTTATCCTTGGGCTACCTGCAGTTTAGGATTTGACTTGGATTTGTTTCCCTCTTTCCTTTGTGCCATAGCCCAAAGCACAGTGCTTTTTCTTCCTGAATTTTTGATGTTCTTTCCAGCACGCTAGCCTGTGAGGGTTATTTTCTCCATTATTCGATCTTTGTCTTATTTCTTGTCTTCCTTGAGCTTGATACACTTGTTCCAAACTGATGGCTGTTTTACTTCAGTGCTCTCCTGAAATTCAGTAGGAGATATCTTTGTAGAGATAAAGCTGTTCCTCTCATAAATCTCCCTACCAAACTGGATTCACATAGTCCACAAGAGATTCAGCCTTTGACTAGGGATTTCTTTCTCTGAAATCATATAGGAATATACAAATTCTTAACTGTGCACAGTTTTTGAACATTTTTTGATCTTCAGTTTTTGTCTCAGAACTCATCAAATTGCTCTCTGCTGTGTTCATACAGCATTTCTAACAATGGTGTCCCACTTATTTGCTTTCTTTTTTTGTCTCATCAAAATATGTAAAAGGCATTATCTCAATTTTTTAAAATCTTTATCACAGGGAGCTCTGTATACACACTCAACTCTTTCATCCATTGCTTTTACACAAACATATTTGTATCTATGGTTCAGCCTGAAGCTGTGTGATTTTTTTTTTCCTCAGGACTGTAGTGTTCAGTAGTTTATCAATGTCTTCCTAAGCATGGACATCCGACAACTGAATATTACTACTGTTTTTCTTGCATCACCTGTTAAGTAACATATAAGAAGATTCTTTTTTTTATGGCCCATTGCCTCTTTATTAAGACTTAGATATATTCTACAACAGTAGCCAGCATTCTAGGCACAGGTTTTCTTCTCAGTCCCCTTTCCAACAGCTTGCTTTTGCAAACTGTATGGTTTCTTTCTCTAATGCCTTTCCAGAATTTGTAATTATTGCAAATTTTACTAGAGGGTAAACAAGCAAGCAGCAGCACCGCCAGTGGTCAGTAGCTTTAGTTCGCCTTATGGACCAATAATTTAGTAATTCCCTTTACATTATCAGTACATGACTTCGGTAGTAGCAGCTGAATAGCAGCTGATAGGGAAAAAATCATCGAAATTTTCTGGAAATGTCAAAAACTCATCTGGAAGTGTGAATCTCCAAAAGAATTAATTTATGATATAACAGTGTACTACAAATCAGTCTCTCAGTATCATTTAGATGTTCTACAATTTCTTTTGCTATTTTTGTACTTGGGACACAGATAGCACAAACTGACTCATAAAATTACTCTAAATTTCAAAAATAGTAGAAATATAAGAATACAGTGATTTATAATTACACCATACACCAGCGAGGTTTTATATGTAAGGTAATTAACTGTTCTATGAGTGTTTGAAACTCTTATGACTATTTGAAACCATCAACAATTTGAACCTTTACTATTCATAGCATTAACTAACAAGTGAAAAGTACTGCAGGGCACTAAAAATAAGTGTTCAGCATCTTTAGTACATTCTCAGTCCCTGTCTCAAGTAGACAAAACAAAGCGTATCTCAGATACCTGGAGAAAATAAATGGTAATCACAAATGATTAATAGTATAAAACCACAGTAGTACCTGAGGGAAGTGAAAGAAGGTAAAATACAAAGAATTGACCAGGAAGAGTGTTGTTTTTTCCAAAGGTAGGATCTAATCTGAGCTCATTAAATGGTACTCACAGTTTGGAGGAACACGGAATTCCCATTGGCCAGTGAGGTTTCATTGAATGCAGCAAGCAATCCTACGTGCAAATCGTGGCTTCATCACATCAGTACTCTTTCTCTGGTTGAGGTTGTTCATTGGGCTGTACAGCTGTGAGACAGCAATACACAGCTCTAAGCTGTTCACTGAACTTTGAAAAGAGTAACCCAGCACATCAGCTCCTCAGCAAACTGAGCGTCCATCTCCGCACTTCTGCTTTCAAACTAGTGGCTGGAAGCCCTGAAACACTTTCATGTCCAGAAGGTAAAAAAATACTAGGTTTCTTTTCCATACCTGAGATTTACACAGTCCCCTGATTAAAGATTGAGAGAACAAAGGAAAGGCAAAAAAACCCCTCTTTTCTTTCTATCTCTGTTCTCTTTAGGTTTGCTCAATGATATCTTTTGTTCTGTAAGTGAAACCACAACAGTGAACTTTCTTCAACAAGGACCACCAAATTATTAGCACTGGTGACAGAAATAGAGCCTGAGATTTAGGTTTTGGAATAAAATCAAGATTTATTGGTCGTTCTGTTTCTCTTTACCCCATTTTTTATCATAAAATTGCCACATCATGTGTCTTTCCTTGAAAATATTGTGTTTTGCCTCTAGCAACCCACAAATCACAAACACAGATTGTTGAGGATGTATCTTTCTTTCCTTCAGAAGTAAACTTTTTGTCTGATATTCTCTCCCCAAATGTGGCATGCATTTATTCTGAGTTAATATGATGCTATCATGCACTTCGCCCATGACTGATTTTCTGTTTTGTTGACTTTGGGTTTTATATCTTTTTAGGACTCCTGAAAGCTGATGGTAAGCATTAGAACTTTTTCATTAGCACAGATTCTGGTGGTGTAAATTACATTGAAATTCTCCTGCCCAGCATTTTCTGCTCCTCTTTGTTAGATCCTCAGAGTGGCTAATAGGAAGCACTGTACAATGAGCCTGAACTGGAATTCAGGTTGTCAGAACCCACATCTCTACGCTTGCAAAGCTGAAGTCTCAAGGAGTATCTTCTTTCTGCCTGAACTGAAAGGACCTTGTACTTAAATACAATAGGTAGCACCCTTCAGAGTTAGCTTTACATGTGCCAGTAACCTTCACCAAATTATGTGCCTTTTCAAGCTTCTCAGGGCAGATTAGCAAGGAGCCATAGACAGTTGGGTCTCTTCTGTACTGTCATACACTACTGGGTAGGAGAAACAGGACTCCAGCCAGCTGGTCCTTTGTTTTGGCCACTGTGTGTGTCCTTTTCGTGAGCTACCTCTGTACTCGGGCATCCTTTTAGCTTTTTAAAGCTTTAAGCACACAAATAATGATAAAGCTATTTGGGTTACTGACTACTGTAATGTTCTGGGCAGGATTTGCTAAGGAAGAGAAACAAGGGGCAAATCTTCATAGAAGAGTGCTACTTCCATCAGCTGTACACAGTGGATGACCAATTCTATTTTTGACAGAAAGCCAGTGACCTGTTGTCAGTATTTTTTACTTTTCATTCCTTGGTTGCTGAAACAGAAGAAAGTAACCAAAAGAGTTTAAATTAATGAGAGGACACAGGATAAATGAATAGTTGTGATGATATTAGCTAAATTAATAGGATCTGCAAGACTTGGCACACATAGTGGAAATTCTTTATTTCTTGTCACACCCAATCATCTTTGTAGCCCATCACTGGACTCTCCAGTCTGTCCATGTCTCTCTTCTAGGGGCAAGGCCAGAACTGGACACAGTACTATAAATGTAGCCTTGCCAGTGCTCAGTAAAGGGAAGGATCACCTCCCTTGACCTGCTGGTAATGCTCAGTCTATTGTAGCCATCAGCCTTCTTCCATGCCCATACTGGAAAATGTAAGAAGGGAATAAAATCCTTGTACTTTCTCCATGGATTACAAAGTGCTAGGTACTTAAATCTTCTTATGAAAAAAATGAAGCATTAAGGAAAAACAGCTCATCAGTGGTCATTAGAAGTGAATTAATCTTCTTTATAGCATCCATAAATATTACTAATGCATTAGTGTTTCACACATTGAACTCAGAGATGAGAAAATATAAATCAGTAATACATCCACTATTTTCCAGTCACCTCATAACAACAACAAAAAAAAAAGCCTGATGCACCTTGCAAAATTTGTGAGACTCTCCACATGGTAGAGTTGAGAGACATATGTAAGGTTATTTGCAGAAGGCAGCAGGCGGCAGGTAAACTCAGTTCTCAAAGGAGAGACTCTTCAGTGTTCATAAGCCACCACCTGCCATCAAAAGCAGACCAGTTTGCTCCTCCACACACGGTATGAACTGAAGAAGTATTCTCAGGTGTGGTACCACATAGGTGAGAAGGGTACACTTGTACTCTGCTTGAGGGGGACGCGTCTCAATCCCCCAGCAATGCCACACAGCTATCCATTTTTTACTTCATCTGAGGTCTCACACCACTTCTGCCCGTTGCACATCCTCGATCATTTTCATATTCCTTTCCATATTTCCATAACATGTCCTAATTGAGAATTCCTCTCTCCTTTTTCAGTGTTTTTTTGCTGTCTTTGTGCAACTGATGAAGGAGACAGATCCAGCAATCAAAGATCGGTCTCTTCGCTTTGGCTATGAGCACATAGCAAAGGTCTGGAATTAAAAAAAAAATTAAACTTAACTAGAAAGTCCTGCATGCATTTTCTATATATCCATAGTAACAGAGCTCACAGCAGACTTTTTCCCTTGGTCAGCGACCCTGACGGTGGTTGCTATGGATGTTTTGATGGTTTCTTTGCAATTAAAAGGTTTTGTAGAAACCTACTGTCAGAAGTTTCTGACAGTACATTGTTTCTCTGAGGTGAATTTCACATTTGACTACCTGCTACTCCAGCATTCTACACATACACACATACGCAGGCACAAATCAAACAGCAGAAGATGCTTATGTCATTCAGGATGTTTCCAGTGCACAGTTATGAAAACACTCCACAAACAGGTAATAACAAAAAGTGAATATGGGCAGTCTAGTTCAATGCAATTGCAACCCATCACTATAGTCACTGTCTGCATGACAGCAAGGCATCACACAGCCTTGCAGCAGGTCAGAACCTAAACCATGCCTTTGAAGACGAGAAGGAAACAAAACAAAACAAAGAAATTTTCAATAGCATCTGATATTTTCACATTACTGTATAGCACGACGGGACATTGTGTGGCTTTTCATTCCAGTGCAGCAATTAAGCTGGAGAATGCTAGGTCCAAGCGACATGTTTCAGATTTGAAGCACTTATAGATAGAAAACCAGCCTATATGGCTTTTGGATAAAATTAATAACTCCAAAGGTGCAGAATACAATCATTAAAAAGATTGGTACACCAACAGATTAAATAAAATTTGACTTTACAGGACAGACACCTTTTATTACTTAAAATCTCACTTTAGTTTATTCACCTCTTTCTATGTAGCCATTTAAAATTACATAAGCAATTAATATTAATCAGATAAAAAATTAATTATTCAATCAAACAAATCTTCCGCATTTTTCTTCCCTCTAGTAAGTTCTTTATATCGTACGTGTTTCAGCTGAAGAGCATAAGAATCATTTGGAATTCAAGCTTTGTCTCACTTAAATGTCAAGAAAAAATTATTCTTTTAATAATAAATAAATAAAAACTATTACCATTTACAGATATGCAAAAATCAACAATCAGTCATGCATGTTATTATGCAAATCAGAATATTTCCTCCCCATTTATATTTTAATCATCCATTAATAACTAGAAATACATTATGGATATTCTGGACACAAAAGACATTTTAATACCAGCAACTTTATCATCACTTGTGGTCATAGACTAAAAATGGGAAAAGAATATGGGGAAAAAAGATTGCTTTGAGGAATCATTCAAACTGGGTAGAAAAAATGGTTGTTATGTAGGTTAACAAATGCTAAACAGGAGTGCAAGGTAATGGCCTACTGATTGGCTTTGGACATCAGTTAGTGCTGGTTCAGGTCAGCTCTTCAGGGATGCCTGAGTAGCTAGAGAGAACAGGACAGTCGTTTGTGAACAGTCCTGTTGAATGGAGATGTAAAAAGCAATGAGTTAGATGATATGACACAAAGAGATCTGGAAAAAATAGAAATCTGTGCCAAAATCAAAAGGAGCAAATGAGTTTCTTCTCCTGAAAAAAAAAAAAAAACAAAAAAAACCCCCACCAACATAATATACCTGGGGAAATCCAATTAAAATGGATACAGAAGTACTCAGTCTGGTGGAGATGTGTAGGTAAGATTAATGATATAGAAGTCCCAAGGGCAAAATCTAGAAGTGAATGAGACAGGGGTTGGCAGTGTGATATGGCTGCAAAACCAATTGTGCTGGGGCTACAGAGCTTGTGAAGGGCGGAGGGTTCCTTGCAGGGCCAGGAGTTGGACTTTGATGATTCTAATGAGTCCTTTTCCAGCTCAGAATATTCTGTGATTCTGTGATCTGTTTTCTGAAAATTTTTAAGAAGTGGAGTCATCATATATGTGAAGTGGAATTCTACAAATATGATCTAATTAATATTTCAGACCATGAGAAATGAATAGCACAGAATACATTGCTATATGAACATAATTAGTGCAATGACAGTTTTCCATATCCTTATAGAAATTAAGAATTTACATCAATTTTGATAACTAATAATTATGAATTACCAGAAGAGACAGAATATAGGCAATTCAAATGTATGAAGTTGTACTGATCTTTGGGAAATGCTGAGGATCAAAATCAAATGTAAGGAAGGCTAGATCCTTTTTTGCCAGTTTACTTAAAAATTGAATAGTAATGTGTGTAAAAAGCATTTCATTAATATTCTCCAGTAAGTTTAAATAAATAAGCAAGCTTTCCTGAGTGAAACAACCGCTAATCAAAAGCANCTGGGCTGACCAGAGACACAACCCAAGGGAATGGCCTGAAGCTGTGTCAGGGGAGGTTTAGGCTGGGTGCAAGGAAAAGGTTTTTCACCCAGAGGGTGGCTGGGCACTGAAACAGGCTCCCAGGAAACAGTCACAGCACCAAACTTGACAGAGCTCAAGAAGTGTTTGGACGATACTCTCACACACATGGTGTGACTGTTGGGGAGGGTTCCTTGCAGGGCCAGGAGTTGGACTTTGATGATTCTAATGAGTCCTTTTCCAGCTCAGAATATTCTGTGATTCTGTGATCTGTTTTCTGAAAATTTTTAAGAAGTGGAGTCATCATATATGTGAAGTGGAATTCTACAAATATGATCTAATTAATATTTCAGACCATGAGAAATGAATAGCACAGAATACATTGCTATATGAACATAATTAGTGCAATGACAGTTTTCCATATCCTTATAGAAATTAAGAATTTACATCAATTTTGATAACTAATAATTATGAATTACCAGAAGAGACAGAATATAGGCAATTCAAATGTATGAAGTTGTACTGATCTTTGGGAAATGCTGAGGATCAAAATCAAATGTAAGGAAGGCTAGATCCTTTTCTGCCAGTTTACTTAAAAATTGAATAGTAATGTGTGTAAAAAGCATTTCATTAATATTCTCCAGTAAGTTTAAATAAATAAGCAAGCTTTCCTGAGTGAAACAACCGCTAATCAAAAGCACCCTAAGTTTTCATCTCCAGGCACTGCACGAAATTCACAGTGCAAATCTGTGATATCAAGTGAATGAATGATGCGGAACTTTCATTACAATGTTGAAGCATTTTACAACAGGAAACAATATACAGTTGTAATTTGCTTCCCTGAAAAATAACTCAATACACAGCAAGTTTTCTGTGAGTTATATCTATTTTCTGATGAAATCACAACTAATATTGAAACTATCACAGCAAATATTCTCTTCATGAAACTTCAGATTGTCTGCTTCTCAACTGCTCAATCCATCTCATAAATAATCTTTGAGACAATAAAGGACACAGATACATGTGTCTTCTGTTGTCAGGTTTTATTTTCAGTGGAGAATCCTTAGCTGAGATGATTTCAAGACGTAAAATGAAGGAAAAATATACAGCATTCCCAGTTTCCAATTACAAAAGTCCAGGCTTCTCTTGTATTCCTTGAGCTAGCTTTCTTCAGCTAATCATTAAAACATTTTTCCATATTTTCCTGCACCTGTCAATAAAGAAAAACGAACGCTGTCTCATCATAGCTGAGAAATTGAACAGCGCATAGTACTTGCAAGAATCTACATAACTCAGAAAAAAACACCTCCTTGCTCAAAATAACCACCTCTGCCAGGAAGCTTATACCACCTGGGGGGAATAACATGCATGAAAATATGCAGGCATCTGAACAAGTTATGCAAGCATAGGCATGGGTGAAATGACAACTGATTAATAAGTCACCTCACAATCGCTGAAATGCTGGCTTCTATATAACTATGGCAGCAGACTACTGCACTTTCAGACAGAAAGATTGTATTTTGAAAGAATCTGAAGAGACAGGGAAGAGATGAGGAAGAGTGGCAGGAAAAGGTGAAATAGTCTTTATTTTAATTACCAATATTCTCTTATGAATTTTGAACTAAAGTAGATAAAACATAAATGAAACAATACCCTCCCTTCAGTAAAGTCTTGCCAGAATTTTATTCCTGCCAATGACTTTATCTAATGGTTAAAAGGAAAAATTCTCCAAATATGCCATTTACCACTGCCAACAGCCACAGTCCAACCCACAATTCTTTTACAAGCTTGAAAGTAGTCAAGCCATTTAAATAAAGTATGATATTCTAGTTGATTAGGTAGCAAAAAAAAAATTCAAATACTATCAACAAGGGCTTAAGCAGAGAAGACTGAGTTATATGCCATTATTTCTATGCAATTCAGAAGAGAAAAAATATTTGTGTGGTTATTTACTCCATAAAAATCTCCTCCCCTCAAGTCAAATTGAAAATATCACAGATTCAAATTCATGAATACTTAAATTGGTTCTGTAGTGGCAGCCCTACAAGACTGGACTTTCCAATGGATGTGCATGTAACTTGCTGAGTGCTGAATGAAAAGTGCTATTAAAAGCAATAGAAAACTACTCATAAACAAATGACAAAACTTGCAAGAAGAACTGGGGTTTTATTGTAAGCAAAATTATTTTGCATACTTCTCTATCCATATATCAATGCAGCAAGTAGTGTTAATATTATTCAAAAAGCAGTATCGACTCATCTCAAAGATAGTCCTTATAACCAATTGCTGCAACATGATGGCCTCAAAACTGACTGATTTAAGGACCTGGCTGGAGCTGCCGAGGGCTCCAAAAACTCTCATGTGAATTATTGTTTTTCTTATAGAGTGCAGCCCATTGTGGAATTCGAAGACAGTTTTGCCTGAAGGACAGACATGCCAAACCTAAACAGAAACCTATGTTTCTACCCCAAATGTTCCTTTATCAGTCAGTTTTATTAACAACATACAATATTGTCATAGTGCAACACAGGTAACATTTAAAATGCAAGTAACAGCTTCAAAAAAAGAAAAAAATACTGAAAGATGATATAGTAGGATGACCTGTAACAAGGCTGGAGAAAGAAATTATGAGTACATGTAAAATCCACACTTAGAGACACTGCACACTGGGACAGAGTGGACACACTGGCTAGCTGGTAGGGTAGATGGGTAAGTTGGCACACATTTAAAAAAATACAACATACAGAGTTCTAGGTTCAAGGGGCTGAAAAAGAAAAGTGTGATCTGCAAAAAGACCTCTGTACCGAGAAAATGTTTCCTGGACAAGAGTTGAATTTCCTTGCCTCTAAACTCCCTCTGTTCTTAGGGTTATGGTCAGAGTTAAGACAAAAAGAAAACTCCAAGTTTCATTGACAAGTGAAAGATCTTACATTTCAAAGAGCTGAGACTGGATGGACAGAATGGTCCTCAAACATTAGCACCCATGAGGTGAGCCAGTGTCTTTGTACATAAGAATAAGGAAAGAGGGAAAGGGAAATCCCAAAGGTACATGGCCGTGAGGGCTTTGGAAAACTCCAGCAAACCAAGAAGGATGGGATGATGCAGCAATTGTCGTATGGAAATAGTCGAGTCTGGCAGTGGAAACAGTGGCACAAATGTCAGAATGTGGTAAGGTTTTAACTTGTGAGAAAGCTGATAGCACCAGCTGCAAGGGGTAGGGGCTAGGTCTAAGAACGAGAGAAAGCATAAAGCTCTGGTTGCAATAGAGCTACAAAGGCAAAGATAAAGGTGGTGGAGGGCAGGGATGGGGTGGTAAAAGGATTAGTAAATTCCCTGAAAATTTTCTCAGCTTGGTCTTGTCTGGGAATATGGATGTGCCTAGGATTTGGATTAAGATTCCCTTAGACTTAGGGGAAAGAGAAAACCTAGACCTCCCATTGGACTGTGGCTGCAAACAGGCTGAAAAAGTGAGGACAAAGATGTAAAAATTATTGTTCCCTGAGAACTCATTCATCTGAGCCAGGACACTGGGTCTCGAACAAAGGCTCAGCTAAGGCCAGGACCGGTATTAAGGGTTAGGGTAGTGGTTGGGAAAGGGAGAAAATCTACAGCAGTGCTTAGACAGAGGCTGCAAAGGGGCTGAAAAACAAGGCTGTCAAAGGAATTGTTCCCTCCAGATGTGCTCATCCCTGCTATGGCACTGGGCATTGAGTAGGGTTCAGCCAAGGAAAAGGCTCGACTAAGGAAGAGAGTTAGGGTCTGGAAAGAGAGACCTACAGCTGGAAGTGGGGTGGCATTGCAAAGGGGCCACCCAGAAAGGTGTAGGTTTCCTTCTGCAGCCTGTAACTTTCTCGTGGCAGCATCTTTGAAGCTCTCCTTCAACTGGATTTCTGTGGTTATTTTTTCTTGACTCCTACGAATCCCAAGTGATAAAGCAACTGCTCCAGCCCCAGTTCCTGCTTCTATCAGAGGCTCCAGATTCCTGAGAGGAAAATTCAAGCCTCAGCTGTTCGTTTTCTTAAAAGATTTTTCAGTGTCCTAAACAGAGCTATCCCACGGTTTATTGCAATTTTATTCCTAAATATAATCCCAAACATAAAATAAGTCTAGGCACTTTCCTTCTTCATTTTACCAAGAAAAGGATTTACTCCAGGGGGAAATCAAGCCTACAGGGGTTTTTTTTTATCAGACAGCCCTTCTTCTGCACCACTCAAGCTGTAGCTCTAGGCTTTTTCTCTCAATCATTAGAGTTGCAAAAGGAAGTGAGTGGTGCAAAAATAATTGTTTCCTTAGGAATTTTTCATCTTCACTGGAATTTTTTTCTGAGGTTCATTTCAGGGTTTAGGTTCAGGTTATTTTTGACTGAAAGTCCACAGCTAAGTTTGATCCCATCTGGACAGCAGCTGACAGAGAAACCCATGGACAGACTCTAATATTCTCCTTGGAAGATCTCGGAATCTTTGCATGGAACACTGGTTTTGGTTTATGCATCAGTCAAGCATTTATGTTAGTGCCAGAGGAGGTTTAGAGACAAAGAGAAATCCGAAATGAAGTTATAGTGAGGCTCCATTGTTAAGTAAGAACTGATGCTACAACTGGAGAATTGCATCATATTTATCTAATTGTTTGTCTGAATGGAGAGGGATTCCTCTCCTATGCCTAGGCTAGGCTTAGGGAACTCAGTTAATGTCAGGTTTGTTGAGGAGAAGAATCAGCCCAGAACTTCAGGGAGACTAAGTCTGGAAAAGGGCTGCCAGATGAATTGTGAGTTCAAAAAAAAATATTCTTTTGGCCAGTTTTCAGTACAGATAAAGTCCATCTGGTCTTTTGTGACACTCACATGACATGTAGGATTTGGTGTTATGGCTTTGGTTATTTTGGTTTGTCGTGAGAAAGAGAAATAATCAAATGACACTTTGGAGGTATTTTTTACCGTTAAGTAAAGACTTACATATAAATGTTTTTATTTTTAGGAATATTGATTCTTTTTGGTTGGAATATTAGCCCTGTCCTAGATCAAACTACAGTTATTGCCTAAGGCTAGAGCTGCAAGAAAGAAATTTCAGAACTCCAATGGCAGGGGGCTGGTAACGGATAGCAAAAAACTCTGAAATCCTCCCACGAGGAAAATTTTGTCATGACTGGGCTGGCATGCTTTTTTTCTGAGGTTCCCCTTGCATTGGGCTTTTGTTGAAAGAAACATAGTAATTTGCTTGAACATGTAAGATGTTTCCATTTTCACTCACCTTAAATAACCAACAGGGTAGTGCTGGATTCATGTGTTTTGCATGGTACCACGAGTAAAGATTCCTTGTGCTAACCACAGACTTGCAGAGTAGGCATATATTCACTTAGGCTAAGTGCAAAAATTGTGGTGGAGAAAGTTACAAGGTCCTTTGTGTATACAGCAACAAATACTTGTTAGCATTATTTTGACAATGAAAAACCTACATGTTCTTGTTCCGTATGATACTGTTTTCTTGAGTATCTGTTGCATTATATGTCTGCCCCAGAGTTTTCTGTCGAGATCCGTAACAACTGAAAAGCCTTAGAACCATGGGTAGTGGTGAGAAGGAACTAAATTTGTTTTCAGTGACTTTTGAGGAAATAAACAAATTCTATGTAATTATTCTATGTAAATATTTAATTGTATAATTTCTCTTACACTCAGCATCACAGTATCTACGTGTTTACGCTTGCTATATGCTAAAGCAAGGCATCAAACCTACAGTTTTATGACTGTAAATCTAGCACACATGACATAGCTTATAGTTTAGAGAACGTAAATATAACTTTTCAGTTGCTTCTGGCTGCATGGATAATCTTCCATAAACAAATTGCGGATGACTGAACAATGCTAGCCTGAACATGCCTGTTTAGGAGATTTTTGTAATAAACCCCTTCTTACTCAGGGAGATGCTTATGCCTTAGGCCCTCTGCAGTAAGAAGCAGAATTTAATTTTCATAACTTGAGGGAGCTCAGATTCTGTTTTTCAGTTTAGTTCACTAAGAACAAGAGAGACCCACATCCAAATATGACCATAAAGATTAGTGCATCCATACCAGGACCTGATTAAGACCTACCACACCTTCTTGTCTAGGTATGAGCAAATCAGTGTAAGTGAAACAAGAGTCTCTCTGAAAGGCTCTGACATAAATAAGAATGGTTATGGCAAGCAATAGTTACGGGAATAATCCTAACAGTATTGCAGTGACAGCTCATATTTGGTTTGCTTCTTTAGACTACTTTCCACAAAGCTGACCCAGTTTATACCTGTGTTGCTTCTGCTTTATGAGCAGAGAATCCATTAATCAAGTCAGAATTCAGACCACTGTTTTTCCTTCTGCATCAGGCATTACTCAAAATCCTCTTTCACATTCTGCATTACAATCTTTAGAATTTCAGAGCCATGTTTTGAGTAAAGTACAGGAGCTTGTATATGAAATGACTGTTGATTTGTATGATATTATATTCTTGAGTCTCCCCATTTAACCTATTTTCATTATTATTTAAATATATGCATATACAAAATCCTTAACATCCTCATATTCAGTACTGTATATATTCAAAGGAAAGCATAATATATATATGCACTGCACTCCATGTATAAAATAAACCCTGTAGAACTGCACAGTATCACTAATTATTACAATGAAATTATTACAGAACAAGAAAACATGACAGAGCAGCATTCAGCTAGATGATATTGAAAAGTTCTTCAGATTGTTTTCTTGTGGTCTAGAGCAGAAGCCTGAGGCAAATGTAGATATGAGGTGATGCCTTAAAGACCTAGAAATAAAACAACACACTTTCGAGACAATATTAGTATAGGAGGTAATATAAAGGCTGGTCTTTAATGGAGACCTCGAAGAGTAGATATGGAAAAATGCCCACCCCACACAGGGTGAATAGAGTTTTAGAAGTTTAGCAAATTAACATAATTGACAAGAATTCACAATTAGAAGCACAGGTGATGAGGGAATTCCTCCTTCTGGTTAAACCCTTTTCTGGAGCCCCCCTCCCCCTTGGTACTAGCTGTACTTTGTTTACGAGAAAGTGTCTGGGGGGAGTAGTCCATCCTTGATTCCCAGAGAATTTAGTCTTGGACCCCCAGGGCTTGGAGCCTCTGGAAGATGTATTTTGTCTTTCTGCCTATCAGGGGAGGAAAAAATACTGGAGTTAGCTACGACCTATATAACTATACAACCATACCCTACAGAGCTATGAATATATATAAAGTAAATATAAAAGCAAAAATCATTTTTACATCAGTGGTATATTCTGTTGTTCTGACTGCACAGAAATTCTAAGGATTCTACTCTATAAATGTATGCATACCCAGCCATGTGCTAATCATAGAAGCAAGAATATCACAATGGAAATTCTAAACACATGTTAACACCTGGAAAAAGTATCTGCACCATTTTTCCAAGTCCTTGTCTGTTTGGTATTAATGAGAAGAATAGATACCTCCTGAGACAAATGACATTTTTAAGGATAAATATGAATTTCAGCAGCTGCTATTTTTCATCTTTTGTAGGTTATAGAGAGTAACTTTATATTTACATAGATGTGGAGACAGGTGAGCAGAAGTGTTAGCTGAGGGCAAACAAAGGTTAATTGATTTTGCTTAAATATCAAGTTCAGCCTCTTCTCAGTGCCCATTCTGGAACACATAGTGAGTAAATTTAATCCTCTGTTTTAATTATGTGTCTGTATGTGTGTTTACACACATAGGTAAGGGCTTGGACTGGTGACCTAACTACTCATCTTCATTTTTTTTATTTTCCCTGAGTAACAGTAGTGTTGTGCCGTATTGTAACACCAGATCGTTACAAAATAAAACTATTTTGGGACTGTGCTCATTGCACTCTGGGATCCAGTTGTTCAGGCCTAAGGCAGTATCTGTACAAATACTCTAAAGAAATGATTTAATCTCTACAAAGTATCACTGGAAACAGATGAAAAGAGATTTGCCCAGGTAGTGAGAGTGGTCAAGCTCATTCTATATCAGGGCACAGGCTTGTCCATGTACTTGCCCTATGGCAATGGGGCTATAATTAGAGTTGTAGCTGCTGGATTAAAAGGTACGCTGCTATACTCAAACTCCTGTTATGGGAAAAAGGGAACATAACGTATAAATGAAGCTAAGAACGTATTTTTATTCAATTTTAAGTTTTAGTAGTTAACTAGTCTGAGTTAGATAATTAATTGTCATGGTCCTCAGCACAATACTAAGTTTTAATTGCTTTGACCTCCATCAATGCCCATTTGTCCAGGAGCCGCAGTTAAGCTCCTTGCCTGAATTATGCTGTAGGTATGTTTGTGCTCAGCTCTGACCCTAGCTTGGTTTTGCTTGTTCCTTTGTGTATCTCAGATCATTAGACCGCAGTAATATCCACCATCCCTATGCTTCTGTTGGAATGAATGCCGTCCCTCTGCATATTGTTGTTCTCAGCTTGAGTATTATTTTTTGTGGTGAAAAATACTTAAATAGCTATGCCTCCAGCCTGGGCTTTTATAACCCTGATAAGGCATCATCTGTTACAGCATAAGCAGCTGATGAAAAGCCAAGAAACAGAGGCACACCTTACCTTCTATGGCAGCAGCAAAAATGCATATTTTCTACCCAAACATTGTCTTTTCTGTTTCAGACTGTAATGGCTCAGCACCCCGTGCTGCTCTCCATCTGTGCCTCAAGCCACAGTAAAGAACTGAATTATCATGGAAGTTCTGTTAACATGCTGGTATGAATTCTTTCGACACCTGTACGTTAAGTACATTACTAGGTTTTTACAGGATGAAAATAAAGAGCAGGAAGATAACAAATAAGTGCTTTAAGGAAGACTATTCTACAATGGTTATCAACTGAGACATGTTTGAAATCAACAGTTTAGCAAAAACAGCTGATATTCACTCACAGATGCTGCCACCTAGAGTCTAGCATTATGGCACTGTGAACACAAGGACTATAGAGAAACTTTCAGGCAGCAATATCCAATTTGTGTGGAGGTGGAGGTGTTGGTTTCTGGGGAAATATGTGGCAGGAAAAGGTGAAGTAGTCAAGCAAGTTGAAGGCAACCTTAAACTTGAATTTTGTGTCTTCCTTCTGCAATGGTTAAAATCGGATCTTACACTGAAAGGTGTAATGGTGGAATTTAGCATGGGAAAGCAAATTGGAGCTGCTATTCTGTTCATTTATCAGAATACTTAAAAACTAGATTTATTTCCAGTTCAATTTCCAGGTCTGAAAAATAATGGTCAGCAGAATAAAAGATGTTCTACTTCAGCAACCTTGCTTTCAATTTTGATGAAAAAGCCTGCCAGTTCTCAAAAAGTCATAAAGAAAGCATATTTAAGCTTTTTTCTCTCTCCATCAGTAAAATATTGCAGAAGACAAAATATCCCCATGAGGCAGCCTAACTGGAAATCCAAGGCAGCCTGGAAAATGAGCTATCCTACTATGCTTCAGAAATTGCAAATAGCAGCAACCCAGTTTCTCTGCTAACCTGAAGGACCTGGCAGCATTTGCTACAAGATGCCTAATTCCATGCCTGGACTCTCACACTGTGTGTAATTTGTTTAGAAATGAGCTACGAACCTGGATCTCAATTTGCTCAACAGGATATGGTTTGATTAAATGTGTCTGGATGCATTTGTAATGGGATTATAGATTTCAATTAGGAGTAAGCAACAATCATTACAAAGCAATACTTTGTCATGCATACTTTAGCAAGCAGAACTGGGGCAAGAAATAAGACTATGATGGAAAAGTCTCTTGTGTCTTTCTTCCCTCCAGAACATTGTTACTGCTCCTTCACACTCTAGTACTGTTTTTTTTCTCAAGTTCATGTTATGTTTCTTTCCTTTCTCTTTGCTGACCTGTTGTCAAATTGATGGTTTCTAGTTCCACTGAGCTCTGACCATGGTCGTGTTCCCAGTAACAGGCTGATCTGCAATTCTTCTGCCTGCTAGTGAATGACAATGAATAGATCTTTAATGTATTTGATTGCTGATGCAGAAGGGTTAAGCCAATTGCCTCCATGCTGGTAGGGGTACAGCTTGACTGAACTAAACCAGCACTCCCCTACTTTGTGTCTGTGCTGCATGGTGGAGAACAGGCCCAAGAAGACAGTGTCTGCTCAGTGAGCCCCATGATCCTCCCAGCTGACAGCTGAAAGAGCCAAAACCCAACACCTCCTGCTCAGTAGGTAAGCCTCACTTACACCTGCTTTGTCAGACTGCATCTGAATGAGTCCTACTGCAGAACCATGAACACAAGGATTCTCTCTTCTCCAGGAAGCACTAGAGCTAAGACTGGTTTGGCCCCTTTGTGTAAAATTAAGGGTTTACAGCATGGTTTGTGGTCAGTTCTCTTCTAATGAGCGGATTCACACCTCTGCTGCCTGCAGTAGAGACTACAGTCACAGAGACATGTAACAAAGTACAACTTCCAACCAGGAACCTATGTTTTCTTTCCACCAAACAGAATGACCTCATTCAAGATGGAAATGCTGCCTGGCCTGTACTGCTCTCCAGACTACATCCAGGAACTCTGAAAAGCTATTACCTGACATGGGCTAAAACCATGTTAGAAAGGGAGTTAACAGCACTGGACTTCACTTGGATCTGTGCCCTGGACTTGAATAGTCTTATGTCCTCAGGAAGAAGGAGCTCAAGACAGCGGTGAAAACAGGTGTGCAACTGATTCTGAATAGACTGCTGGTTCTGTGGTCAGAAATACTGTTTGTTAACTGTGGTTTAAGTGTCCATATCCTCCTGAGAAAAAATAAGAATGCTGAATGGCAAAGGTGAGAACAAGACAAAGTGGCTTATTCTCCCTGGCTCCCTCTAAGGGCATTGTTACTGAAACAAAAAAATAATCTCCTAGGATAGGCAAGAGAGTAAGGTTCTAACATTTTACAAGCATGCCATCAGGAAACCAATTCAGTCCCACACAATATCATAGAATCAGAGAATCATAGAATGGTTTTGGTTGGAAGGGGACCTTGAAGATCACCTAGTTACAACTCCCCTGCCATGGGCAGGGACACCTTCAATGAGACCAGGTGTCTCAGAACCCCATCCACCCTGGCTTTGAACACCTCCAGGGGTGGGGCATCCACAACTTCCCTAGGTAACCTGTTCCAGCGCCTCATCACCCTCTCAGTAAAGATTTCTTTCCCAATATCTAATCTAAACCTACTCTCTTTCAATTTGAAGCCATACCCCCATGTCCTGTCACTACACGCTCTTGTAAATCTTGCCCTGTCTTTCCTTTCTGGGTAGAGGTACCTTTTCTCCTTATCTATCCTTGTAGTGGTTTGTGACACCTACTATTATATAGACATCTGGCCTGTTAATGTCATGATCTGTCAACGGATTGCACATGCTCAGATTTTATTCCAGCCTACAGAACCAGTCTGCATGAGTTTGCACTGTACTGGAAACCCCGTTTGCATACACTGCTGTGCACTGGCACAAACAGTATGGAAATGACTCATAGACAGTGCACTACTTATAATTTTGCCAAATGGGGCAATGTATTGGCAATTTTGTTGCATCTGCCATAATATTCAGGCCAACTTTCTCTTCTGCAAGGGAAAGCAAACAGTCTTCCAGACAAGATGAATTTAAAAGGAAATATGACAAATTCTGCCCATTCATTCCACTCACACATTTCTATTCACTAGTTACTACTTTATTTATATCCTTTAGCATAGCAAAGATCTGCTGCCTCTTAGTTCCAGTGTTCAGGATAGCTATAACCAACCCATGGAATTGAGTGCACTACTAAGATCAAATCCCCTCTCTACAAGAACAGCACAAAAATATACAGTTGCTTAGCCTGGACTGATCACCTAGTTTCTTGTTAGTCTTTTATTTGACGGAATTTAATTTAATTATTTGAAAAGTACAGAAAAAATAGTAAAAAACAAGTTGGATTTTAGAGTATAGATAGAGAAATGGAAAACCAACTGAGGAAAGAAGAACCAGAGAAAGTAAGAAACACAGGCAACAATCCGAAAGCCCCACAGCAGACTCACATGAGGAACTATCATTAACTGTGTCAGAAAGGAGCTGACAATATCCTACAGACATACCTGATTACTTCAGCAAATGAGAGAATGGGAAGACAGACTGCTGATGAGTTGCAGTGACCTGAGATCATGTTACCCTGAAAATCAGTCCATAGGAGAAATAAATTTTAAAGTTACAGGTATGTTTCTGAAAAGAACCCACCTCTATGCCATTTTCCAGGATCACAAAGCACATGATGTTAGGGTACATCAGACACAATCGTCAAAAGTCATAAGTAAAACGAGTCTTAGTTAAATATAGGGTTATTAGACCAGACAATAATGCTGAAGATACTTCCTTCAGAAGGTATTTGCCTTATGTCTGAAACTAAAACCTGACCTGCAGATGCTCCATTCTGCCCAACTTCCTAACCCCTCTCTAGACCTCTCTGCTTCCTGCTGGTCACCCAAGGAAACCCTCAAGAAGAAGAATGTCAAAAACTCACAGATCAGGAGCAAGACTGAGTATCTGATGTGTAGGGTGGCCAATGAGTTCAGGGCAAATCAGGCAACCAGCACATTGAAAAAAAATGCCTTAAACAGCCTGTGTGATTCTTCCATTCAACCTCAGCTAAGTTGTCTGACTCAGCACTGCTATACCATCAAGGAAAACTGAGAGGCAGTGGAGCCCATATTCACTCTCCATTATCTCATCAGCCCCACAAACCCATATTACCTAAGGTTTTAATTTATATTGTAATACTGTTTATAACAGTCCTTTTCTCCAGAGTTGAAACTAATGAACAGGAAAGTACAAATATTATACTATTCAGATAGGGATAGGATCAACATGTATAATCCGAAAGGTAGCTGCCTGGGAGAATTAAAGGCCAGCACTCATGAGCAGTGATAAATTCTTTTCACAAAACAGACAAGTTTTAATGCTTTAAATTGGAATATATTCAAGTTTTAGGTGAAGGTTTTGGGAGGTCTTTAGAGTTTTGTGGGTTTTGTTTGCTTGTTTAGAGAAAATAGAAAATATTTCCAAGACTGCATACAGGAAGAAATACTAATTTCCCTTCATCTTACAGGATCAGAGAAAAGAGAATACAGTCTGTGTTCTCCGTAACACTTGTCTGCTTCCACTGAGCAATGCCAGAGCTGCTGTATTCCATGTAGCAGTATAATGAAGTTCATTGGAACCTCAGACGGCTCATATTTATTTCAGCACATCATTTTTTAGTGCTGTTCTAGATAACAGTTTTGATCTATAATTCTCTGGGTGGTTAAAAGCCACTGGTGTTCTCATATTTTTAACCAGCAGCTGAAATCTACTAAACCAACAGCCACTGTGGGGTGTTCGCTGGATGCACGGCTGGGGTTTTTCAGCAGTCAGCCTTTGCAACCTACCCTTGACTCAATGAAGCTGAAAGACATCTGACTTTCAGCTAACAGAGTGAGGCAGAGAGCATTTTTCAAGGGATTCAAAGGCAATCTCAGCAGGACTGCAGGCACACAAATGAAAACATCACTGTGTTTTCTTTGGAAAGACAATTCGTTATGTAGTGAGGACATTTCATGGGCATATATTCCTCCACCCTACCCTCAAAGGAAGGACTTCACTGCCCAAATGGCTGGAAAAGCAGAGGCAAATACTACAATGGGTTTACTGAGTCATTAGCCCCTAATAAGTTGACACCTGTAAGACTGTGCTTAATGTGGACATGTTCATAAGTAAACTAACTACATAAAGGACTGTTTTCTTGTGTGTCCTTAGTAAAGCATTTTAATTGCTCTTTACCTAAGATATCAGATACTTGCAAAGATTACAATATTTTAGCACATTTATTCTTTCCTTATATTCATATCTGTTTCGATTTTTTATTCAACTGAGAGCTGAAGAACAGGAGAACAATGTTAGTGCCTTCTGGGCTTGCCATGAGGAGAACTGAGATGATCAGTAAAAAATTCCCAGTAAGCCCTCTGTCAAGAACTGAAGTATATAAAAAAGGATGACCAACTTTCTGCTCTAGGCCAGCTGTGCCTCTTCAACACTCACAGCTTTACTACTGCTGACAATGCAGTACAAACAAGGAACAAACAGCACTTGCATGCGGAGCATCTCTTGGCTAACGGTAGACTGCATGATCCATAACAATTCAGTCCCGCTGGGAAGCACTGGCAAAAGACACTGTTGCAAGAATTACAAATTCTGACTTTTGATTCAAAGGAACTTCTATGACAGGTCTTGCATTTTAAAAGATCTGTTCTCTGGGGACGTGAATCTTTCCATTGTATTCATTTTCCTCAGCATCTGTGGTCTCAGATTTCCCTTTCTGTTACTCTTACACAATGTCAGTCCATTTAATTTGGCATTTATTTTACTCACCGCTGGAGTCATTCTAAGGCAGCTGGTTAGCCATGAAGAACGTAATAAAAATAAAAACAGCAAACAAAATCCCAGAAGGGAATAGGTTCACATACCTCAGGGATCTTTCATTTTATATAAATAAGCAATGCAATTTAGATTCATGGAATGTGAGAATCCAAGCTTTGACTCCAATTTGCAGATGGTACTTCACGCAGAACAAAAACGCGTGTTTAGTGGGTAATTCTTTTGATGTCACAATTAACTTATAAATTTATAAGTTATTTGTCAATTTTCCTCTACTTTCAATCAGTCTTCACTACTGTGAATTTATTTTCTGTAAGACAGATCTTCGAGTTTCTGAAATGTTTGGGACTGAAAAGCTGTACTATCAGTGTTAAGCTCAGCTACTCAAATTCATTGGCATTTATTTTACAGATTTCTTCTATGCAAAATCCAAGAGTAAAACAGTGGAACTTATTTGTAAATCATCCAAGATGTTATCGACTCAACGGTTACAAACATTACTTTGATTTCTGTGCACTCTGCTTTCCAGTCTTTTAAAAGTCATTGCCTCTGCTACCTGCAAACTGCATTTTTGTCATGAAAGCTACACACCTCATAGCCCATTGCAGAATAATCAGAGGTTTATAAAAGCATATTTAATCCATTGACACACATATTTTCTTTCATTAGGTATTTCACACTTCATGCCCTGAGTTTTTTACTATATGGAACTAGAATGACTGCCTTAAGAAAGGTCTAGATCCCTGATTTCATTAGATAAAATTTGTTGCAAGGAGAGGATGAAAGGTTTAAAGAAGGCAGAGCTGATTTCTGCGATTGGAAAGCTGCAGCAAATGGATTTGAGTTCATTATATACCACTTGGATTAAAATATTGGATTCTGACTACAAAGTTAAGATTCTGTGAAATCCACTTCACTTTTTTCACCATTTTTTAAACTCCATTCCCACAAGATGATTTTTCCTCCATATTATGGTGGATAGACTGGGTGCCCACTGAGCCACTCTGCTACCCCACTCTGCAGCTGGACAGGGAAATTTAACAAAAGGCTCATAGGTCAAGATAAGAACAGGGAGAGATCACTCAGAAATTACCATCATGGGCAAAACAGACTTGACTTGGGGAAATTAGTTTAATTTATTACCAAACAAATCAGACTAGAATAATGAGAAATAAAGAAAAATCTTAAACCACCTTCCACCTATGTACCCCTCTTTCCAGGGCTTAACACTAATCCCAAATCCTCTTTCTCCTCCCCAGCAACTAGGCAGGACTGGAGATGGGGTCAGTTCATCATAGGTTGTCTCTGCTGCTCCTTCCTCCTCCAGGGAGAATTCCTCACACTCCTTCCCTGCTCCAGTGTGGGGTCCCTGCCATGGGGGACATTCCTTTATGAACTTCCATGAAAACTGGCATATTACTCAGACTTAAATTCCATGAGTTTAAATTTTTATTCTTCATAGAATATCAACCTCCATAGCTTCAACCTTCATAGCTTCTGAAAACACATAAGGAGTGAACCAAAAAAGCTGTAGAACAAGAAGGCAAACAAAGAACTCAAAAATTATTCCTTTAATAAAAAAAAAAATAAAATATAGACAGAAAAGTAAAATTCATCATTTTGGAGGTAAGCTCAGGTTCTGCCGAACATTATGGACAACTACTGCTCGCCCATTTGCCACGGAAGTTAAGTGCCAAGTCTCTGTTTGTGGCTCCTACTTGCAGCACTCCAGGTCACTGCTCTCCTGAAATGCCAGTTAAAAAGCAAACAGGAGCCAGGCGCAGGCATTTCCCACTCTTGTGCAAGACCTTTCCCCAGCAGGTTCCTTCTTGTAAAACTAAACATGCTCCCCACGAACCTCATGGCCACAGCTCACATAGCCGTGTGTAACACCATTACTGCCACATGCTCGTTCTGCCCACGCCAACCTCACAGCAAACTCAAGTAAAATCATAAGTAGATACTGGTAACCAATTAAATAGACATCTCTAAATTTTTCCCGGGGTGACAGTCCCAGTGAGTGCTGGATAATTAAATGCGTCACATATTTTCTTTGTCCAAAATGCATTTAAGCTTTTCTAAGCAGCTTTGTTATGGATTCTCATGGCTGAGTAATGGACAAACTCGGAACAATTTCCTGTGATACTGTTTTGGAGGCAACACCAAAAGACCAGTAGAAACATCTACCATCTGCAAGCTAAATCTGAGTGTTCAGGGTCAGTGCAGATTTGATGAAAAGCTCAAGAGCTTATTAGCACATTTGCAGCATTCCACATTCCAATTACAAAAGGGAAGATTAATACCATCAACTTCAGTCAACTCAAAGTTGACTACTTCAAAACGAGTAACCCTAAGCCTTAAATGTACGAAGAGAATGAATGAGGCACCTCCGGAGGGTAATTCATCTCACCTAAATCTGGTATTTTAGACAAGATGAATCACTCCCTGCAGACACTTAATTCATTTCACTGACTCAAAACTCAGTGTTTAAACTTAGACAACTTCCAAGATTATAAGTCATATAGGACAAAGGTTGCATAAAACATCTATTATATGAACTTCGTTATCAGATATCTACATAGGCACTTCCATGGGGAATTTATGTCCAGAAACACCCAGAAAAGCAGGTTTTATAATGACAGGCAGATTCTGAGTGCAAATCTTTCGGAACTTAAAACACAGTCATTATATAGCCTGCAGTTACTAATATCTACAGACATGATACAGTGCTACACTATATATATGAAAAGATATATAAAAGAAAGATCCATGACTTTTCAGAATTCTGCTAATAGACGTTTCAAATATCCTGTCTGAAATGAACAAACTGAAATTTCCAAGGAGAGGAGCTGTCGACAAGGATACAGTAGTTAGAAAAACTAAACTAAGCAGAAACTCAACATTTAAATGGCCCAAATTATTTGTGGTTTTACTATTTAAAATGTATTACTCATTTTAGTATCATCATGCTTGGAATTCTGCATACACAATATTAGATACGGTAATTCCCATTTTCTTATTCAGCAAATGCCAAAAGTACTGATACTGTAAGTACGCACCATGAGAAAGAGAAAAAGCATGTCACAAAACAAAAGAGCACAGAGGTGGTACAGAAATAGTGAGGCAGTTGGCTCATTAATACCTCAGACTGAAGTTGTTAACTTCTCATGGTCAATTAACCGGTGTTAACCTTCCTGTTAAAAGGTTGGTCACCCCCCTGCCTGCCCCCCCAGTCTTTTTGGCTCTGCAGGAATTGGAAATTTCACTTCTGATCACAGCATTTTGGGGCTATCTTAGGAAATATTTTTCTTCTGTGTGTAAAATGAAGATAACAGCTGGGATTCCACATGAGGCTAAGAAAGCTGGAGAGTAAGTGCAGACATCCAGCGAATATAAAATGCTTTCAGCTATTCAAAACACCTGCATAGGGCTGGCAAACATGACACAATGCTTGAGGAAGACACACATTTCTACAGGGGCTGTGAGAGAGCAGAAGAAATATCCCACAAACCCTAAATGACACTAGTGATCTACATACATGCAGCTGAATCCTTCCCAAAGGTAGGTGCTTACAATCATGCTGCTTCCTTAGTGATGATTCCTCTCATTACAACCAATAAAGATCTAACCAGCATAAACCAAGGAGCTAAAAAGCATCATCTTACTGAGTAGATATTAACAGCTTGATTTCATTGCCCATCAGTAGACACCTAGTATTATTTCTGATGTCATAAGGTATTCAAGACTCACGACTCCCAAACATGACATAGGACTTGGGGAAGACCAGTGTCCCTCTGGAGTGGTGGCTGGAGGCCAGCAGGGTAGCTCTTTAATATCTCAAACAGCACTCAATATCTGTACAACCACCTCTCATAGCTGGTCACCTGAAGCTTCCTCTGCGCTCCACTGACTATACTGACTTGCTGCTCATTTTAGTTAACTAATCATAGGAACCTAATACCATTTGAGATGTTTAAAAGTCTTCCATGTGACTTTCAGAAAAGCTCTCCTTCAGAAAAGGACTCCTTCAGGCCTTTTGTTATACTTATCAGAGCCACACAAGTGACAAGCGCTAATCTCAGACTGAATCCCAAGCAAGATTTCTTATCTAATATTTAAAGTTAACTAACTAGAAGGTTGTTAGAAGGGATTAAAACAAAAAAACCAAAAGGCATAAAATGCTCAGGGACTTTCAGTTCAGGGTATTAGTCAAGAAGACTATTCTGTTACTAGTAAGACTAAATATTGTACTTGTGTTATAGAGCCAATGTTATGCACAGAATTTCAAATGCACATCAATGTAATTGCTGGCTCCTCCTTAGACAACAGTCTAAAAACTAAAATCTCTAAAATCCATCCTAAAAACTGAGGAACATTGTTTTGCTACTTTGTACTGTCACAGCTGTCTAGGTACTCTTCCCAAACTGAGCCTCCATTTTATTATGTGATATATATATATAGCCAACGAAAGAGCAAATTTCTGCCCTAGGAACCTGCAGTCTAACAAGACAAGACATAGCAGACGGAGGCCAGTGAAACCATGACACATCTTTATGTGTCAAGAGCTCTCTGCATACCAGCAATCTGTTAACTTCTGTTAACTTCTGTAAGAAAACGAAACTTCTATGAACAGTTCAGAGGTGCCAAACTGATACAAAAGCTTTCTCGCTATTTGAAAGTAAATTAAAAAATCCCATCTCAGAAACAGAGTCAAACAGATTATTTTTTTTAAATTGTAGATTAAACTCAATTGTACAATCTACTCATCTTGACGTCATTTCCCAATCCACAGTAAAGGGATAAGTAAAACGAATTCATGACTGTATGATTTTTTCTGCCTTTTTCTTGTTGGCATTTAATTCTCCTATTACTCACCAGCAGCAGTTTTGCTGTGCCCTTTCATTAGGCTGACACTAAAAGATGGTGACTTCTGCAGGGAAAGAGTGAATTACTTATCCAAAATATTGAGACAATGTGCTATGTGGAGAAAACAGAAGAGGAAAATCTCCACAAACTAATTTTCTGAGATTTAATGTTTACATCAGTCCTGAAAAAAGCAATGCAATAATAAATACATTGTGCAGAATGCCAAAATCTAAGGCATATTTTTTACCCTAAATACCTGACTCCTTAGTTTCAGCAGTTATCATTTGAGCACTTAGGAAGAGTTTTTTACTCAAACTTAATTTTTGCAGGTGTACAGGAAGAATTTTTTTCCCTCAAACCTAATATTTGCAGATGCACATTTAGCAGAAGGTTTGAATTTATTTTTTTTTTTAAGCTGTGTTGTTTCTAGTAGAAGGATGATTTTGCTTCTCAGCATGCATTGGCATTTCATAATGATCCATCTAAAAGATCAATTTGCAGTGTGTGCAACACAAATGCACCCTCAAACGAAACAACACAGAACTGAATGAATTAATACGTAGAGCTAAAATAGAGTTGTTCTGCTTGAGCATGCCTATAATTTCAGAGGTTTGGTGCTGCTCTAAGTTGAAACAAACAGAAATAAAATTAAAAATCACTCTTTGAAGGTTTTCTCTGAAAATACTCCTACTTCTTTGAGTCTAATTAGTTTTCTAGAAAGATGTTAAAATTAACTTTTTCAATTAATTTTATTGTTCAGTTCACAAAAGAAAAGCCAAAGTTTAGGATTGCTTATTTTACTTACAAATGTAGACAAGTTTTGGTAAGAGCAGTCAGGAGATGGATTAGCAAACAGTATGCAAGAACATAATCAGAAGCATTTGGGCTACTGCAACCTGGCAGGTTACCACACAGGACAGATCTCCTGCAGTGATCCACACCCTGGATATTTTAGGCAACTGAGTTGCATCTCCCTTAGAAAATTCCAGCTAAAAACCATACCAGTTGTTTGCCTTGTAAATCACATCTTGAAGCAGTTACAGAACCTCATTGTTCTGGGGTTTTGAAACAAATTTGTCTCTAACTTAAGTATAGCTTTTCCCTATATATCAGTTTTTTTGCTTCTGATTAGAGGCTCAATCATACTTCAGGCTTTTAAAAGCAAAGACAGATCCTTCTTGTAAAACAGACCCTCCATTCCCTTGTCATAAAGTGTACCTACAGATCTTACAGGTTTTTTTCTTTTTAACTTGGACAGTTAGAATTGTACACGATTCTGAGAAGCACTGTCTTTTACCATGGCACTAACACTCCCATCTTCACCAGAAATATCTGACCTCAAGCATCCTTGCATCATAGTAATCCTTCTCACAAATATTATACATTTTTAGGCCACCCTGATTCTGTGGACTAGTTCAACTAATGTGCTGTGGTGACACAAACACTAATGCTCATTAAGTCAATCTGGAAATTAGATTAAATCACCTATATAGACTGATTCCAAAACAGCTTTCCAGATGGAAGAGAGCATGAGGAAAGAACAGTTATTACTCGTACTTTGAAATGAGGAACATGTGGTCTCCTGTGAAGTGATATGAGCGAAGGCAAAGGAGCGATCTGAAGTTTCTATTCTCATTCAGGGCTGAAAGCAGCCTGAGGAGGACGGGAGAGCGAGAGAAACTGCAGTCAAAAACCTTCTCTCCTCTAAAGGGATGGAAACCACATGGCTCAAAGGGGCAATTTCAGAGGTCAAGAGATGACAAAGAGATAGGTAGGCTTGAAACCTGGTCCCTTCCTTTCCATTAAAATTCCCCCTCCTGTGTGAAATACAGAATACTATGCTTTTATGAAGTTCTCCCCCATTTTATGGCAATGGACTTCCAGCACCTTTAGTACCTGAACCCACACTGTGCTCTGAGCTGGCACCTCTGCTGATGTTTCAGCGCCTGTCAAGAATATGCAAAACCTAAGTTCCCTGCTCTGGGATGAGATCATTGACAGCTCAACTACAACATAATCCTCATACAAAGGAAGCATCACATAAAGGTATTTGAAAATATACCACTGGGAAAAAAAGCACTCTGGGGATAAAAAAATGTTTGGTTTTCTTTTTATTTGCATATTTGTCCACATTGCATTTTAAAATTATATTAACAATAAATCTGTACTTCCCTTCTACCATTAAGAGCTTTTATTTTCATTCTCTGGTCTTAAGTGCTACTTAAGTATTTGCTTATCATTGGATTTTGAGAACTTCCGTCAACAAACCCCTTAAAAGTTTCTCTATTGCCTTTGATAGTATAAATGCTTGTTTATTTAGGCAGCAACATATATTTTGTATTGTTTGCAATACTTCACAAGGGCTTCTAGCACACTATGAATAAAAATTTTATATACTACTTCAGTGCTTTGTTCCATGATAGCTGAGTATATCAGAGGAAGATATATTTAATGTTTGCAGTGTCTCACTATGACATGCTATGCTATTACTGACAAATTGATCCTCTATTTAGCATTAATCAAAATACTCAGCTGAATGACAAAATATGGGTATATACAGTGGCTTTTGTTCTTTTCAATTTGTTCTACAAACATTTAATTTTTAACTGGGCCTATGGCTGAAAACTGCAGGAATTCATGTCTCTTCCCCTGAATTATGTTCACAGATCAGGTCAAACAAATGGTTACTCTAAATTCTGCATATTATGTTTAACCATTCCTCAGAAAAGATCAAAAGCAGTTTTGTCAAACACAGTGTGGGAATTTGCTCATTCGAACACTTCAGTTCATTTAGTCTTCGAATCCAAACAGAGAAAAACACCTTTCCAAACAAGGATATAAACTGAACTCAGTACTTCAAAGCTTAGAAAGATTTGTTAGCTCTATACATATATTAACATAAAGAGCTACTTAAAATAGTAAAAAAACATCGTACTTATATGAAAACAATTTTATGAGTACATGTATGAACCACATTAATAAAGTGTATGAATAGGCAGCTGCTGATGCATTTAGTACACGCGAAATTTTCCACATACATGTGTTATCTATTACCCTGTATGTCTAGAAATATTTTGCTCAGGGAAGACTTTATTATTGATATGAATATTCACTGCAAAGAAAGAACCAAATGAGTACCAAATTTCCCCTACCTACTGTTAGGTAGGTAATCACACTAATTAATTGAAAGTGTTGTTTCCTAACTGAACCAATTATGCAGAAAAGGCTGCCTGAGGTTGAGCTAAGCACCCTCCCATTAACACAGCCACAGTGCAAATGACAGGAAAAGAGAAAAGAGTACAGTGAAAAGCAAAACATTATGCTATTTATAACTGTGCATTAAAAAGGGACTGTGAAAATGAAAAAAGCCAAAGCTACCCACGGCACAAACAGACAGAGTGAAAGCCCTTCTTCTAATGTAAGTCCAATAGCCTGTTACCATTAAAAAACCCTTGTGCTTTATCCTGCCAGCTCTCTCTGACACAGGAAAGGGTCGTGAGGCACCTGTTCCTTCAGGAGAGCAATCCCTATGAATCATCACATCAAAATTGTTACTAATATTTTGTAGAGCAGCGCAATAAAAAACAAATGAGATGAGAAGTAACCTTTTTGATTGCTGAAATAAAAGTAAACACATTAATGAGCAAAACCTGACAGCTAAACCACTCAAATTCACAAACTCACCTGTTTGGTAGGAAAAGATGCCCAGCAAGTTATGAAGATAATATCATGACATATGCGGAAGGAAAACACAATTTTTAAAACATTCTAATTTATACTCAATTTAATTCAGTTTACAAACCATTTTCAGACAACCTATTACACAATTATTTATTCATTCCCACCTGCATAATTTCTAATTTTTCATCAAAACAGTGGTTATGCTGCTATTTCCTGTCTTTATCTCAATAAATTCTCTGTATCAAAAACATAGTCTGCACACAGTCCAATTCCCCTGTAAATATCAGGTAAGATTCCATTCCTAGATGAACAAGGTGTGACACTGCTCTTTCTGAGGGAAAGGAAAATATACTGTGCATATTCCTCCAATTCAATTTTATGCCAAGCAAAAAGTTTTGTGATAAGCCATGCCTCTTAGAAACTTTGTTCTTCTCTGTTTTGCATTACTCATTCTTTCTATGAATTTTCTATATATTCCTAAAAATACCTTCTGTAGTCAAAAAAACCACCCACTATATTACTATTATATTATTACATGAATACTAAAATACAAACTTTCATAATGTACTTTATGTCATACAGACAGCTTTGATTCATTTTGACAGGATTAATAACCTCATCATTTGCTCTTATTGTTCCCAATTAAGACAGGGTAATTGATATTCCCAGAGTGAATCCATGCGATACTGTGCATGGCTTTCATAAGAAACTATTTGCTTTGCTTTGTGTCAATGGAATATAGCCATCAATCCATATTATATTAATTATGTAAAAGTTTATTTAAACTTTTGCTATCATTAAAGCTACAAAAACCTTCCCGCTTGTTTTATATACCTGCAACAATGGAACAAAAACATTTCTGCTACTGTGATAGCTCTGGAATCAGTGAACTCAGAAGAACTGTGGAAAAATAAATGGTAGCAACTACATTTTTCAGCATCATACCCATGCATAAAATAGATGCTAATAACATTAGAGCTCAGTTAACTGCAAGACGTTTGTGCAAGTACAGTAAAATAAATCAGTTACTCTATTTTTAAAACAAGATTTAACTTAACTTATAAGCTGTCTAAAAAAATTGATTTCTACAGAAAAAATAAATCTGAATCGTTACCTGAATAGCAATTAGGTATAGAAAATATTAATGCATCTGTTGTGCATGTGTACAGACATCTCAAAAGGAAAGGGTCCCTATAAAATTTCTTTGATTGCAGACTCAAAACAGAACCTGCAATTTGGAAATATCAAATGCTTTTAAGTGTTGTGTATTTATATGATTCATCTGCTCCTTCTTTGCATGCTGGTGGAACATAACTCTAAGCTTAAAAAACCCCCAAAACCCAACAACCCAGCTCTATTTACAGATGACTATTTCCAAAAATCTGGCAACTGTGGCTTGAATTCAAGTCATACACAGACAGGTGAAGGTCCCAGCCATTATACATCACTTTGGGATCTTACTACAACGCCCAGTTTGGCCACTCCAATGATTCAGATTTTAGCTACAGATTAGCCGTTATTGCCTGGTAGAGTATACATATAATTAAAGGACTTCAAATCCATTTAAGGTTAGGTAGGAGGAACACAGTTCCAAGTCCCTAGTTCTTTTTCCTGATGTCCCTTATGGTAGCCTATTTCTACATAACCTTCATAAAAACTGCCCCCAAAACTGCTATCACATTTTTTCCTTATTCTTCCACTATACTATTCATTCCACAGAAATACGCCTAAACCAAGGACCTGGCTAAGCAATCTCCCTTACTGTCTTCTTTGCCTGCGGGGGAACACAGGCACCTCCCTGCTGTGAGCAATTAGTGAGCTTAGTTTAGATCTATGTTTTAGGAAGAGCTGCTCTTTGAGGAGCCTGTCTCGCTGCCTACAAAGGCTCCAAGACCAGACCTCAACAACAAACCTCAGATGCCCAAATGAATCCTGCCCCTAATTTCTCACCTCAAAGAGAACGACTGTAAAGCGGAAGCCACATACTTATCCCACTATAAATGCTGTTACAATTTACCACGCCAGCAGCAAAAGTTTTTGTTCACGCTATTTAAACTGCACCCAGCACCACACCAGCCCTGCCAGAGACATTTCCCTGTGACTTTAGGAAGGCAGAGTCACAGAGGGACTGTCAGGGTCAGTGAAAAGAGCGGCTATGCAGGAAGCAGCAATCAATCTGGAAGGACAAAGAGTGACAGAGCCTCAGCACCACGGACCACTTTCCCGGTGCTGGGCAGCTCGCAGCGTCCTGCGGCTGTCCCGCCTGGAAGCTGCCAAGCACCGGCGGCTGAGGCTCCCTCTGCTCGCCCCGGGGCGGGAGCACTCCCTGTGCACTGCTCCCTGCCATCGCCACAGACCAGTCAGCTTCAGATAAGCGCCGAAATGGCCTCTAAATTTGATATCGGTTTTCCCTAGCGGCAGCTCTTAGCGCGGCTCACGCTGGCAGCCGGGCTGGCAGCCCAGGCCCGTCCGGAGCAGCCGCCCCTGGGGCGCGGGGCACCCGCACCCGGCCGCGCCTCCCTCCGNGTCGCGGCGCCATGGCGGCGGCCTGGGAGGAGATCCGGCGGCTGGCGGCCGATTTCCAGCGGGCGCAGTTCGCCGAGGTGGCCCACAGGTGAGCGGGGCGCCTGCCGCGCCCCTTCCTTCCCCCGCGGGGCCCAGCCAGGCACGGCCCCTCTGCCGTTCGCCTGTGTCGGTGCTGGCAGCCCCGTCTGCAGCCCCAGAGCACGGGCAGGCCCGCGGAAGCGGCTGAGTGGGTAATCACAGCTAAGTTGGAGTTGCTCAAAGTCGTCACGGCTACAGTGCTCGGTTTCTCCCTTCTGTATGCTTGACCAGTTGAGGTCGTTGCCCAGAATTTGTTTTTGTTAAAGAAAAACAAATCTGAAATGAGCAAAAGTAAAATAAAAGCGCACCGAAGTGTCAAAAGAGACGAATTCTGTAAGTACAGGCGTTCCTGAATTCACCAGCAGGTACGTTCTTAGAGGTGACAGGGCTGACAGGTGTTCAGGAGGAGAGTAAAGGTTTTGGAGGGATGACCCGCCTGAGTGAAGCCATATGGATGATTTGGTGGGTGATTAGCAGGATACGGACGTTGGTTTCTTTGTCTGAAAAAGCATATTCGCAAAGAACTGCGAGCAATCTTCATTGTACTTCCTGTGTTTAGTATGTTTGAAACGTCAGTTTAAAGGTAATTCTTTTATTCCTTCGAATAACTGCTGACTCCTTCTGCTGTTGTTAGATTGTCAGAACGGAACTGTATAGAAATTGTCACCAAGCTGATTGCAGAAAAGCAGCTGGAAGTAGTGCACACACTTGATGGCAAAGAGTATGTCACTCCAGCACAGATTAGTAAGGAGATCCGCGATGAGCTTCATGTTTGTGGTGGTAAGTGTGGCATTTTCCTTCTTCCTTTGGATTTGGAAGTTAATTTTGAAGGTTACAGAAAGAATTTGAAAGCTTTTGGTATCCTTAATATTTCAGAAAAAATCAGCTTGCTTTCATTTGCTTCATCCACACAGTAATTCACCTACTGCTGTTTTATTTTCACTTCAGATCTGTGTCAATCTTTTAGATAAGCATACCGAGATGTTACTTGGTTTATTTTCACCCATGTGGAATTTCTGATGTAAAAGTTGACGTAAATCCTTTTGAAGGAAATTTGGCATTTTAATATAGTTAAGTATTTATAAGTGTAAGTAATATAGTTAAGCACCTGGCCCAGATGTTTGGCCTTGTCTTGGAATTTCAAAGTCACTCTCCTTTCACACCATTCGTAGTAATAATATTTGTAAATTGTCATTGGCAGGTCTTTTATTTTACCAACGTGAAGAGCTACCTGTATTGGAAGAAGTGACTTAGATATATAGGGAAGCAAGTACTCTTCAGACAGCTTTTTGTCGATGGCTTTAATGAGCAGGCAGTGTATTGTACTTTGAGTCATACTTAAGGGTGAATTTCACAGCATCATGTTTAGAAAAATTAACTTCTTATTATGTTCATACAGATTAGCCGTTTTCTCACTGTCGCCAAAGGTGTGCCTCAGTTTGCGTTATGCCATTGTGTATCATTCCAATGTGGGACAGCTTGGATTGAATTAAAATTTGCTGGGATTTTGTTAGTAGCATCATGCAAAGGTAGAAAGTTATGACAGTCTCTGGGTATGCATGGACTAGTTGAATTGGTTTACAGAAAAAGTAATTAAATATTGTGTGTACAATGAGCCGTACTATAGTCTCAGTCTGTTCAAATATGTTTCATGTACTAAAAGCGTGTTTTAACTTTTCTTGAAGGTCGAGTTAACATTGTCGACTTACAACAGGTAACTTCAGTAATAAAAACTTCATACTTCTTTATTTTCTTCACCATGTATATTGTGAGTATAGAGTTCATTAGTTGTACTCCAGCCAAGTTATTTTTGTAAAACAGAACAAATTTTATGAAGAGCTCGTGTCAGGGTACTACCGATTACTTAATCTGTCCACTTACTACTTTATTGAAACCTCTCTGCTTAGTGATAATCTAGGACTTCCGAAATCACCACTGATATATTCAGTTTTTGTTTATGAACTCTTTTTTTGTAAACTAAGGAGCGTAGACAGAAAAGAAATATGTTGCCAATTTAAATTTAAAGCTGCAGGAGCATGCATAATTTTGCATGCCTCTTTGGATCTTCCCTCTTCCTTCATTATTGTCTTGTCTCCACTAATCTTTGTCCTGCAGTAGTTTTCCTCTGTGGCTAATTTTCCCTTCAGGCTTGAGCAAGATTACTTGGAAACAGAAAACCTTTCTGAAAGCCAGTTTCCTATTTTCTCTTACTGCTTTCTGGTATTTTTTTTTATTATATAGGTTTATCTTAACCGTGTAACAGTTGCAAAGAGAGGTTGTTCCCTTAGAGCATTGCTGCTTTATTCCAAAACAGGTTAAGTGTATTTGTATGCAATAGTAGAAAAAAATAAAAGCAGCTTTCATCCAGATATAAGAATGTGTAAGTAGTATTTCAATGTTTGAGAATGATTTTCAATTTAAAGTCCTGATAAGAGGTATTTTTTTTAGGTAATAAATGTGGACCTTCTGCACATTGAAAACAGAGCTAATGACATTGTTAAATCTGAAAAAGGTATTCAGCTTGTACTGGGACAGCTTATAAATGAGTGAGTACCTTCAGGAGCAATATGTATAACTCATACTGTATTTATTTTTTAAAACGCAGACTGAAAATAATGTCCAACCTTTTTTGCTTCTGAAGTGAAATACATTTTTCTTGGCTGATCTTAGGGCTGTTTGGTGGTGATCAGTGCTACTTTAGGCAGGTGAGGCCAATCTCAGCAAAGCATCCAGTGAATCCATGGTGTAAAGGCCTTACTGAATGTCTGTGTTCAGTGTCCTGCATTTGAGAGGCTTCATTTCTTACCCAGTGTCTTTGTGCACAGCAGCCAGCTCTCACTCATTTGCTCTCTGGCTTTACCGTCTGCCTCAGCTATTGACGAACCTTCTCACCTCTTGTTTTACCTCACAAGCCTAAGATGTTTGAGCTAGTTTTTTCATGGCTCTCAGCACACTGACAACCACTGTTACTCTTAGGGGATTGTCCTTTTTATTGATTGAGGTTCAGGATCTGTTCTTGTCAAAGAATGTGAAGTTCCTGGCTCTCTTGAAATACTTAAGACCTGTCTTGCGTACTAAGGCCGTTTTCTAATTTTCAGTGACAGAATGTTTTCATCTTTCTCTTTCTTGAAATTTTCATACAAGTCGCTAAATGGCCCATCTTAATACTGGTTGCTACCTGGTTAGCAGGCTTTTTAAAAAACCCACACATTTTCACTTACACTGTTCTCCTTCATTCATTTAAAATAACTTTCAGTTTATTTTTGCAAGGATGCAACAGAAAGAGGTATATTAAAAGAGGACAATTATTCAGTATGTGATCTTGAGGTTGACTTTGAATGTCACACTTAATGTGTTGTCTTCTCTTTTTCTCGTTTTTATGAAAGGAGTTATCTGGATCAACTAGCAGAAGAAATAAATGATAAACTACAGGAAACTGGCCAGGTGACAATATCAGAACTCTGCAAGGCATACGACCTTCCAGGAGACTTCCTGATACAGGTGATGAAAGCCACCAACCTGGCAAATGAAGAATTGGTTATGACCGCTTCTTTCTTTATCTTTGCAGTATCCGTGGCTTTACATCACCGTTTCATACAAAATTAATACTAAGGTTAAATCTTAGTTTTCATGGTGTGTCTGCAAACCATACTTCTGTTTTTTGCAAATTTTTCTGTTGTTAGATACCCATATATCTGATGGAAGAAGGCATACTTAGAAAAGCTCAATTCTTCTATTTACAGGCAGTATCCAAGCGTTTGGGCAGAATTATTCATGGACAGCTAGACCAGGAAAACCGTGGGGTGATTTTTACAGAAGCCTTTGTGTCCCGCCATCGAGCACGCATTCGTGGGCTCTTCACTGCGATTACTCGGTAAGTTGCAATGCCTGCGACCACGTGTTAAAATATTTTTGCCATAGGTCTTTATGGGCCAGATTCACTTGTGATTGAAAAAGAAAAGAAAATAAAGGCCTGTGGATAGATTCCCCTAAGAGTAGTTCAGTTTCCTGGGACACCAATCCTCAGTTGTGTTAGACTCGCTTGTTAGAAATGGAGACTCTGTTGAAGAACAAGGGGCATATAACAGTATACAATATACAACATACTTTAGTGTTTTGGCTGAAGAAAATGTTAATCTTTAGTTCTTTTGTTAGTTTGTAGAACATCTGTCCTCATGTCACTCCACTGCTCCCTGCTCCCTAGTTGGTTACATATTGATGTGGTTGCTACATGTGATTGTCGATAAGTTTTTCTTACTAAATCAATAAATTTTTGTGTCACTTTGTAGGAAGAGGAAAACTTAGCAAAGCAGAAGTTTCCTTACAACTAATTATCATAGCTTTGTGTTATAACTTCACAGAAATTCAAAATTAAACCTTTGTACACATCAGTGTAGCACCCTGAGACTAGTTTTGTTCATTTGAGTAACCTCTCTTATTTCTGGATTTTCCACATCAGTTTCATGTCATTAATTTATATTGGTTTCTTTTTCTTTTTTTCCCAAGGCCTACACCTGTAAGTAACTTGATCACTCGGTATGGATTTCAAGAACATTTACTTTACTGTGAGTTTCATTCAGAATATTTTGTGTGTTTGTTAGGAAATCCATTCTTCATTGCTAAAAGTATGCTTTCAAAGAAGCTTTTTAGTATATAGCCTTAATTCTGAAGTACAGAACAACTCTCTTTAGAGTTGAAAATATTAAACCCTTTGTGCTATCCTTAACTGAAGGGCTGTTCTCTGTATCCAAAGCAATGAAAATATTTGTTGACGAGATGCCTCTGGGAACAGAATGATGCAAGAAGTACAGTACTTACTTATTCATCTCTTTCATTATTTGCCCTTAGCTATTGGCAGTTTTATCAGTGAAGCACACAAAAGGGGACAGATTTTATGTAGCCAAATGGCATTAACTGCTCAGGATTTTATTTACTGACTTTTTTCTGTGATAATGGAGCCTAAGCTTTTGTTATACTCTTAGTTAAATGACTTTATATGCTGAGAGATAAAACATGTCCTTAAACTGTTTGCTTTTATTTTCCGCAGTTCCTTTTCAAAACAGAAATGCATAAAGATTCCCTATTCAGCTGCTGAAATCTTTAAGCACTACTTGTTTGTCACTTTGTGTGCCCTCTCCTATCTCTGCAAAATGCTGCTTCAAGCATCATTAGTCTTCTATGCTGGCTGACCAAGTGCTGCTGGTCTTTAAAATCCTTTAATGGTTTTCTATCTCTTCTCATAAACGTTAATGCTTCTCTTGTTTGATTGGGTCTTTTTGCCTTCAGGGCATTGCTCATTTTAGTTCCACTGTAGGATCTCTCTGCTTACCCTCTCATTCTCTGCCACAAGTTTATTCATTAAAAATTAAATTCCTAGCACTTAAATAAAATCATATAAACACTCTACTTTCACATAATCAGTTTTAAATTTCCACTATTTTTTTTGTTACGTGCCATCCAGGTTTTTGTAGATTAAAGGGAAAATCTGTGAAATTGCATTATAATAATGTCTCAATACCCAGCAAATTTCAGTATTTGGTTACAGTCTATTTCTGATAAGTCCTTCAAGTACATCATCATTCTTTGATCATGTACGGTGTTAATGTGAATTGAAATTCTGGTGTTTTCCTGACACCAGTGATCACCACATGTATTTCTAGTACTTTCATGGGGTTTATTTTACTGAGTTTGTTCATCTTTTTATTTAGTTTTCTTACTGTCTTTCGTTGCCTCTGCAGTTTCTTAAGTTGCAAAGAGCTTTATATCTTTTTATTCACTGCCAGACTTCATTGTGTCCATTTGCTGAGACACCATTTCAGTTTCACAAATGTTGGAAACTTGAAAAATACCTTTTAATGATGTTACATTTTAGCTTTTTATGTTTGTCACTGTTAGCAATGTGTTTAAAAGTGCTCTTTGTCAGTTTTCTGTCTCTTCCAGAATAAAAATGTAAGATCAGTATAATATTTGGATCATTTACAAACAGCTAATTATTTAATCAACACTTGAGTTTAGACAGGATAAACGTTATTCTTTGGTTCTCTCACATAGATGTGCTGCTATGCATCCTAAGCTCGCATAGAGTTATGATAAAAAGTAGTTTTAGAAATGAGAAACTCTTTAGGTTAAAACACTGATTACAAAGCATAAATGAAATCACAGATGCTCTTCATTTCTGAATATTATGTTGCTGGTGTAGGACAGACATAGAAGGACACTTACCATCTTTGCCAGACTTTGACAGAGACCTCATAGGATGCTGCAAACTACTCGATCACCTTTAAAAATAAGTGTGAGTTTATGGTAGTTCTCCAGGGCTCCTGTTGTTTTAAAAACAAAATACTGTCTAGACATAATTGTGGCAGGGTCTGTGAAATCTCTGAGAGCACCTCCTCTGCCCTGGAGTTTTAGAACTGGCACTTGATAAAATACAGAATTCAACTGATATCTAAATTTCACTTTTTTTCTTCTGACATCTTTCCCTAAAGACTGATTCATTAATAGATTTTCAATCAATTTTGTGGAGCTCTAGCAAAGTCTAATTCTTTTTTCTAAAAACTTTGAATAAAAAGAAGTTGGAATTGCAAACGGAGAACCAATCTGTATTTTCTGACTATTGCTTAAATGGAGTAGGCACATTGACTCTATTTTCTAGGGCAACTAAAATATTGGGAAGTATAAAAATCTAGTTTTATTTCCAGAATTGGTCTTATAAGCTCCATTTTATTTGGTGTAACTGAACCATGGCAGAACTGGATTTCTGGCTCTTGTCTTAAATTATATAAAGCTATATCTTGTTAAAATCGGTTTCTCTTCTGCATTTTTTCAATGTAAGTATTATTCAGCTTTGCTAGTGGCAGTTGTGCTCAATAGCTGCTAGCTTATAGAGGCTCATCTACACTATGGCCATATCTGACAAAAACTGTCATGATATAATATGCATTGTTTCTTCTGGAACTGGGTTTTCAGGTAAGCTTTCCTGCATAAGTGAGCTAAACCTCTGTGTGCTGCACTAAGCATGTTATAGTGTTGACTACTGCTTGTATTTAATGAGGAAGAAGCCTTGCCATGTGATACCATCTGTTGTTTTATTCCAGAGTAAAACCTGTCTTTTAATGAAATAGAAATGAACACAAACTGAGTATAAAAAAAATCATCTGGCAAAGTAGAAGAGCTACCAGTGTATGTCACTGATTTTTTCAAATATATCTCTTGTATTCCAAAAAGGCAGAAGCAGAACGTAGGAGGCAAATCAGATATTCCTATGCAACTTTAATGGATTTTAAAAATCTTACTTGGTATTGAGAAGTGCTTAGTACTTTGGTACTACCAGTTACCAGTGTGTTCTTTGTCAGCAGTATGTGTGCATTCTCAAGAGGTTATTGTTGGCAGCTGTGTTATGCAGTTTAGGTAATGACTTTTCATGTCATTTTAGTTTGTTCAGATCTCTCTTTTTTCCATCTTGGTTAACATGCAAGCAGTGAATTCTGAGAGAACGTTATTAATAAAATGCTAGTATATTTTACTCTTCTGGCCATAGAAAGATTCTTCTATGTCTGCACTTTTTAAATTAAAAGCTAAAACTGCCCAGGTATATGTTCAATAAAAAATGTTTTCATCTTGCCATTGTGGCTCACTGTTTGGAAACATTGTCTGATTTCCAGAGCTTTTGTGAAGAAATTCTCATAAGTGTAAAAAAATAATTGATAGAGTTCAGCAATGCGTCGCTAGAAGAAGCACAAGCTAATTGATGGGAAGAAAGAAGAAACAAACCAGGGAAAATAATGAGTATCTTTTGATTAATGGATATACTGACTTAGGAAATGTCTCTTCATTTATTTTCGTCTTGTAGCTTTGCTAGAAGAACTTGTTAACGCTGGTCGTCTAAAAGGCACCGTGGTTGGTGGGAGACAGGATAAGGCTGTGTTTGTTCCAGACATCTATTCCAGAACACAGAACAACTGGGTGGATTCTTTTTTCAAGCAGAATGGTTACTTAGGTAATTAATCTATATTCTTACAGACAAAATAGCTTTCTTAAACTAGTGTAGGTAATTGATCTTACCTTAATATAGCTAGTGCTTAGAGCGAAGCTTCACAAGGATGAGTGGAAATCGATACGGTAGCTGATAGTCCTTTGCTAAAAGACCAGCTTGCTCATAATGATTTGTGTCACTTTATCACAATGAGCTGTATCTCAGAGGAGGGGACTGTACTGCTAAACAGTAACTATTTCCCACAAACAGAGTTACAAATGCTACTTTTATTACTGCTGTGAGCACATTTACTAGCCTGCTCGTTGTAGACTTTCCAGATCATCGTGGCTGGACGTGTCCCGATTACAATCCAACTTTGGCTGCTAAAAGTCCAAACGTGCAGTGCTCAGGAAGATTTTTTTTTTCCAAAATAATATTTATAGAACTGGAGTGAGTAGCACTAGTGTCCTGATTTGAAGACAATTCTATCTAACTTCAAGCTGAGTGATGCTGGATGATGGTGTTTTAGAATGCCATGAGCTGTGGGAAAATGGGGATCTGAATAGAGAAAGTCCCCTTATGGTCCCAAAGGGTCAGTCCCTTAGTAGCATGTATTCTTGCAGATTGAAAAGGTTCACCATAACTTACAATGATAGTATTAAGTGTTTCTGTAGTACTGCTTGACTGATGGAGTATCTGTCAGTCTTTGAGTGTTTTCCACACATCCTAAGTATAAACTGCTAAATAGTTGAAAACAAAACACTTGGACACCGTGTGTATTCTAAATATTGTTCATGCTGTATTAGAATACTTTGGAAAGATATGACTGCAAATATAAACTTAATGGTATAAGAATCTGAAAAAAACCAATTTTCTAAAGTCAGATCAAAGTCATGTCCATGATTTAATCTGCGTACTTCTATTAACATTTAGATGTAGCTTGTACATCTAAATGTAACTAAGTTTTAGGTCGGCATTAGCTTAAGGCTGTGTTTACTTGTATAAAAACTGTAACTCTTCATTTCCTGCTTTCAAAATAAAGTCATCTCATAAGATCTTGTGTGTATATGAAGGAACTAAATTTTAACAGACATCTAACTATTTTATAGAATTCGATGCGTTGTATAGACTTGGCATCCCTGACCCGGTAGGCTACATTAAAAAAAGATACAAGTCCGCACAGCTCTTATTTCTGAGAGCAGCTTGTGTTGGTCAAGAAATTGTGGATCAAGTTGAAGCCTCTGTGGAGGAAGCCATCAGCTCTGGAAACTGGATAGATGTAGCAGTAAGCAATCCTTTCCGTTGTTGTTGTTGGATTTTTTTTTCTTATTTTTGTTCAAATGATACTTTATTGAAACTACACATATGTATAATGAAATTCCATGTTGTCAGAGAAGAAAATTCAGTTTAAGTAAAATGACAAGTAAAAGGGCATTATTTGCATTTGATTTGATCTGGACAAAAACAGGGGACGGGTATACTGGCATTCAGTCTATAGATATGTAAGACTAACTTTCATTTCAGAATTAGTGCTGAAGTGCTCTGCTAGTGAGCAGTATATTTCTGTTGGGCTTTTTTTTTGAGAAAATGTCTAAACTAAATGCTTACAACACTTTTGGTGAGCAGAGTGATCTTAGGCACTTTGTCCTGAGTCCTAATTTTAGGCCTTACAGCACTACTTTGTTGCTCTTAAGTCCTGCTATTGTTCTGTGTTTGGTGTTGAGCTGAATTTTGAAGAAGTTGCCACGCATTTCTAGAGCAACATTGATTTGTGATGCTGGAATATATAAAATAGTGTGTACTCTTAAATTACTAGCTTAATTTGAAAAGTGTAATGTTTTCTAAATATTTAGCAGATGTCAAATGGACTGTGTCTATTCTGTTTATCCACTTACAAGGTTATTGTATTTTAATTTTCTTTACCCTAGACTCTCCTGCCCAGCTCATTGTCGGTAGAAGATGTTGGGATTTTGCTTCAGCAAGTGATGAGATCTTTAAGCAAAAACTCCTCAGGTGTAATCTTCAGTGACACCATTGCAGTCAGTGAGAAATTTCTAAGCAGCTGTGCTGACCTCTTTTCTGATCTGATGCAACAGAAAGCTGAAAAGGTACAGTAAGTTTTTTATTGGTCAAGATGCAGTGCACGCTGAGTGTTGGAGTAAAGTTGATGGGACTTCCTAGTCACTGTTACCATTTCCGTCCATCTCATCTGAAATACAGCTGGAGAAGAAGCAAAACAAATGAACAACAGGTTTCTATACTTAACGGGTGTCATTTAATGTATATTCTGGTGCACTCAGGAAGCACAGTCACACTAACGGTTTGTCTCTTCATGTGTTGCACTTGGAACACATGGTGTTTGATTAGTGTACTTGAAAATGGCCAAATCACTTAAATGTTTCTGGATGTTTCTTCCATTGCTGTATGTATCTTTCTGCTATGAAGTGCATGTTCTTCATTTTAGGAAATTAAAAACAACCCTGTTAATTTAATCACTGAAGAAGATTTAAAACAGGCTTCTTGTTTAGAGAACTCATATGCTAATAAAAAAGACAAAAAGGATGAAAGAAGAAAGAAAGCAACAGGTAAAACATCAATTTATAGCTTAAGCAAAATAACAAACAAACTTGTTTAGTCTTGGAAATAGTAAATATAAAGTTAGCATATTTTGTAGTCCATTAAATGCTTCCAGTCCATTGCTTAAGATATTCAGGAAATAATCCAACCACTTACCATTATATTGTGGGTGTGGATTCATCTCAGCTATGCCCATGAGAGCTAATTTCAGACTTAGAAATGCAGAGGTAGTACCATAAAGGTCTATTGAGAGTTAGTTCAACACAAGGTAACTGTTTTAGAAGCGAGGAATCCCGTGTTCCTTTATTATTTTATACAGTGTGATCACATAAGACTGAATAAAACCAGTATTACCTCAGGGACCTCTGTGCCGTATTTTATTACACAGTATAGATACACTTTTAGTCTCCAATTTTCAGGGATCCAGGAAAATCAATATATTTCTTATTATTAGTCTTGAGATGTTAATTCCAAAATAACTTTGTCTAAATTGAGAATGATGTTTTGGACGTTTTTTTGAAGAATACTTGGTATCTTTTCTGAGAAAACCATGCCATAGAATTTTCTGTTGTTTGCACATGTAACAGTTACTTGAAGATTAAGACAGTTTACTTTGAGGTATATTCTGGATTAAATTAATCCCAAACCTTACTCCATTTGTGTGATGACATTTTGAAATAGATTTCAGTTGAAGGAAGAATAAAAATGTGTGGCTTTAACCTTTTGAAATCTTTCTGATTTTTAAAACAGTATTCAGCTGAAGACCGTGAGTCCCAAAAACTTTATGTAGCTCTTGTGTTGCTACAACACAGCTGAGCAGTCTATGTTGAGCTCACTTGCAGAGTGTTACTGTGCTACTGAAAGTAAGAGAATTAGAACAGTGATGCATCTGGCTTGATTGAACATAGTCATCTGCAAAATAGAACATTCTACTCTTAAAAAAAAGCATGAGTAGGCCTGAGTTGACGTGGAAATTGAACTTATTCTTGCCACAAGAGATGGCAGATTTTTCTAGGCCATAGCTGAGGTAGAGGAGCTTGGACTTTGATGGAACTGTCATAATAGAATGACTCTGGTTTCCAGCCCTCTGAGAAGTGAGACTCTACTGAGCCTGTACTATGTCTCTAGACAAATTTATACCCACAGGTAACATGCTGCACCATCAGCAAGCACTACCCTGAAATGTTTTATTATGGACTTTTATGTGCATTGCCTAAAAACACTCCAACATAACAGCTTTATGTAATGTAATTACTGTAATGCAGTCACATTTCAAATAAGCTTGTGAAAAGCACCGATTTTTTTTTTGGCTGTTCCTGCAGAGTGATGCTTAAAAATCCACCTATGGCGTTTAACAGATGTAGTTAGCTTCATAAGTAGTAGCATCTTGTCTTTGTGTTTCCTTTTCTTAAACAATATTAGTTATATAATGTAGTTACTTGAAATCTTGGACCATATTTAAATGGAAAAAATACCTACTTTCTGAAAGCATAGTGTATGTATGGCACCATGGAGTTTAAATTTCTTCCAAGTGAAAAAATAACGGAAGAGGCTATGGAAAAGGGAGCAAAGAGCAGAACAGCTTGCCTTGTGGAGAGGGACAGTTTGTGTAGCAAATTGAGATGTTGAATGCGTTGATTGCAGGACTTAAGAACAAAGTAATTTATTATATGTGTCAGAACAAGGAACATCCCATTGCTCTATAGTCTTCTATGGAAAGTCGAGAAAAATTGAGTGCTCTAGTTAATTGAATGTGTGCTTCCAAGAATATTTTGGATAAATGCCTATAGTGTAGGATTCTTACTCTGAAAATTAACAAAATTACATTATTTAAAATATTTTTGACAAGCTCAGTTATTTAGCATCATTGAATAAAAATGCTAAATGCTTACTAAGATGCTATTTTCAGCCAACAGAAAATCCCCCATTACATTATGGACTCCGGCATCTCATCTATTTTTAGCTGAAGAAAGACACTGCTTTTTTTTTTTCAATTATTTGTGCATTTGATATTAGTGTTTGTGTTTATTGATGTCATTAGCTTAAACAAAGCTTTGCCTCAGTTGCTTTTGTTTCTTAAGAATGAAACTTACGGCCTTAAGATTCTGGAATATGTGTTCTAGGTTGTGTTTAGAATCAGGTTGTGGTTTTCAATCCAGCATTAACAAGTAATAGTGATAAATTACGATGGTATTGTAAACTTTTTAAGTGCTATAATTTTCCTGTATACTAAGCAAGTAATTCCCCACCAGAGGGCAGTGGAAGCGTGAGAGGAGGAGGCGGTGGGAATGCCAGAGAGGTAAAGATTAAGAAAACCAAGAAGAAAGGAAGAAAGGATGCTGACAGCGATGAAGAGTCACAAGGGACTGCCACAGGTTTGTCGTTTTATTTTAGGCACTATCTATTCATATCTATTCAATACGGTTTTGCTACTTGCTTTTGTTTCTACATGTCTATTCTTCCCCCACTGTTTAGATAAGGTCAGGTAAAATACTATGTAGTTAAAATTGTATAAATGGATATGATGTTGCTATTTAAATGACATGAACATACCATGTTCATTTAGTCTCTAAAAAAGAGGTTTAAGTCATGGAAATAATAGCATTTTATATTTTATTTTTATGTAGGAAATGCCTTAGATTTTGGGGTGAATGTTACACTTGATTTTGTAACACCTACTGCATAGTGTATGATAAATGAATGGCCTAAATTAACAAATCATAGCAATCAAACAGTTTTTTTCTTCTTAGGGATAAAATATATGGTCAAAACGAATGTTTCCTTATTGGTGCCTATTTCTCTGCCTTCACTGTTACAAGAAGGAGCCTGAATGGCTTGCTAAGTAAAAGACAGTGTTGTTAGATTTAGTGCAAACGGTGGTTGCAAATAAAGCAATTGTGTTCTTTCTTTTGTTTGATGGAGAAACAGAAATGTGTGCTTTCATTTCATATGTAGTGTCCAGACTTTCAATACTGACTGAAAAATACTTTTAAACATGGTATTTGAATTGTGAAGTACAGTGTAGTAATTTTGTTTGATACTTCTCTCTCAGAGTGCGGTAATTCACATATAAATGGAATTATTTTTCAGGACAGCTCAGTTACTGAGTAAAACAATGTTCAGTCGCTTTTGGGATTTGGTGTAGGCTTTCTGTTTCGCCCTTATTGCTGCTTGTATTGCAGTATTATAATAAATAGCTAGAACCACAGTCTCAAGGTAAACTCACATGAAACCATTCAAATGTAAATAAGATCCTTTTTAAAACCTGATTTAACGTCGCTTTTCACTTGTTTATAATAACCTTGTATATTCGTTCCTACTGTGGCACAACAAGGAACATCATTGATCTCCATACATTCAGTTACTTCATGTGCAGAATAAGCCTGTTTTAAGGTGCATCTGGAAGATGTCCTTTTCTGATTCTGTCATCATTCTGATCTCATTCTTATTGTAAAAATTCTACAGCACCCAGGAAAACTTAATGTTTTGTGCAGATCTGAAATACTGATGCACTAAATTCTATGCATATTAGTTGATTTTATTACTGGAACACCTTGTCTGGTTTAATTTATCATGTTTCAGATTTTATACTGTAACCTCAAGTTTATGATACTGTGTTACACAATTGTGTACCTTACCGAATGGAGTTTAAAAAAATGAAAAACATCAACCTTGTGAAATCTTTCAAGTAGGAACACTCGCTTCAGTTTTGGCACTTTAAAGTCTGTTTGGTCTTGGTGACATTATGGTTTTTAAACTAATGGGCCAAACAGAGTGAAAAAAAGTGTCACCAAAAGTGCATATCCTCATACACTACTTAAGTTGTCTATAACAGAAACTTCTAAGTGATCAAAAGAGAAATTGTATTGGTTTTTCATATGTGTAAAATTCAACTGTCATGTCTAATCATCCCTTTTTTTCCATTATCGATAATGCATTTGTTCTATGGTGTTTGGACTTTGAGGCTTTCCAGTGTCTCATGCCACAGAGCAATTGCAGCAATACTAAATGGAATGTTTTCTCAGTGAGTGTTGTTCCTGGCCACTACAGGTAGGAATAAGAAGCTGGAGTTCCCTTTCATGTCACAAGAGGAAATTGAGGATGTTTTAAAGACCCGCATGCAGGATTGCCCTGAAGAGCTTATTGCAGAAATTGCTGAACATCTAAGAAGGTAATTTCAATAATTCAGCTGGATTTAGAAAATCTGTGATTCACTTCAAATGAATCTACACTTCAGTCTGTTTTCTTGCTTAGAAAAGAGTGCTTTGTTGATAGAAGCGAACCACAATATTCTTTTTCTGTACAGCTCCATGTTACACACGTCTTGTGTATTAGGAAGCTCTGCTGGCACAGTAATGTGCTTCTGCTTAGCAGTACATGGTCCTGCAAGCTCATTTTCAGCTTCATGGGTGTATTTCCACCCCCTTACACTGATCCATGCTGAGGTTTCACCAGTCCCATCTTCTGGACAGCCTTTGGTATATGTTCGTGTTTCCTGGCATCTGTGCCTCTGCTGGTACCCACAAGAACTGGGTAGTAAGTTATGTCAGCAAACTGAGCTATGCAAAGATGAAAAACTTCTTTTAGAAGATGTTCCATACCTGAGAGAATGTGAATATCCATATGTATGTTCAGAGCAAAAGGAACACGATAAGACTGTAATAGCCAAGCTTGAATAAACTTGGAGTGCAGCAGTAACTTCATCTTTAGAAATTTGTCCAGGGACCCATGAACGTTTGTGAGTAGCATTGCTTCTGGAAATCCTTTTGTTTTTCACCTCGTTCCCATTGAGGAGTTGTCGAGTTAAAACCTTGGCATACATTTACATACCACACATACTAGAACATTAGTACGTCTGGCATTAAGTACATTTTAGTTTCCTCGTGGGTTTTTTTCTCTGATTTCCATTATTTGCTTTTTGTTTATCTCACCATTCTGTAGCGTTCATGTCCCAGTCATTTACTATGTAATGAGGTAGTTTTCTCTATTGCTGATGTATTTGGGAAAACCTTGTACAGTTTCACACTTTGCTCAGTGTTTTCTCCTTTCTTCTTTTCTGTTCTAAGACCTTTGACGAAAACTTACCAGGAAGTTGTGCGTTCCGTTTTTACGTCTTCAACATCTTCCTCTGGAGCTAACAGAAGACAGGCTATGAAGGACTTGCAGGAGGAATTCTCAAATTTGTACAACAACATTCGGTTATTTGAAAAGGGAGCAAAGCATTTCACAGGTACAAAATACCTGCTTTGAAAAATGAATATGCTCTTTCAAGGAGTTAAATTTATTCCAGAATCTACGTTAAAGGTCAGATAAGAGCAAGAGTTTAAAAAAAAACTAAAAAGAAAAAACCTGAGATGTCTTTAGTATGCCTAACACTGCCCTTATGCTGAAGTGCATTGTTTTGCACAGTTATTGAAATACATTCTCTTTATTTCATGTCCATATTCTGTTATACCTTATGTCAAGATAACTGTGTTCTTGTCTTTCCTTCCGAAGTGTCTGCACTCCTCCCAGTTTTTTACTGTCTAGGTGAAAAGAAAAAGGAAAGAAATTAGTAAGCTCACTTTATTCTGTCAGCTGTGCCACTAATGAAAATACTGAATACCACCTCATTCTAAGAAGCTGCTGTTTAAACCTCATAGGTCTGATACTGAAAGTAGCTGCTTCTTGAGGATAGCCTGTCAGAAAGTTGTAGATTCATCTTGCAGGGGGTTATTCTGTAAGGTGTGACAGAAAAGTTAGCATTAGGAAAATACTGTAGACATTTCCAAGATTCTCTGCTGTATTCAGCTTTCTTCTAGAATTTTCCCTGTGGAAATCTTCTAGTAGAAGGAAACACTGGCAAAACAACCTGATATTCCTGTATTTTGGAATATATGGGATTATTTCGTTTTAGCCTTTGTTCTTGGACATGTATTCTGTAGCTTCTTTTTTTTTTAAATTCCAGTATTTCAGTCTTAAAGTTACACACCTGTTCTTCTGTTTAACCTCTTGTCCAGCAGAATTTTCCTTTGCATGCTTTTGACTTGATCAATAGCAGTGGTTCAGATTGTACAGGGATTAGTTTACTGCTTATACAGTTTGAAATATTGGCAATGCATTAAAATGTTCTTACAGACCTGAAAGCTCACTTTTTTCGCTGAGAATGTTCCATAAGAATGTCACAGCATACAGAGGGATGTTAGCTTCATGTATCCAGGTAACTTTCTTGTACTACTCATGGTCGAGAGAGTCCACAGTTTAGAAAGTGCTGTGGTAATGTCATAGGAATCAGATAACTATAATAAGTTGTTTTAATCACTTATTTCTTTTAACAGATGATACTCAGACTAACCTTGCCAAACACCTGTTGAAGACTCTGTGTACAGACATTACAAATCTGGTTTTCAACTTCTTGGCATCTGAGTCAATGATGACAACAGAAAATTACTCTACAATCACAAGTGAGGTACAGAAATAAAAGTTCCTTTCTAGCAGTCTCAAATAGATCAGTGATGTTTGTTCAGTAAGTAATTGCTTCAGTTGAAATATGCCTACATCTAAAAAGATGATTAATATTACAGGCTATTTTCATTCTTGTCCCATACAGGGCAGAATTAAGATTTTAGGTAAACTGCCAGAAGATACCAAAGGTCCTTTAACTAAACTGCATACTTCTCTGAATGGCAAGGTAAAGTGAATCAAGTTTAGATTTTCTGTTCTACTGATACAATGCTAATAAATAGCTGACACACATAGTGTAGTACATAACCACTGCTGCTGTGAGGGCTGAAGGCAAAATAATCTTTTGAATTTGTGTAAGGCAGTGAGAGAAAGTGTGTTTTCATATCTGTGAATTTTCAGAGATGAAAAGGTGATCTTACCTTTTGATACTGATAGTCACCTTTGGCTCTTTGCTGCCATATGGAATCCAGTGTGCCTTTCATGGGCAGGTGAGAAGAGTGAAAACTGAGAGAGAATCTCCAGTGTAAAGTGGTTGATGTTTCTTGTATTTTGTTCCCGAAGTTCTGGATTGTTCTCCAATGTATTTCTTAACTAGTAAAATTATGGATATTTTAAAAAAACCCGAAATGTTCAGATTATGGCACTGTAGGCACAAGGAGAGTTATTTATTAATTCTTTTATGCAAAAGGCCATACTGAGGTGTTTCATAATAAAAAATATATCTGTAAATAATTGTAGAACATGTATTCATTTTTAATTTCATTTCCAAGACTAATGAATTAGAGTTTGGGTAGTATTTAAGTATATGAACTGTTGTGAGAAAACCAAAGGTAATTTCTACTAAATACATGCTACTTTCTCTTTTTTCTATAGTTTATTTCAAGTGTATTCACAGTCATCTTTTGTGTGATTAATCATGAACAGTAGTTAAACTTTTTCTGTAATCTGCAAACACAGGTTAAATATTTATATTATTTTTAATAGAGTATAGAAGATTTTCTTTCGTGCCTTGATTCTGCAGTGGATATTTGTGGTATTATGGTGAAAAAAGGAGACAAAAAGAAGGAAAGGTACCTTAATTTTATTTATTCTATGAAATGTGGCTATACGGCTGCAAAAACTGCTGGATGGTTAGTGTGGGAGTAGTCACACTGAATGTGTAAGAGGCAATCTTTCTTCCCAAGCTGCTTAACTGAAAAACAGAAAGTCAAGCCATTCTAAATCCATGGGAGAAGGAGGAGAGGAGAATTCACATGTAGCTAATTTTCTTGGCTCACTACTTTCTGCAATATAGTGTATAAATTCCCTAGGGGTCTTTCAAAATCTGAGCTATGCCAGTGATAGTTTTTTTTCTTAATGGATGTTTTGGAATTTCATATAAATAAATGGTCAGTTAGAGGAGAAAATTAAGATTAATTGATGTTAGATAAGTTTTAGCGTCCGTGATCAGCTACTATATGACAGAATCATAGTATCATATTTTTGATTAATATATTCATGTTCTTTAGGCAGGTCCTGTTTCAGCATAGACAAGCTCTGATTGAACAGCTCAAAGTCACAGAAGATCCAGCTCTTGTTCTGCACCTGACATCAGTATTGTTATTTCAGTTTTCAACTCACTGCATGCTTCATGCACCAGGAAGATCAGTACCACAGATCATTCATTTCCTAAGTGGCAAGATCCCAGAGGTATTCTTTTCTAGCTTTTTAAGGGAAAATTACCTTTTTTCTACGACAGAACATGAAAGTTCTGCCTTACACTATTTCTGCTGCATAAACCTGACACCGTTGTGTTTCATACCTAAGCATTACTTTGTGTACAGAATATTCAATTCCTCTGATCTGTATTGTATTTCAAACCTATCGTTTCAGCAATCTGTCATCTACTTTTTTTTAATAAGATTAAAAATCAATCTTTTATTAGCCCTTCGCCTTAATCCATAGAGGCAGCTATCTTGGGGGATGTTACAGTTCTTACAACTGAGCATTTTTGCAATCTCTTTCCTCTGAGCTAGAGCATGGTTGCTTTTTAAACTTTTCTAATTCAGCTTTAAAGAAAGATGTACCTCTTGAAGAGCAAATACATTGAAATTCTGTATTTTATACTGCCAAAACTGGTGACGTTTACTAACTGCATTGCTTTCATGCTTCGGTGCTTAATTGTCCTGTTTTTGCAGCATGGATGCACTTTTGGTTTTCTGCCTCTTTGAATGTCTCTCAGAATTTAGGTTGTAAAGTACTTTGTTGGAAATATAATTCTGTATCACTAACTCTCTTTGCCCAGGAATGGGAGAATGCTTTTTAAAAAATTAAATCTTTAATTATAGGTCTGTCTACCTTCTCTGTAACACTGACATCCCCTGGGTTTGTTCTCATTTTTTGCCCTCAGGATCAGCATTCGCTGTTAGTCAAATACCACGGATTAGTGGTGAAACAGTTGACCAGCCAGACTAAGAAAACTGAACACGGAGACAGTGACACAAAAGATAACATGGAAGAGGAGGAAGGAGCAGAAAGCATTCGAAAAGAGCTCCAGGAAATCACTACCTCTATCAAAGATCTTGTTCTCAGACCTAGGAAATTTTCTGTAACAGAGGAATAAAACTATTATTCAGCGCATCCACCTCCATGATAGAGTCAGATTTTATTTTCTTTTATGCTGAAAAAAAGGAACAACAGAAAATGCTTGACAGACTTAAAATTTGGCTTCTAGTAGTTTACAAATTGCAGCCAGGGAACACAGTTGCTGGGTGATGGTGGCAAATGGAGTTTTGTTACTTGTAAAACATACTTTTAACACACATTAGTGTAGACGTGGCAGAACACAGTTGTGGACGCTTTGGGTACAAAGCCAGTGGGTTTTAATTGGCACCCTCATGTGAGACCTCAAGAAATTACTCTTCAAATAATAGTGTATTTTGTTCTTTACATACACAGGCTGGTAGTTTTGCTTCTCTGATTTGGGTTTGTAGTGAGATAAGGATTGCATGTAAGCGTCTATAAGCCTGTCTATCTTTATTTCAAATACTGGTTTTTAAACGTACTCTGATGCCTAATAGCACACCAGCGAAGGCTGTCTTTACTCTGGTATCAGTAGTGGATGTTTTCAGCTTATGTTCACTGGACTGCAACAGTAGAAACATTTTGAGTACAAGTGGATATTGATAAACTTAAGGGAAGTGACCCGCTTCTGATGTGAGTTTCAAAATGTACTGAAAGTTCATGAACATCAGCACACTCGTACTACTGATGTATTCTGCTAATGTCTGAAATAGCTGTTCATTTAAAACTTGTAATTCAGACAGAGGAGGTGACACTCTTTTGCATTGACATTTTGGGAGCAGAGAAATCTTGTTACATCTGCCATATTGTACATGCCAGGTGTTCATCCAGCAGACTTGCTGAGTGCTTAGTCCAGTTCCCGTAGTAGATAGGAGCATTTGTTTGCATTCTGTCAGCTCTTGAGAGAGCTTTTGGCATTCTGTTTATCCCGAGTTTCTTGAAAATAATTTAGTTCATGATCTTTCTACATAGACTTCAGAGACAGAAATGTTGCTTCCCTCAAGTTTTTTGCCAGCCTTATTTTTACATGAGCAGTCCTTTATGTCTTTGGGCAAGTACAGAAATGTGAAAAATGGAGTTCTATCACTATTAATGACGTAATTCTTGTAATGCAAATATACTTCTAATTTATTTTTGAGAGAAGATAATTTTCAAACTGGAAATACCTAAGTTCTATTACTTCAGTAATACCCGTTGATTTCATGTGTGTAATTTCAGGGGTTTGTATAACATCAAGGTGGAGTAATAAGAGATGAAATAATGTTCTTTTCACAAAAAATGTCGTTCACCCATCTTTGCCAAAACTGATGCCAAAAGAGGGCAGATTCTGTGCAAATTCTGCTCCATTCAAATGTTTCTGTTTTTCAACAGTTCCCATATTCTGTGAGCTTAATCATAAACATACCCAAGCCCAAAATTGCAACAAGTGAAAGTTGAAGAGGCCAGGTATGGAACCCCAGTAACAGAGTAACAAATGTTAAGGTGATTTTGGTGGTGTAAACAATAGAATTTTACGTGTATTTAAAAGGCAGTAATGTTTAACAATGCTCATGCCAATGCTGATCTTTTATCAGCCATAAGACAAAACAGTTTGGAGTTGTAAGGCAGAAGCAAAGGCAGTTGTTTCTCTTTCCTTGGCTGGAGCTTATAACAGCTGGCAGTAAAAGACAGTGAGGAATAAAAGATGGAAAACATGTTGAACTTTGTTTAAGAAATAGTTTGTATACAGGGAATAGGTTTGATTTCATGTTACTTAGCCAGAATAATTAATACGTTCCTATAATGAATGTAAACAATTTTATATGACATCGAGCTATTTTGTAAATAATATGCCGTATGAAATTCTGTATGCAAATAAGAAATTATTTTAATAACATTAAATGATGAAGTATTTAAAGAGCATTCTGTTGACTTTACCAGTGTTTGATCATCTTGCAACTTGCAGCTTTCAAACAACAATTGGTAATATGCACTGTTAGACTTAACACACCATTCTGAGTGTTCCTGTATTTTTGTTTGATACACTTTTGTGCTGGTGTATTAATGAATCCACTACGGAATTTACTTTATCATGTGATCAGCTTGCTATATTGCAGCCTATGTTGTAAGAAGGATTAAAAAAATAGATTCTTTGAAGTAGATAAAACAGAAGCGCTACAGTTCAGAGATATCTTCTGGCTGCTAACAGAATTCAAGGAGACGTGGTTGGAAAACTCTACCAGATATTTTTTGTTGATGTGGAAATTCAGTCTTTAGTTTATGATACAGAAGTATATATTTTGAAAGAGAAAGAAAATGAATTTTGCTAATTCACAGGTTTTTTTCCTCTCCCTAGGAGGGAATGTATGTGAGAGGAAGAGTGATCTTGCCTAACAAATCAGAGGTGCAGTCCACAAAACAAAAATGTCCTTTAGAATATCTAGGAAAACGAAAGGCACTACAAAATATACAAATTAACACTTTTACTTTGGTTTCAAGTGTTAATGTCTGCCCCTCGTGCCCTTCACTTATGGTGTCTAAACACCACCATTATATTTTTAGTCTGATAAACTGTCATATATAGATGCATGTAGGTATCCATACACAACCACTTACAAACATTCTTCTCGTAACCTTGTTTGCTGCTACTCTCAGATTGGAGTGGGTGCACTAGCCATAGGTAGAGGAGCACCTGTCTCAGCAACAGCCTTGCCTTTCTTTCTTTTTAAGTGGCAAAAGATGACTTTTGTAGTAGGTTGCTTGCAGATCTAATGGAAATAAGCAAATTGTTGCTCTGTTAGAACTTTCAACTCTCACTTCACAGCTTCTTAAAAAATTGGCACAGGTTTCTAAATAATGTCACTGGGTTTTGTTGTCTGCATGAATCCATCTGAGAGCTTGTTCAGATAAAACTACAATAGTTCTGGTCTCTGTGTTGGCTCATGAGTTAGGCTACTCAAGTAGTGATTGCTCTTTGAATGTTTTTCCTAGTAAGCCAAGAAAATGGAAATTTCTACAAATCTTGGTCGATTGGGGTTTCTTGTTAGATAGGAAGTTTAGTACTCTTGCAGGTGACAGAAGAGTGGCTGTAGTGGGTCGGACTGAAGGTCAGTGTAGCCCAGTATTGTGTCTCCAGCAGAGGCCAGAAGTGGATGCTGAGAAAGGAATGTTAAGAGCAAGGCATGCAGTATTTCTCCTTTGAGTGCTTTCTGAGCCTCCAAATCCATGCTGCCCAAGTTTTTTGAACAGCAGTCGTACTTTATCTGGTAGCCCAAATAACAGAACGTATTCAGTAAATGCCAAAGATATTTTGTCAGGAAAACAAGGTCTTTCTTTAGGAATTGTTAAGGAATGCCATCTCTTTGAGGTTTTGTTTTTTTAAAGAATGAATATTCTAAATTGGAAAGAGTAACTTGAGTAGTTTAAAGAGAACCACTGTTTGCTTGATAAATTTCCCAAACCCTCAACAGGAAGAGGAAGGTCGGTCAAAACAGGTCATGTTGGAAGACAGATAAAGAAAGCTGCTTTGTATTTCAGGAAGTTCAGAAAGTATTGCAGAAGCTGCAAGAGACATCATCTAACTGATAGTCTGAAGAAACAACAGAATTTTTGCTGACCTCCTCATTTGTACTCAATTTGTACCTGTTGGGAAAAACCCTGATTCTGTTTTAAATGTGTCTCTGGGCCTGTCTTCTATTAATACAGTTATTACCTCTATCTAGTTTAGACAAATTTGAGGGTAGTCTATGAAGCATAAGGAAAAGTGATATGCTGTAGGACGTGTCTGAACTTCTTGTCCTTCACAGCAAGAACGTATTGTGTTAGAAGTATTTCTAAGTGTCATTAGCTCTCTCAACAGATCTGCTTGGGAAATACTTCTATCTGGATCTGATTTATGAACTTGAAAAGGTACTTGGTTAAGAACTATGCTATCAGTTTTTTTCTTTCTGGAAGGAAAGACAAGAGAAAACTATTCACGATTCTCATTCTAGACTCAAATTCACACCTAACTCGTCCTCTCTCTCCTCAATCTGCTAAAATCACGGGCTTGAAATGAAAGGTGCTTGGTATAAATAAAGCTTATAGCACAAATAAAAATAGGAGGAAAGAGATCAATCTTGTTTAAGTAATGACTAAGTGTCTGGAGAGGTTTAACAAGACCACAAGCAGAGATCATCTGTTCTTGGCAGTAGCAGAGGATCAGTCTTAACTGTGGGGCACTATCTAGACACGGATAACCTCCAGAACATGTCCAGATTTGGCAATTTTACCAAAGTACTCAGATAACGTAATACATACTTAAACCATTCAAGCATTTCCTTCTTTCTTCTATCTGTGATACAAAACAGCCCCCACCCACTTGACGTTATAGACTGACTGATTCAGATCTATTGGCTCTTGGTTGTGGAAAAATCTGCCTTGAGGTCAGTTGTGGTTCATACCACAAGCAGCCATCCTTTCTTCACTCTGCCTAGCTGCTGCCTGCTTTTTTAAGTGGACACAATCTCCTTACTTTCAGCTGCATTTGATTAAGGGTCTGCATAGAGTCTTAGGCAAAGTATGAGGACTTCTGAACGCTCTGTGCGTGCAGGAGCCTGTCTGTGAAAGCTGGCCCCTGTTGGGTCCAAGCAGAAAGTGAAGGAGGGGGCTGTGATTCAAAGGCCAGACCTGGGAAATACTGAGAGAGTGCCTAGAGGAGTCCATTGCTGCCACTCTGATGGTAATCCTGTGTGAACTCCTTCCCACCTGCTGGAAGAGCAGCGAATTGGAACGGCCCAGAAAATGCTTAAGACATATCAGAACTTCTGAGTTCTGCTGTGTCCCTGAATGTCTTTCCAGAAACTGGAGGAGGTTTTTCCCTGCCCTCCCATTTCCTGTACACAACAATCAGACTTTAGTAATTGCAACTTTTCTTTTTGTTTTCTGATTTACAAGCCCACATAAGGCCTTTTGGATTCATTATGCATGAACCAGTGTGTATCTGGGGATGAATAATGTTCCATCTTACCTTCCTTTTTTCTTTGTGCCAAACAGTTTTGTTTTTTAACAGAAATGCCTTTTTCCTTTTGAGAACTCTCAGAAATGTGTTCCTTTAAGAACCTCCTACATGGTATGCATTTGCAATTTGTAAACACAGTATGTCAAAGAATGATTTGATTCGGTGGTGAGGCAGCCAGATATTTGCATGTCATGAGGTCTAAGGGAAACAAACTGACCCTCAGCCTTCCCCCAGCCAGGCAAATTCTGATGGGACCCTCAAATAGCTCTGGCAAAGTGTTCTGTTTCTTTTGGACTTGATGAATGCTTGTTTCTGTGAAGACGTGTAATTATTTCTTCCTTTATTTTGCTGCACAAGTTACCAAGAGAAGCAGCTTAAAACTAAATGTGAGTATTGAGGCTCTTTTCTGTTATTCCTTTATCTGATAATCTTTAAACATGTTAATATAGAAGGTACTTAATTTAATACTTTGAGCAAGTATGCAGGAAGTTTTTTCCTCACACACAAGACTGCTAAATAAATTAGATGCAGAATTCTGCATATATAATATTTTTTAAATTTTGTGTACCTAAAGAGATATCACACTTAACAAATAATTAAAATTTATTTTTTATTGATTCTTTTCGTTGTACTAATTGCCTCACCCACTAATTTGCGGAAAGATTGTTTGGGGTTTTCTTTGTAAAGAAATGAAGATGAGTTTTGTTTACTCTGAAGAACCATCCAACAAAAAATGCGTATGCTGTTTCCCATGACATTTTTATCTCCTAGCAAGCTTATGTAGCTATTTGCTTTTACAAGAAAAATTTCTAGACAGTGTCTTTTCTGTTAAGTCACTTGTTTCTAGCATAAGTAATTTTAACACCTAATGTGGATTGTTCTTGATTTTGGAAGTAAAACCAGTTTCCAAGCTAATTTTTATAAGAAGTCAAAAGATTGCTGTAAACAAGTATAATCTCCAAATTCTCCCTCCATAGGACACTTTGTGTTATCTTTCAGCTATCATATTTTTAGGATCATAATTTTGTTTGGAATTTATATTTAGAAAGCAAGTTTCAGATGCCTTTTTTTTCGTTCGTGTTAATATTTTTCTTTTCTTTGTGCAACAACTTGTTATTTCTACAGTAACAGAACAAACTGTAGTGGATTTAATATATTAACAATATAACAGATTGCTGATGGTAGTCCCATGTAATTTTATTGCAGGATCAGGAAAGTCACTTTGACTCGGAGGTGTTTAATTGGGAGAAACTTGAGATGATACTAACTGACTTGCAGGGTTAGAGAAAAATGAATTCAAAAGCTGCTTGAAAGAGATTCTGCTGTATGGTCTTTCTGAATTATGTGCAGGCAGTCATAATTTATAAAGCATGGTTTTTTGGTTGACATGGTAAGACATATGTTGCGTTGGCTCTGTACCGATAATCCCAGCTTTCTTAATTTATTTTTCCTAACAGAGTTTTATTTCTTGAAAGAATAGTTAAAAACTTTTAGTATTGCCTAACCATGGACAGACAGAAAGAAATACTTTAGCCAGCATGCTTCCAAACATCAAGCCCAAAATCAGAGGGTAAAATTCCAAACCTGTTGGAAGGAGCAACCCTCCTGCCGACTCAAGCTCTAGGTGCCGTCAAGGCTTTTAGATCGCCTGGGGAGTAAATCTGAGCTTTTCTCTGCACACTTCCCTGCCAATTTAGGGTAAGATGATGTTCATAAATTAATCATTTCTAGTTCAACTGTTCTATTAAAATCTCTAGAGCCCTAAGTTTGGAAGTTGGCGCGGTGAAATGCTGCTGACGATCCACTTGGGCTGCTGCAGCTGAATTCATTCTTCTGGGAACGGGGCATACAGCTCTTATGAGAAAGGAGGCTGTGAGCTCCTTGTTTCATGCATTTATGTTTTCCTGTAAAATGTCAGAGGGATCAAATAAGGACAGTTTTGTGGAAATATGCAAATATGACTCCAAGAAAACAAGTTAAAAAACCCCATGACATAAAATTCTGTAGCAGAGATAAAGTGAAGGATTTGCAAAGGAAAGCTACGCTGCCTCAGTTACTTTATAACAATGGCTAAACTAAATTTCTGATAGAAATCACCCTGGAGAGGAATTTGTATCTGTCCTTTAGCCACAAAAAGTGCCTTGTTCATTAGCCTCAGCAGGTTTACGTTAGTTCTTGTGGATATCTCCATTCTCTGTTGCCATGTAGTACAGATCAGCTATCGTCCCTACTTGTTCCCTTTTATTAGACTAAGAGTTTTCTTTGATCCCATTTCATTCATGCTAGTATGCTACTTTTCGTCCCAGCCATGGTTGCCTTTGAATTTGAATTTTTTCAAGGTCCATGTAAAAGGACTGGTTAATACTTGCACATCTCAGCGTAGTGTGGGCAATGGACCCGAACAGGCTGTCCTAGCTGGTTGCTGGCCTCACGCTCAAGAGGCTTTACCAGTCAGAAAAATATTAATCTTCTTGTAATGTGTCTTTGTAAATAGCTAGCAGAATTGAAAGCAAGAATGGCCAAATGCCAGAGGATGGTATCGTTGTTGACAGAACATTTTGCATGAGAATATTCATCGTAACCTCAGTCATAAAGGACAATTGCAAAGTGCACAACCGGAACATTTTATTACTTCAGCCAAATTTGGAAGTGCTTTCTACCTCTAGCACTGGGAGTTGACCAGTTGGCAACATTTGTACACTGCTTTTAACTATCCTGGGCTAGTGCCATGGATGCAGCCTGACGAGCAGGCCCACCTAACAGCAAAGGTGCAGTGAATGGCAAGACATAGCCCCACTCCTGCAGGTTTGCCCTCTGACCTTGACGAAATCAATTACTTTGCTTTGACAAGTATTAACCTTTTCTGTAGGCATCTCACAAATATGTTTTAGGATTACTTTATTACTGTTGTTAGAAAAGCATTCTGGAACCTTCCAAAGGAAGGCTGTAAAATACCACAGAGGTTTAGGTTTTAATTCTATTTATCAGAAGCCCATAACAGTATTAGGCTTCAACATGCTTATCGAGCTCAGTCTTTCTCAAGTGAGCTCTTCAAGTTTCAAATTCAGTCACATCATGATTCATTTATGTATTAAAACATGCAAAATTGTGGCTAATTAGAGTTCTAAAAGTCTAATTTGCATGGGAAAAAAATGTTTAGAGTAAAAACTATGTCATGCTGGTCTTCTAATTGTCAATCTTTGTTTAGTTTGGTGCTTGAAAATTGAAGAGCATTGAGAAATTTCAAATTAAAAGCTCAAAACATTTTGGGTTAGTTGGATTTTTTTAGAGTACAGTAGCAGAATTCTTAATTTGTTTAATCATTTGCTTAGACTTTTTACTGAAAACTGTTATTAAATTTTACACAAATTAGCAAAAAGGCCTTGGATTGTATTTGTTCCATGATGCAGTTTCTGCTGCTGTGCTCATCACAGCTGGTCAGAATTACAGTCTCTGAGCATCATCCTCTACCAAAACAAGTCAGTTCCATTCTAGGTTTGCAAAGATGGTTGTTGCTACATTCTTCACATCATCACTTGAATAAGTTCACATCACCAGACTTTACTGGTATCAATGGACTCAATGTTTCACAATATCTTTGAGTTAAATTACATGTTCTTAAAATGTTCCTAAATGTTAGAAAGGAATTTCTTCATGCTTACCAAATTTCTTCCAGTATTCTAAGATTTAGTGATGGGTTTTATTTGTCTGAATCAAATGTTGACTGCCTTAGGTGTTCACATGAACTTTAGTCTTAATTTTTCATCAATCAGATAAGGTCAATCCTACACTGGAACCAATTTTTAGAGAGTGTGTATTTGTAATCATAGAAAGAAATTCACTCTGAAAGTCAGAGTGCCAAAAACAAAAAACAAAAAACAAAAAACAAACAAACAAAAAAACCAACCAAACAAAAAAACCAACAAAAACAAAAACAAAAACAAAAACAACCCAAACAAACAAAACAAAATGATACTTTTTCACATATCAGGACATTACAAAAATCCCAGCAGGGCAGTTACTGAAGGGTCAGTAACCTCACATCATAATGAAGACAGAATACCATGGTCTGCTAATTTTAAATCATAGCCACTTTTAGACTATTTTAAATAGAAAGGAAATGTTTAATGTGTGGTGCAGAGACTCTAAGGCTTAAGGGAAATGTTAGGATACCCAGTCACATAATTGTTCTGCAGATTTTATCTCCCAAGAAGGCAGAACAGGTACTGTAAGAGTCACAAAGGCTTCAAGTAGGTGGCAAATGTCACTGGCAGGAACCCAGGGTTGATCTCTGAAGGACTGGTCGTTGTTGCTGCCACAGGATGTGAGAATTCAAGGTAAAACTGAGTCAATGCCATGTTATCCTGTATCTTGTTTGACAGCACATTATCTACTCAGCTGCTCAAGACTCAAGAGGTCTTAAATTAACATTTTTTGCCTGCTTAATGGATGATGCACAAAGCCACATATTTAAAGAAAAGACCAAGAAAAGGAAAACCACCAACATTTTTTTCTATATTTGTCCTAGTGACGCTGTTATTTTTCCTCCCTGGTAGAGGACAAACAGAATGCTGAAGACCTCCACTCCCTGCTCTTTTTTCTACCAGACCCACTCCTAAAAGGGTTCTCATAAAAAGGTTCACTGCCTTCAAAATTCCTTTTGTGAGATCCCTTCTAAAACTGTTTTTACATTGTGAGTCCATATATCCTTTGGCTGTGCTACAACAATATGTGCTGGATAACTATCAACAGTGAATATAGGACATGATGTAAAAGAATGTGTATATCTGAATATTTTATCTTTTTTTTCCCCCAGCCCAAAAGCCAGCAGCAGGTCCTTGATGCACCTACATAGTTAAACTAATAAGGCTTTCCTGTCCACAGTGTGTTCAAAGCACCCAGAGCAGAAAGTAAAAGCAAAAAGCCACCCTGCTCTAATTCCACATCATCGCAGATGTGCATACACAGCTGAATTGCACTATTTTGTAACTGCAACCTTGGTGCAGATGCTGAGATCTCATAAGTGAATTGTGCATAGCACTCCCCAAGAGATAAGAGCACACCAACCCTAAAATGCAGAATTAAACCCTAAAATATTAAATCACCTAATTTGACATCCATGAATTTAGATAAATTATTCAGCTACATTAATTTGCATACAGATGCCAGTGTTCTAAGTGATCTGTTCTAGAAGACATAGCAGGTGGTCATGTAAAACTTAGAGGGAAGCAGAAGGAAGTCAAATAAGTCTGTTGAAGAATACCCACAGTATATTTTCATGTTGCTTGTTTGTTATGAGCTCTCCTAGAAACCTTTCTCGCCATCTGTCTCAGTGATATCTTATAATCAGTTCATTACTGTAAAGGGTAGAATGTAAAGAGACCTCTTTCAGATTTTCTTCACCAGGTTAGATGCTTCATGGTCTGTCTACCTAGCAGATGCAATATAGGCATATGTATTTTAATATGCTTCTGTTGTTATTATTGTATCTCTGTATTCCAAAAACAGTGCAACTGCAGAGCATCATTAATGCTAAATATCACACCCATACCTACTGTGTTAATTGTCATAAAAAATCCAGAGTCCATATGTAGAGATCAGGCTGTTTCTAGCTCTCCTCAATGTTTCTGCTTACTCCTTCTCCCCTTGTTGCCCAGAGAAGTTGTGGATATTCCATCCCTGACGGTGTTTAAGGCCAGGCTGGATGGGGCTCTGAGCAACCTGGTCCCTGTCGATGGCAGGGGGGTTGAAAACAGATGATCTTTAAGGTTCCTTTCAACCCAAACCATTCCATGATTACTTGATCCTGCCTCTTGGAATTGCCCATCTTGAAGCCTGTTTTCCCTTTAGAAGGGTTGGAGAGTGACACAGCAGTGGTCACCCCAAACATCTCACATGTAATGGGAAGATACTTGCAGTGCTGCATTTGCTGTGGCCAGCATTTCTTAGACTGAACAGCAGTGGCTTTAGAATGATTCCTGTTGGTGTAATAAGCAGCCCAGGGCTTGTCTGCAGAGGCACAGCATCCCTGTTTTCAGAGATGAGCTGGATAAGAAGGTGGCAGCCAAGCCTGACGGAGCACTGCAAGCAGCAAAACTGGCCTACGGAACATTTGGCCTACAAACCAAAATACCTGGGAACAATGATAATTGAAGTAGGGATCTTACATACCAGTACTACTGACGGTAGCCTTTGCTTTTCCTTAGCTGTAATGCCATCTAACTCATCACAACCTCTTAACAGGGCTGAGATAAGAAAATTTTAGGTTTGGATCATTTTGATAAAGTGCCATCCTTTTATTGAAAGAGTGTTGTGGCTCGGTTTAGATTTTTCCTCAGAAAACTAGGTCAGGTTGGCATAGCACAGCTGGAGAGAAGAGGAAAAGCCACTGCAGCACATGCTTGATTATCACTTGGGAGATTTACGTTTGGGTTTGGGGGAAGCGTTTGTTTTTTTTTTAATAGGGTAATGAAAATCCTTTCCAATTTTAGCTTGTTGCTAACAATGCTGCTGCTGCTGATCTTTTTAATTTTGGTCATTTTATTTCTTAAAGCAGTTCTAAGTAGGTCACAGGCTTTTAAATAACCCATGTAGAAAAAGTGCTGTACAGTCAGTTGTAGTTTTGTTTTTTTTAAAAAAAGGATTGTAATTCATGTGATGCAGCCATTCTCACACAATAGAGTACTCTTCATCCACCTTGCTGTTAATGAAACAAAATGTAAGCATAGGGAAATCTGGTCTCTACAGCTAAAACATCTGCAAAGACGAGAAAATACATATTTTGTCATTAAGACCTTAAAGATTACTGCCAGAATCAGCATTCCCTATTCAAGTTCTGTTACTTCTTATTAGCGGCGAGACTGTTTCATTTGGTGGCCTGTGGGCACTTCACTCACCCTTGTATCACAGGTATCATTTCCTATTGCCACTGTTTTTCCCAGTAAAGCTTTCAGTCCCAGAGGCAGGCTTGTGTCACTTTCAGGGAGGTGTGTCCCTTCCCAGTGGTGGCAGAGTATGGCTGAGATGCTGCTGCTTCCTTGGGGGACTTCTGCCCAGCTGTGCAGGCATTTTGTGCAGATGCTGCTCTAGCAGAGATGGTTCCAAAGTGCTCCTCTGATGCTGCTCCCTGCCAGCATCCGAAGGGGGCCTGCTGGGAAGTTGGAGGGGGACTCTTCATCAGGTACTGTAGTGATAGGACGAGGAGTAATGGGTGCAAACTGAAAGATGGGAAATTTACTGTAGACATTAGGAAGAAATTCTTCACTGTGAGGGTGGCGAGGCACTGGAACAGGTTGCACAGAGAAATTATGGATGCTCCCTCCCTGGAAGTTTTCACAGCCAGACTGGATTAGGCATTGAGCAGCCTGGTCTAGTGGGAGGTGTCCCTGCCCATGGCATTGGAGTTGGAGCCAGATGATCTTTAAGGTCTCTTCCAACTCTTAAAATTCCATGAGTCTATGATTTGCACAATAGGGATGAACTCACTGGTGGAAGTCTCAGATCAGGACTTCAGTGCATGTCTTTGTTTGTAACTTCCATTTTCTGTTTATTTAGACACTTTTTGAAGAATCATTCATTATTCCCTAAGAATGGGTTGTAGGTGAGTGTGGAGGCGGGAAAGGGGGCTGGAAAAAACAGACTTCTACCAGAGACCTGTTTTGTTGTTATGAGGATACCCCCACTCCTGTCCTAACTCCCATGAGAGAATACTGAGGGTTTGTGGAAACTTTTACCCTCCCTCTTTTAGCATTAAGCAGTGATAAACTTTTCCATGGTCCATCACAGAATCACCTTGCAGCTCCTCCTGCTGAACTTCGTGAGCCTCCTGTCACCCCACTTCTCCAGCTACAGGGAGGTCCCTCTGCTTGACAGCACACCCATGTGCTGTATCAGCCTCTCCTCCCAGTGTGGTGTCATCTGCCAGTTTGCTGTGGGTGCCACTCTGTCCCACCTAACTCACCAGTTAATCTGAGTATTCTTTATCAGATGAGCCCTTTGTAACAGATGCAATCCTCAAACGTGTTTTATGGTTCACTGTGGGAGGTACAAATAAGAATAATGGCAGGATTTTTGGTTAAAAGTTACAACAACCCACAGCTGAATTATTATTTTATTCCATACATTTCACAGTAGCCAGAAAGGAATGAGCTCCATAATGACACAGGAGAAAACTCTGGCTTTACCAGACTATGTGAAAACCTGTAAAAAATGTGGGTAAGAATTATTTCAGGAAAAAAAAAAAAAGGGAAGAATTTAGATGACTACACCATTTGAATTTGTATGGTGTAAACAAAGCAGACAGCAATACCAATTAAGGAAAAAATTACAGAATTCCTGAGATGCTTGATCCCCTAGTTAAGCCACAACCCTTGCCCTTTTTGCTTGTAGCCATGGGGTGTGTAAACACAGTACAATTCAGTATGAATTACCAGATCAGGTTCTAAAATACCTGCTTTGCTTTGACACCCCACCAAAACAATGTCACTTGTGGACCATGAAGCAGGATAGTTGGATTGTTACAGCTGCATCCCAGTTGGCATCCGTCCTGGCTGCTTAAAGGAGAATTTCATCAGTGAGAGCTCTGCACTCGCTCAGATGCTTCCAGGACCTGATGCTGTATTACTGAATTGTGCCACAGAGATGAGACAGCTCAGAGTTAACATCTGTGTCTTCTTTCCTGTAGGTACTTGGCTTGACTTGGTCTGTAATGTATGCCCCTATTTCCTATTTCTTCTCTAGCCATTTTCAGAAAAGCAAACATTACAGAACCCTTAATGTATGTAAATGCATGAGACAAAAATAGAAATAGGGAAAATGAAGTCAGCAAATTCATGCAAATAAGCCAAATCACGCTAGAAGATAAAAACCTGCCTGAAAATGAACAAGTGCCTAGGGCAGCTTGCAGAGGTGTACTCCTCATAATAGATCAAATTGTTTTTCTTATCCTTGAGTGTTGTTCCAAGGGGTTTTTTTCCCTATCATTTTTCTTTCTTTATGCCTCTCTAAGAAAGAGCCTTATTCCAATAATTGTGTGTTCTTAAAGAGAGAGATGCTGAAGATCAATGGCAGGTATATTTAGATTGGGAAATAGTCCATTAGAATTGCCACAAAATGGAAGATAGAATATTTTTACTTGTATGTACATATCTGCATTCTTATGTATATACTAATTCCTTTCTGAGTAGTATGAATGTTTCTGGGCTTTTTATTCTTATATGATGTGAGGAGATTAATGTGTATTTATAAAAAACATCAAGATAAATTATTGAGAGGTATATTAACCTTGTGGCTGTACTTTTTAGCTCCAGTGAGAAAACAGGCATTCCCTTCCTGATGTTCCATATTTATCAGGATTCACAACCATATTCTTATGGCTTTCTTCACTGGAAGTCTTCCAGTGCTCTGCATTTTATAGGAAATCATTTGACTCTCCAGAAAGTCCCTGTCCTAATTTGTTGTAGCTAAATTCTATCTTAATCTACTTTAACAGCAGGTTGACTAACCAGATCTGGTTTTTTATTTTCATCTATTTTATCATTCAGTCCATGAAACTGCTGCATCCTCAAATCTGACCCCAGGGACTCCAGTTACAATACCCTCACATCCTTGGCAACATCTCTCTGCACCTCCTTGGAATATTCTTAACACTACAAATGATACCACGTATGTCTGCCTACTAGGTACATAAAAAACAACAGTATTTAGCTTCCAATTTAAAATATTCCAATTTAAATAGTAAATTCATCTTTTCCCAAGGAATGGCTACACGGCAGTCTTTCCCTCTGCCTAGGACTCGAGTTAGCAGCTGGAATGCTGGAGTCAGCGTTTCATTCCATGAGAGTGAATAACATCAGGTCTCCAGGGACTTCTTAACTGACCTTCAAAACACAAAGTCTAGCTTCCAGCAAACTTAAAGTAAACATATTTCTCTAGAGATTAGGATCAAAGCACAAGAAAAACATTCTACTTAACTGCGTGTCGCTCGTACCATTACTTATTTATCGGAGCAAGAATAAGTGGTGCTGGGAGAGACGAGATTCACCTTTTTCGTTGCATTTTCTAATGGTAAAAGTGGTTCTCAAAGGTTACCCAGAACTTTGCTGAAAGATTTGCAAAAATATTCATTCTTTTGCATACCATTGCTGCTTCATTCCCAAACATGGTCTTTGATGATGTTTCATGGTCAAACTCTGAAGACTTTCTGAAGAAAAACCTTGGGCAACTTGAGCATTTTACTAGAGGAGCAGCCCAAGAACACTCTCAGGCTTTGACTCTGTTCTTGGGGGTACTTTTCTAAAGTTCTCAAGCAACAACTCTCATCTGTAGAACAGGATTATTAGCACTTTTCTCCCATATCCATATAGGGGTTTAAGAGGATTACAAATTCAGAAGTTCTGAAGTATTACAGTAGTGGGTCTTTTTTGTGCACACAACCTGGGCTTCCTGGAACAGACTGACTTCCTGGGGAAAGGAAGCAATAATCAAGAGAACCACTTCTTAAAGAAAATTATTTGGTATGCAGAGTTTTTGATAACTTAAAAACCTGATTGATATTCATTAGAATGAAAAAACAGAGATGTTTCTGCAGGTATGGGAAGCTACTTGTTGATGAGCTTTGTGCAGCAAAAAAGTGTTATAAGTAACAAAACTTTTCATGCATGCCCCATTTGGATTTTGCCATTGCCACTTTTAGGCTGAGATGAAACTGCCAGGAAGCAGGAGCAGTGATCCAGCAAGGACGGGATCAGAAAGGTGCTTCACTCAGGGTTATCCTTCTAGGCAGTTCATAACTTTAATTCCCACTAAAAAAAGAAATTAAAATTCCTCTGAAACCCAGTTTAAAGCCTGTCCTGTGACCTTGAATATAGAGCACAGTTAACCACAAACATTCCTTGATTATGTCCTTAGACACCCATTTTTACTTCTTCCCCGATATAGAGCAAAATGCGCAAAACTTAACCTTGATTTGCTCATGACTGTGGTTGTGCATCAAATGCCCTGAGCTCTGCCTGGCTTTTATATGTCATGTTCTGTAAATGCACAAGCTGATGGATGTAATTTTCTCATATAAATGGGCTTATTTGTTACACATTCAAATCTCTGTTTGATCTTAAGAAAATGGAAGTCCAGATTCAAGCCCTGTTATATTATTTTTCCAAGGATATCACATAAAACACATCAGAAATATTTTTAAGAAAGCGTTTCCCACTGATCTGAGTTCCAGATTATTTTATTTCCTTACTACACGCTGTCTTGGCTGACACAAATATTAAGGGCACTAAGAAATACCATGTATCAATTCAACTCTAAAGATATTCAATTTACAGGAGCAAGATGTTTTCCAATCAAGTCATTACTTTTGGTCTAAAATAAGTATGACAGCCTCTCCCCCTGCCCCCTTTCCACTGTTTTACTACTACACCTCTCAGAACAGATTAATAAATGCCTGACCTTATGCATTGGTGCTGGTGGAAACCTGCAGTAATTGTTTTTTTCTCACAGTTCAAACAACCATTTTGGTTTAAAGCTTATGAAGCAGAAATCCAGACAAAAGATTTTATGCCATTTTAAAACTGAACCACGGGTATAAGACAGGCAGTGAGTGTATAAAAACAAAGTATGAGTGTGTAACTCTAAGTGGACTAGATGTAGGCTTTGTCATGGATAAGAACTCGCTTGAATCATGTCTTCTGTATGCTCTTCCTTACTCTCAGGCTCTGCATCTGGTTAAGAGAAACTAATTTGCCCTGTTCTTCAAAGTGCAAAAATTTCAGCTGCCCAAAGTCACTGACACATAAATATTTTAGGAGACCTTCCGCAGTTGTTTTCAGCTCCCCTAAAATCCATGATTGCCGGTGCTGGCTGCAGCTACACCCAATGAGTTTAATGAAGAGTGCAATCCAACGAGCCCAGCAGATGTTCTTGGGGTTGCTTCACTGTGAACTTTCTGGTTTCTTCTTCCTTCATTTCCAAGAATCAAGACCCAATTTTAGCAAAGTGATGATGATCCAACCAGCACCAAGAAGACTGAAATAAGTCTTCATCTCCACAATCCTTAAAACATTCACTATTGCAGATCTATGAGCAGCTGAGGTTTGGATGCTTGTCCGGGCCTCTTTAGCCTGAAAAACTGAAGGATGGGAAATTCATACAACGGACTCTCAATAGATTTCTGGTATTTCCTGCACTTGTCTGGCACAGAAATATAAACTATCTCACATTATTCTGGTACTGCCAACATGGAATCCAACAATAAAGAAATATGTAAGAAAAAATAATCTTTTCCAATAACAACAAGGGAAACTTTCTTGAGTTATGATTTTGTTTGACTTATGATTTCGTTTATTTTTCTTTATATTTTACTCTTTTGCTATCCAGGGTATTTGTGTGACCTTACAATGCCACCAAATATTAGCAGCACAGTTGGGATAATGCAAAAAACAGTCATATATCCTGGAGTCCCTTGTCTTCCTTCTGTTTGGTCAGGCAGATGTGGGAATATTTTGAAAAGAAAGGAATGAGCACAAAGACAGGAGTGTCAAGAGAAAGTCGGGAACAACTACAAAGTGCCTGCCTCTTCTCTTTGGCATTTAACTCCGCAGTTGGTTTCGTTTTTGAATTATTGCTTCTATTTCCATTATCTGATTTCTGGATGAACCATGTCTCAGAATCCAGTACATAATGCTCATAATGCCAGTAGTTTTACGTAGAGAATGTGAAGATGGCTTCATTTTCAGGCGTCTGACCTGAAACTGTGTTAGAATAAGCTGAAGTAGCCCTCTTGCTCCCCATCATGTAGGTAATACAATTTACAGTATATGTTGTTAAAGGCTACCATTTTATTGTAGAACAACCCAGCATTAAGAAATCCAGGGCACTGCAAATGGCCAGGAAGTGCCTGTCTAACTTTCACAGGTAATGCAGCATTACTTATTATTTGAGCAAGCAAATGGTCGTGCACTGAATGACACGGTCTTTCCATCTTTGCAGATCACGTGGCGGGCCCCAGCAGGATGACCAGCCGTCACACAGACTGTCATTTCTGCCTGCAGTCTCTCCGTGGCAGGAAATTTGCACTAAGAGAAGAAAACGCTTACTGTGTTCCGTGTTACGACAGCCTGTACGCCAACCCCTGCGAAGAGTGCAAGCAACCCATTGAGTGCAACTCCAAGGTAAAGATTTAGCTTGCGCTTTTTGTTCTTTGTTAAATTATACACAAATCCAATTTCTCTAATGGCAGATTTGACGTCCACCCCTCTGCACATCCCCGTATTGCTGAAGAGAACTAAGCATGGCTGCTGTACATCCACACACAGCAGAGTGAAACAGAGCTATTTTCCCTTAATAGGAAAGCTCTGGGACCAAAGATGAGGAAATCTGCACATGCATATACCCCAAGCAAGGCTGTGGTGTATGTGTGGACCTCAGCTAGGCTCCATACTTCGCCTCCAGTCTCTCACTGGCTGCAGAGGCCACACAGTGCTGGAGGGGTGATAGGGTGTGCGGTGTAATTCAGTGTATCATGTTGAATGACACCTTGGAATTTCTGAGACATGTTCATAGAAGAAATACTTTGAGCATTGAATAAATTACTTTCACTGTAGGTGTTGACAAGCAGATGCCAAGCCGAGAAGACAACATGTTTATAATTTGCGTATTCTCCCTCTCTCTTTTGGAGATGAAGTATTTTTTAATTTCTACTTAATTCCATGCTTACCTCGCTCATCTCACAGACGGCATATTAGTGGCAGTATTTCTGACCTTGTCTTTCCTTTCATCTCTCCATGTTTTACAATATTAATTAATAATTCAAGTTCCTCTGTGGTCTTTGACAGGGTTTCTAGTACCCCATACTTCAATTTAGAGCACATACACTTGACTTTGAATTCTAAGTTCAAATGATACCCACTAAAAAGCATTTATTTTGCCAAGTTCAGTGTGTACTGCTCACCTTCTCCTCATGCTCTCTTTGCCATTGTTCCTTAGAAATAAAAGGACAGGAAGTTATTAAAATAAACCTCTTGGAAGGCTTCTCCAGTCCGAGTACTTCAAAGTACATTGTCTGAGTACAGGAATCATCCAAAGAAAATGCTGATTTGGATGAAGACACTCCTCAAACTCTCACCAGCATTTTACCCACAGCAGTGTTGAACATGTAGCACCAGTCAGGTTCACCAGGAGAACACATGCTTTGAGTTCACTTAATTTCACTTTTAAAATCAAAAATTAAATAAGTGACAGGACTACCATTGTCAAAGATCATAAACAAAAAGTTAAGTCTTTGGACTGAGTGGAAGGAAAAAATGGGAGAAAAAAGCAGATGAGGTAAGAAAGGAGTGCACCTGGCTAGAGGCATCTAGAAAAGTGGCACACAGAGATCTACAGCTGATTGTCTCACCTCTGCCAAGGGGCTAGAGCTTGGTTTTCTTCCTCTCCTCCTCACCCAGTCTTTGCCTCGGGCTGCTCCGGGCTGACAGCCTAGTTCCTGCTAGGTTCAGAGTGCTAACTAAAGCGAATGGAAGTGGTAAGTGCTCAGCACCTCCTGAAACAGAGCATGGTATTTCTTTCACTTTTAGCTCTTTAAAAGGTGGGATTTGATAAAGGAGAACAATTAGATTGGATTTGTGTCCTTTTATGCTTCTTACTTATAAAAGAGACCTGGAAGTGTCTGGTTTATTTTTTAAGGTGGGAGGGTTTTTTGGAGCTGCATTTTTCCCTTGCTTTTTTAACAGTGGAAAAATTAAATCTGCTGTTCAGTCTTTTTTTAATTCTTAGTCAGGATCTCATACGTATACTGTTAGCTCTTTCATCCCCTAAGCCCGCTGAGTCTTTCTGCAAACAAATGTTATTTCTGCCAAGTTTTCAGGGGGATTTATATCAGATATAAACAAAAGCAATTATTTTTTTAAATCTTCCTAATAATCATTTTGTTCTCAATGAGATTTTAATTGCTCTTTTTCTGCCATAGCTTAGCATTATGTCATGTCAGCTGGAAGAAGAAGTAGCAACATTGAAAATACATAAGGTTCATTTCAAATTCTATAGAGTATGGGCTTCCTCTCCGGTGGTCTGTGCACATTAAAAATATCGATCACTTGTTTCCCCTTGAAATACAACTGTAATATATAACATGATTCTTCCAAGAAAAACATACCTCTATGTTACAGAAGGAAGGATCACTGTATCTGCCAAAGCAGCTCCTAAAGGCCTCTGCAAGAGATCTACACAATAGTGTGACACTGAGTACCTACACCTTTCCTGAGCACACCTCTGGCTGGATCCACCGCTGCAATGCTCTCCATTTTTTGTTTTAATTTGGGAAGGAGCTGCAGGATAAAAACACTGTAAAGAAATGTTTTCGTTAACATGAACTTACTTTCTCCAAGGATCTGGCCTACAAAGGCCGCCACTGGCATGAGGGCTGCTTCAGGTGTGCCAAGTGCAGTCGCTCACTTGTGGAGAAACCATTTGCTGCCAAGGACGAGGTCTTGCTGTGTACCGAGTGCTACTCTGATGAGTATTCATCCAAGTGTTTTCACTGCCAGAAGACCATTATGCCAGGTAAGGCAAAAGGGACCCTTTGCTGAAAAATGGAACCACATTTTTTAATTATGACCACCTCCTGGAATAACCAAGCTACAAGGTCCTTGGCTTTCAGAACAGCTTTGAGGTGACTGCTCTTCCTTTGTGTGTAGCACTCTCCCAGCAGTGGGGAGAGGGCAGGCAGACACTTCTGATCTATCACTGACAGGTCTTATGAATCCTTATAAAAATATTAATAGTTCAATGCAGGGTAAAATATGTTCGTGTGATGTCCTTGATTCTGTTGCAGTTCTTAGGGAGAGTATCCCACTGTGAACATAGGTGGACAAACTGAGCTATTGTGGGCAGGAGTGCCAGATTAGATGAGTCATCTGCATATTTTCCACATTGACCAGACCCTGTGCTTGTGTTCTTTATGCTACTGCTTTCACTAAGAAATACTTTTTGTTTAAATTGCCAAAACATTACACTTTGCCTTCAAATCATTAGCAGCGTTTTTACTAAAATGAATACAAGTCCATTTTAAAATATTGTCCTGTTTACAATAGGCTTACTTCCTGCCACTAGCAGCCTTGAAAATTCTGCACTTTCCACTAAACTGCTCCTCAGCTTTTGATTGTGTCTGTTCAGGACACCCTCTAGACTGTTCATTGCTACCACACCAGAAAAGCTCATACAGCACTGTGATTGCCCAAAAGCTGCCTCTTCACAGGCATCTGAGAGAAGCCACAGCACCGTATGTGGCAAAAGGGAGCTGCTTGCTTAGGAAAGTGTGTCCCTAACTTTTGGAACAGAGATCATCAGTAAATATGTCAGTGACATAGGAGTTTTATTTTTCAGTATATCTTAATGCCAAACAGTAAGGTCCAGGCTGTGCAAAATTATTGTCTTACTATTGATACGAGATTACTGATGTCATGTTGAACCTGTAACACCGATTTATATTTTCACAGTTTGTTTCCTTTTCATTACGGGTAGAATCTGCGTTAGTGGAAATAAATATAACAATATAGTTGTGTTTATCTTAAGGATTATAAACTGCTTAAATTGTATATAGTTTACAAGAATGTTGTCAAATAGGCACACCATACTTGATGTGATGAAAAGAGTGCCAGAATATGCTCAGGTTTGCATCATTATCTTCTAGTGTATATCCATGCTGCATGTTTTGTCACAGAGTCTAACTCCTTGCAGCAAGTGCCTGAAGGTGTGAGAAACAGTGCAACAGTGGCAAGGGTGTGCCAGCCAGTCTCTGCATCATTGAATTCCTTCTCATCAGCTTGCTAGCTCTGTGTTGAAAAGACCCAATAGCAAAAGACAGTGGAGTTAGCCTTCTGACCACTGCGATGAAGCTGCAAAGCTTTTGTGTCTAAATACAACTAGTATTCTCTACTGGCCCCACAGTTCAGGAAACAGGTACAGTGGGATTAATCAGTTATAGCAGCAATCCTCTTCTTCATATGGAAAGGATGGTAAAGCACCTTGCACCTCTCTGTGCAGTCTGATGCTTCCACTGGAAAAATTGTTCCCAGACATATGTGCATATCTTAGACTTACGCTTCTACATCAAGATAGGACACCTCTACACAGAGATAAAAGCTCCAAAACTCCTCTGACAAACATTTGACTGAGCAGTTTTCTGTCTCTGTGCTGTATAAAAAGCATCTAGTTAAACGTGATAAAAAGAATTGTTGGTCTAGAACTGAAATGATGAGTTATAGGAGAAGGCAGTGTAGTGTGCTGTATCACAAAAAAAATATTTACTTTTAGAAAGTTGCCAATTTAAGCTGATTAAGATAAATAATGTGTTTATTAGTGAAGGACCCTTTGGTTAAGGAAGACAGAAGACAGGACGATAATAAATGTACTAAGCATCCAACAAATTAATCTCTAATTTATAAAAGTGCTGTGTACCTGAACATTATCACTGAGTTGGCTGGCTTGAGAGAAACTGAGCAACTGAAGCATAATCACAAAGAACAAACCCCAAAAGATTTGTATAAGAGCAGACTCTAAGAATCATAGCTTAGGCAATTCAGCACGTCTTTTGCCAAATGATTATATGGAACTCAATGTGTTCTTGAAATTTCAAGTACATTTTTAGAAGCTCTATTAAATTGAAGATGTGTTTTCTTGGGTAATCCGATACCGAGGTAGAAGGTTCAAAACGAGCATTCCCAACATTCAAAACTTATATTACAAGGCTAGATCTGAGGGGATTGTTCACTTTGGTTTTTTTCAGGTTCACGTAAAATGGAATTTAAGGGAAGTTCCTGGCATGAATCCTGTTTTGTTTGCCAGTATTGCCGTCAACCACTGGGAACAAAACCATTAATCACCAAAGACAATGAGAATTACTGTGTGCCGTGTTTTGAGAAGCAATTTGCTCACCATTGCTATGCTTGCAAAAAGGTAATTAAACACACAATGCAAAAATTGCCCTAATGAAACAATATGGCTCGTGGGGGAAAGGGCTGGATCATGTGAAATGTATGGTGAACTAGGAGTAAGAGCAGAGTCTTCCTTTTGACATTGGACACTGAAAGCCAACTGCGACAGTGTCTACTGTCCACTCTAGTTAATACTAATCTAAGACTGATTATATCTGAAAAACACTTACTAACCAAATGCTTTGGGCTTCTTTAGTTATTGATTGTGATTTTTAGCAAAGGTTAAATGGAAATTTATATAAAACCCTTCTTTCCTGAAAATCCGTGATTTTGCCTTGGTAAACATGCCCCTCTTTCCCCCATTCTTCAGATATATTCATATGCATAATTAGCCACCTAAACTTAGCAAAGCATCCAATCTTGGCTATTTTTTCTTGAAATGTATCAGGCAATCAGCAGACCAAGTAACATTCAATTGTGATAACACTAGTCAAGAGTCCCACTGCTTCAATACATGATGGTACCCTTGTGGGTACCAGAAAGCTTGATTTGATTTTTTTTTTCCCCCAAGTACAGATAAAGCAATTCTTCCCCCCCTTGATTTCTCATGTTTTAAAATTGTCTCTGGCTGATGAAAATGCTCAAAGTATCATACTATTCTAGTGTGATACTATTCTCTAGGGAAATGTTTTAAGCTGCTTTGTATGGCAGAATTTTACTTATTCTTTAATACCTGCACCACTCTGGAAGCATTTTTTTTTCCACTTCATCAAATAACTTATAATTTCCTGTAGTTATTTAATGTTTACGTGTAAACCTATACCTCTAACAAAAGCTTTTAATTTAAGGAAAATATGCTGCCTATTTTCTTCTTCAGTAGTTAAACTGTAGAAAGTACTTTTATATATACCCATGTCTCTACGTCTAGCCTTTAATTTGCATTAAATGAATACATGGTAATTATAGTAATTATGCTCGATGTTTATTAGAGGCATTTGTGTTAGCACCACCTATGTGAAATAATCAGGATTTGCTTGTTAAAAATTCTAGGAATGCGAAGTCCCCCCACATAATAGCCAAAACCATTTTACTTCTGAAACTTGCATCAATTCCCATACATGAGAATTGAGCCCAAAGTGATTAAATTGCCAAACTGAGTCTTGACATTTTTGTCAGCCATTTTTAGATTTTAATGGAAAAGCAAACTTAACTGGAAAACTGGAATGTTAAAGGGATCGGCAACTTTTTAAATCTCTTTATTGCTTGACATGACCCAGTATTATTCTTTATTTTCCTGAAACTGTATTCCCCAGGGAAATTTGATGATATCACTATTTTTACTTCAGTTTCTTTAACTTTTTCTCCTCCTGTTCCAACAGTATTCATTCATTCATTCATTCATTCATTCGTTCATTCATTTCCTGTCAGGCATGTGACTTGATAGTAGAAATACTATCTTACAGCTCATTTTTATCTTTATAGAAATTTCTCTGTACAGTCTCTTACAAATTCTGTGAAATCAGCTCTTTACCACACATATGGGAGCCATAGAACAATTGGAAATTTCCCTCTTCAGAAATAACCAGTGCAGAGCTGTGACTGAATTGCTGGCAAAGAAAAGTTGATGACACCGATGTTTTTCTTCTTCTGATCGTGTAGATCTCCTCTCTGTTTTACTTCTGTTTCTTTACTGTCTTTCTTCCTATTTAAAATACTGTTGCAGTTGAGAGACAGTAAAATACTGGTTGGAGATTAACTGTTATCTCTGCATCAATTTTCTCACCCACTGCCTATCACTGAGAATTTCTCTTCTGACGGCATGCCTGATTCTAAACATTTATCTACAGTATAATAGAAAAATTTCATTAAAAGATAACATGTTTATTACAAATTATGAGGTTATACTGTGCTAGAAAATTGAGAATTACAAACCAGTAGCATGTGGAGTTCAACTGCAGATTAGTTAAACAGATAATCCAGATTAACAAAGTTGATGTGACCACATTCTCTTATCTTGTGCACCTGGAAAGAGACGAAACAAGTGGAAGTACTTATGAAGGATTGGACGATCCTTCACGATTCACACCTTTCTTTCTTTGCTCTGTCCTTGTTTATCAATATGTTAGGTCATAACTTCTGGAGGAGTGACCTACCATGACCAGCCTTGGCATAAAGAATGCTTTGTGTGTGCTGGGTGTAAAATCCAGCTGTCTGGACAAAGATTCATTTCCAAAGATGAGTACCCATACTGTGTAGACTGTTTCAGCAAATTTTATGCTAAGAAGTGTGCTGCTTGCAAGAAACCTATTACAGGTGAGTCTTGTCTTCTAGAGGGGACCAGATAGAAATGAATCATCTGTCTCCTCTCAAAGAAGATTTTCACTTTAGAAAAAAACATTAAAAATACTCCCATCATAATGAAAGACTGAAGGAGTTAACCACCAGAGAGACTTTCTCTGTGTCACATGCCCTGTATCTTGCTAGGACATACTGAGCACACGTCCCCTAGCTGGTGAGGAGTTGTTTTATGTGCCCAGAAGAGTTCCTCCATTGTTTGATGTAGTGTTTCTGTAGTAAAATTCCTCCTTAAGAACATAAAAAAGGGCATTTTTTTGCTCGTCCCATGACAGTACACACAAGTCCCTCTGTGATTTCTTCAGTTTTGTTTTTAGATGCAAATGTGATCAAACTGAACACAGATTAACTGCCTGCTGGTAAGGCACACCTGTCAAATGAGAAAGCTTGCCAAATGCAACAGGCCTCTACTGCATGCATCCTTGTATACTTATATATGACTTAGAATTAGACATGTATGTCACTGGTCTATGATAGCTGAAGTTTTCTGAGAGCATTTGCTGCTGCTCTACATTTTAATCCTATTATGTGTGGAGTCAACTGTTGAAAAGTACTGCCTGATTCTTACAGGTGCATGCTGCATAGTCAGTGGACAAAGAAACTGATGAATACCCAATCACACGCACACGATTAAAAAAAAAAAAAACAACTACAAAACAACAAAGAAACAACACCAAAACTATTCAAGTCCCCCCAAACCTCAAGATTTTGTTTCAGATACTTCTGCTAGGAATCCCATGATCTGGTAATTTCCAAAAGAATCCATCTGAAGAAACTTAATTATTAAATTTAATTCAAACTTCTATAGAAACTATATGCTTCAACATATTGCAAATAAATTCCATGAGAGTTTGTTGGGAAGATCAGCAAACCTGAATGGACATTCTGACAAACCCATTGTGTTCAGATCTCATAATGGGACATTGCAAGCAAGTGACTTGTGGCTTTGCTTGAAATATTTCTCACTGCTTACATTTTAAAGTTATTTTTTAACTCAGCCAATAAAGAATATTTCACACTATGGATTTTTGTTCATTTTTTTGTTTGCTATGTGAATGACAACCTGATCACACATCAGAAAGTCATCTATTGCATTACTGAACCATGTCCAGACATACTGGATTCAGATCTTCTATTTTTTTCACACTCTCTTTCAGCTCTTGGAGGTGCCAAATACATCTCATTTGAGGAGCATCAGTGGCATGGGGAATGCTTTAACTGCGCGAAATGCTGTGTCTCCCTGGTGGGCCAGGAATTCCTCACTCGGCAGGATGACATCCTTTGCCACAAGTGTGGCTCTGCTTCATAGTTCTGTGGAAAGCTGTACAGCTGCATTATTCTCACTCTGTAACTATGTAGTTCATTGCTCTGCTGTAAGAAAACCAGATAAAAGTTACTTACAGTTATTTAGTCATTCAAGTAACTTTCCAACAGCAGTTTAACTCCGTTGTAGTTCTCAACTGCTTACAAACAAAAATTAAACAACCGCCCCATACTGGTTAATAAAATGATGCAGAAAAGATTTGTATAGATTTTAAGTCTAACTCCAGCATGTTTTCCTTGTAACACACTGCACTCTGCTGTTAGAAGCTTAAAAATTTATTTTTATCACCTATGAACCAAGGAGAATTGTGAATAGTCTGTTTGGCATATGAATAATGATGAGGCATTAGCACTGATTCACAGATGCAGATCTTGGCATGGAAAGCTGGGCACAAGCGTTTTTCTATTGGATCATAACATCAAAGAGAACACCTTGTAAATATTATGTTCTTCCATACTTCGGGTAAAAAAGACGCTGAAAAAGCAGGCAGAAATTGTGAGTAGGAGATGCTTTCACAATGAATACCCTGGAGTCAGAGAGGTCCATTCCAAGGGCCAATTAAAAGGAAAAAGGTCACTTTCCTTCCTTTACTGGGATTGCTACCCAAAGAAGTCATCCAAAACACTACAGCACAGGTCCTTTCCCAAAATTGGGTAACTGTACTTAATTTTTTGGGATAGCTTCTCTAGGACATAAATAAACCCATATTTTTGGCTACTGCAAGATGTGAGGAGCACCCAAGACTGAATAGTGCTGACATACATTTTCCCATAACTAATATGCCTTAGGAATCTCTTTCCACTGTCTGTGCTATACCTTCAAACACAGGCTTAAAATATATTTTTTTATTACTTGACACAAGAGCCAACTCATACTGGTTCCTTTAACCTTGTACTTTCCCCCATTCAAACCACTTTGCCAGCAATTGAAGCCCTGTTTTGAGCCTTGCATGCTTGGTCTTCGATTCACAGTCCATCCCTCTGCTTGTAAATTCCTGCTGGTGGACAGCAGGCTATAAACTCTGCAGAACCAGTTCCTGATTCATTTCACCATCAGCCTCATGGGCTTTTTTAACAGTATGTCAAGAATTAGTAATGTTGTCATTGCAAGCCAGGCAGCTCTTGCTTGCAGCGCAGGATCTTAGTTTCTAGGTAGCCAGCCTTTCTATCTGCTCACCGAGCTCCAGCACTCAAATGTCTACTATTAAAGGTCATCTAGAGCTGAGTTACAAACATTTGTCTTCTTCTTTCTTCCATACTGCGTGTTACAGTGGCCTGGTTAGTGTTCTGGGCCATTGTGGATGGAGCAGGGGTGTTAGGAATGGCAGGCTCTGCACTCTTCAGCAGAGTTTGAGTCCTCATCTCACATGTCTTTAAGTCATTCTTCCTTAGACTCTGACCTTGAGTGCATAGAGTTATTTGGCTGACTTGAGTGGCCTTTATCCATATTGAAGACAGCCTTTACTTTAGGTAGAAAAGTCAAAAAAAAAAAAAAAAAAGGAATATATGTGCATGGCTAAGCCAGGGCTGAACTGCAGTGGCATAAAATCAATATGGATGCCAACTGACCAACAAGTACACAGCAGTCTGTTGTCAGTCAATAAAATATTGATCTTTTGCTCTATGTGGTGTTAATTTTTGGTTTTCATTTTCTTCTTTCATGGCAGCTTTTATTGCAGTCTAGAGTTTGATTAGTTTATGTTTTTCATTTTATCCCAGCTGCTTTCTTTTCTATTTACAATCTCCCATGGCTGACACAGGTGGTTGGTAAGGCTTAGATTCCCACAAATAGAAATATTTTTCATTGCCTTATATGTAAAAATATAGATGTACATACAAACACACAGACAGTGGTTCACGATTATGTATGATGTTCTAAAAATCTGCACTGAGCTATCAGAAATTAGTAAATGTTAACGGTCTTAAACTTTTTAATTAAAATGATGAATCACCATATTCAGGCTTGTCTGTGAGGTATACCTTTTGTTTGTTTGTGTGAAATAACATTCCGTACATCGCAAAAATGTGGTTTGGGTCCTTTATTCAGTCTCCTTTGAAGAACTGTACATCTTAATTACAAATTGACGCAGGAATTACCAGGCAGCCTCCTAAGACATGACAGAGTCACAGGTCAGACACACTGATCATGATAATACCAGTCTTCCAGCCTAAACATTTATGAAAATTAAATTCTTCTCTGACTCATCAACTAATTATATTTTTAGAAATACCAACTGAATTATTTATTTCTTCTGCAGTAAATACACTACAGTCAAATCTGAAACAGCATTTTCACTTCAGAATAATAGTAAGAAATAAATGTGATTGCTATAAATAGTCTGAATAAAAGTTATATTAGATAGCAAATTTCGGTTTCCTAGTCACTGTCACCAGCTACCAATGCCTGAATATGAGTACAGTGATACTCTTGTGTTGGGCTGCCCCTGGCTGGACACCAGGTGCCCACAAATGCCCCTCTATCACTGCCCTCTGCAGCTGGACAGGGGAGAAGAAACACTGCAAAAGGCTCGTGGATGTAGATAAGGAGAGAGACATCTCTCAGCAATTACTGTGACAGGAAAACCAGTCTTCACTTAGGGAAAAATTTATTACCAATCAAATCAGAGTGAATACTGAGAAATAAAACAACATTTTAAATGTTCTACCTTTTCCCCATCACTCCTTTCTTTTCGGGCTTAACTTTAGTCCTGAATTCTCTACCTGCTTCGCCTGCAGTGGTGCAGGGGGACAGGTAATGGGGGCTGTGGTCAGTTCATCACACATTGTTTCTGTTGTTCCTTCCTCCTCAGCGAGAGCACTCCTCACATTCTTTCCCTGCTCCAGCATGGGGTCCCTCCCATGGGAGACAGTCCTCCATGAACTTCTCCAATTGGAGTGCCTCCCACAGGAGACGGTGTTCTTTAAACACCACTCTTGTGTGGGATCCCTTACATGGAGTGCAGCCCTCCAGGAACAGGCTGCTCCAGTGTGTCTCCCATGGGGTCACAAGTCCTGCCAGAAAACCTGTTCCGGTGTGGGCTCCTCTCTCCACAGATGTACGAGCAACGCCAGGAGCCTGCTCCAGGTCACAGTCTCCTTCAGGCACCATGTCTCTGGCATGGGGCTCTCCAGGGGCAGAAAGCAGACATCAGCTCCCCCATGGACCTCCATGTGTTGCAGGGGAATCTGCTCTGGCGCCTGGAGCACCTGCTCCCCCTCCATCTTCACTGACCTTGGTGTCTGCGGATCTGTTTCTCTCACATGTTCTCACTCTTCTCTTTGGCTGCTGTTTCCACAGCCGTTCTCCTTCCTCCCCTCCCCACCCTTTTCCAATCTGTTATCCCAGAGGCTCTACCACCATCACTGTTGAGCTGTGGCCAGCAGTGGGTCCATCCTGCAGCCAGCTGGCATTGGCTCTGTCAGACACAGGGGAAGCTTCTGGCAGCTTCTCACAGAAGGCCCTCCTGGAGCCTCTTGCTACCGAAACCTGGTCACACAAACCCAAGGGAACTAGGCACAGTCTGGGTCTTTTATACTTTTTGTAGATGAAACCAACTCAAATAGGTGCAGAGAAAGGGCAGCAGGAGGAACAATGTGTCTCTGTGGAGGACTGTAGATCATGAAGGGGAGAGGTGACTACTATAAGAAAAGAAACTACATGTGGCTCAAGTGCAAAGGCAAGTAAACTCCTCAGCACTGGAAACTGAAAATTAGAAGGTGACAGCTGCTGCTGAGCCGTGATGCTCCAGGAGAGCCTCTTTCCAGAACAAAGAGGGAAACAGCCATGTGGGCAGTTTTAGTGATGACTGATCTGTGTGTTAAATGTCATATAGAACATGATTGCCTGGTATAGAAAAACAATCGGAAAAAATTAACCTGATGATCAGCTTCAGTCTGTGTTGCTAACATTGGATTTACTGCAGGATGACCAGGATACAGACTGCAGCGTAATTCAATTTTCTTTAATAAACTTCAGAGGATGGAACATTTGAGAGATTTGTTTTCAAGTAAATTTTTTAACGTCATGTGTTTTTCTTTAACATTGTACTGTCTAATTTTAAAATATGTCTAGTTCTTCCCAGTGTAGGTAGCAGCCCAGCTCTAAGATAATCACATTGCTTTTGTTACAATCAAGCTAAATGGCCCTGGGGTGCCCTGGTCACATCTCTGCTGTACTCACAGTTATCCCAGGGGACGAGGAGGGAGGCTGCCCTTTGGGACTGACTAAGAGTGAATAGGTGCCCTATTACCTCCCTCAATATTTCAGGCTAAAGTTTAATTTCCTCAACCATTGCCTAATTTTCAGAGAACTCCCAGATACAAATATGTTTAAAATACAAACACAGGCCCTGAGGTATTGTTATCTAGTTACCCTTCTCTATTCATATCTCTGAATGTCACTTTTTTTACTCTGATGCAAGGTCATATTATGAGAGCAAGGTATCAGCCTTTTCCTGGACAATTATTTTTAAAATCCAAGCAAGTTTTTGGTAGATATTGTAGCAGGCAACACAGAGCAGCAGTAATGTTGGGACACAGGACCACTGCTGCATTTCACAAGAAAAGGCATGCACTCCAGAGTCAGGGATTATGTCTGTGATGAAATCCAGACATTTTTCATTCTCTCTCCTTGTGCCCTAGTTTTCCAGAGAGAAAATCTGTGAGCCTAGACTGGGGAAGAGCTAGGACACAGCCTGGCCATATCAGTGAAGTGGACGTCACATCACAGTTTTTCTGCAGTACCTCAGCACGTGCAAGTTCAGCTGGTCCTTGTACTCTACCAGTGGACAGGTACCAGGTTCTCTTCATGCTGACAGTGGCTCAGTGCTACCAGATGAGCTTTATGAAGGGGATAGAAAGGTTTTGCAAGGAATTCTGAACTTGTGGTTTCAAGAACTTCCTGGGCCAGGCCTGTCACAAGAAGGGCTCATGGGGGATGTCTGTGGGTGTGTACATGTTCAACCCCAATGAATTGACCAGCAATTTCAGCGCCTGCTCCAAGATTTTATGAATCTCACTTGATTCCATAGAATGGGTGTAGAGAACTATTGTACTTTAGGAAATAAAACCAGTGATTTTTATACGATGACAGGTAACAATATGTGAAGGAAAGTAATGTTAAATGACTGCCTAGGTGGAAGACGAGAAATCATTTCTATAAACAAAAAAAGTTGGGTAAGATCCAAATGTATAGCCAAAATAAACTTGTTTACCAATCAAGCAGGAAAGCTACAATAAATCCTCTACATTCTTGTTAATAATATCTCAAAGAAAACATGTGTATGTGCACGCATGCTTGTTCACCCTGGAACTGCCAAAGTTTGAATGGACTGAGTCATGGGAAGCTTGGCAATTTAAAACAAAGTACAAAGTACCTAGCATGGTTATAGTCTACTATAACCACAAAGTTTCAGTTCATCGGATTCAAAAGTACCATTATCTCAATCAGAAGTATCAGGTACGAGTAGTTCAATATAAGAGGTAAAAGTACCAGGTACAAGTAGTTCAATACAGGAGATAAGTGGTTTGGAGGACAGACATGGTTGCACTCAGGGACATAAGACAGGAATGTTATCCAAATGGCAATGCACAGCTGGAGTGCAGGATCTAGAGATATCAGCTTTGGCCTGGTTCATTAGGCTTCTCTTAGTTTGTTAGCAAGAACATTTACTCAATAGCATTCACTTAAACATTTCCGTAGGATTTCATCTGCATTTTTCGCCCAAATCCTTACTGGAGCTTCTTGAAGATGAGGCCAGACATGAGCACAGCCACACAGACCTGCACAATGCCCATAAGAACCTAAATTTTCTCAGTGAAAACTAACTCCATGTCAGAAGTACCATTGCACAACATTATATCCAAGCTAATAAACCTTATCTCTGTCTTGTATACAATTCAATATCTAGTTTTATTAACTTGAGCCTCTGCTGTACATCTTTTACTGTCCTCTCCAGTAAGATATTCAAGAGTGTAGGCATTCACCTGATTCATTACAGATTTTTCATAGCACCAACCGAACTGTGAGTTATTGAATACAAAAAGCTGATCTACCACGACATCCCTGAAAAACAGGAGCCATGAATCCCTTTCATGCACAGTGCGTGTGAGGCTTTGGGAAAAAATCACATTAAAACAACAAAAGAACACTCAGCTCCTTTCTGCAGCCCGGGCACAGATACTAAGGCACCAAAATACTCAGATAAGATCACTTATAGAGCAAGCAAAGGAGCATGCTCTCAGATGTTTCGGGAACTATCAGGCAGAATATTACCTAGCAAAATCCGGAAACAACTGAGCAAGTTTTTGGGGGTTGAGATGTTTCCCTCCAGTATCTCAGTGCTCTCTCAAGTCACTTGTTAACTCACACCCAACACCTCATGTCCTGGCTGTCCTCAAGGGCATTCTCACCATTTCCACCTGTGACCAGGAGAACAGACCACTGTAAAAGGAGCTCAGTCTGGCACAATGACTCAACCTCAGGAATTTCCTGGGTGACTTATTCAACAGAGGATAGGCTCAGCTGGAGGTAACAAAGATCCCACCAGCCTTAGACAATTGCTCATATTTAAGCCCCAGTGCTCAGCTTAGAGTACTTTCATAGCAAAGACGTACTTCGGGTAGGTATATCCACATTGTTCCTGGGTGAAAGTCCTCATTTAACATCTCTGTTTTCACCTTGGATTTTGGAATAGCTTTTGCTAGACTAAGTATCAAATAAATAAATAAAATCTCTTCCATCCAAGCACATCTTGCCTAGATTAAAAAAAAAAATAAAAATACAGTGTAAAGTAATGCAAACAGTTTATCCAGTTCTGCTGAGTTACATTTTTTGTTGTTCTTGTTTCCCAAAGGAAAAAAATGATTACTTATTTCTTGAGAACAAGCTCCTTACTTATAAAAAAAGCAAATCAAGCTCTTAGTCAAACATTTTCATTGGAAGGACAGCAATCTGAGTAGAAATTTATGGCTATGAATGCAGATGACCGTAAAAGGCTACTAATATGAAGAATTTCTCACAATAGCCATCTTATTCCCTGTTAGCTTGATTCTTTTTTGATTGCTACAGAATTCTGATTGTAATCTTAACTCTTAACTCACTGGAAAGTAAACCCCCCCGACTGACTGGGGGGGCAATATCTGTTATTGGTTACCAAGATCTTTGCTTCAGGGTATGTTTCCACTTGCCCATAAAACACTGTCAAAGTCAAACGCTTTGTGCTGAGCCCTGTGCCAGACTTTCTCAGGCCAGTTCCTGCTTTCGTCTTCACATTTTTGCTTTTCATCCTCAGAAGATTCCTGTCAAAACCATCTTACCTTTCACAAAATAAAACACAGGAAATATGTAAATTTTGCCCTATACTAAAGAAGCCTGAACCTTTTATTTGAAGAGTTCAGGTGCTCAGGAACCTCTTCTTTGAAGAGTTCAGGTGCTCAGGAACCTCTTCTTTGAAGAGTTCAGGTGCTCAGGATCCTCTTCTTTGAAGAGTTCAGGTGCTCAGGAGCCTAATCGACAACATAAAAGAAAAATTTCTTTCATAGAGGCATCTCCTGCCAAAAAATCCAGTTGTCCCAATTACATCTCTTCTGCATTAAGGAACTGCATTTGCCCATTTTCCATGGGGCAAATATGAGGTCCAGTTACTATGTGCTCAGTGACAGTCACTCGTAAGCATTTGAGGTCGGGTACATGTCTCAGCTCCCATCTTGAAGAAATCTAGTCAGACAACTGTGAGGAGGGATCCATCTGAAGCACTGCCACAGCAGGCTGCTGGTGACCAACCCGGTGAAGTCAACCTCTAAGCTGAGCTCCCAGTTCTGTCATTAAAATACTCTTCAGCATGGAGCCACGCAGGAAGAAGTGCTGAGAGTCTCAGCGAGCGTGGCCACCACGAATGTGAAAAACTCTCTTCTTTGTCCAATTTTCCTCAAGAAACTTTCCTGTCCTGAGCACTGGTTATTCATGCTTTCTGGAATCAAGACAAGCACCACATTTCTTGCTGAAGAAAATTTCCTATTACATAGATTAATTAAACATTCATTGGTTCAAACATGCGAGAAGACCTCTACCATACATAATCACGTTGCTCAGCTGGGAAATCTGGAGTATCTAATTCCAGCTGCAGGAGATGACAAGTCTCTATGTGACTGTATCTACCAGCCCCAAGAATCAGACATGGATTACATGGGACACAGTTTTCCAGAGGAAAGGCTGCTTCTGCAGACTTTCATACAATAGGGTGAGGGCATTTTTAGCTTCTTTCCTCTCAAGGCTGCACTACAGACATCATGGTACAGATTTAGCTGAGAAATCCTCTACCAAAAGAACATAGAAGCAGTTTCAGCATGGTGGTAACACAGCCATGGTTATCCAGTACCTTTTGCTGTAATACTCTGAGCAATTAACTTTATTTTCTCAGAACAGTAAGCATGGGAAGCAAGAAATTCAGCTCGTTCATAGATACTATCAATAACACCATGATTTCAAATACTGGTCCTGGTGGAAACTGTCTCTCTCCTGAGCAGCAGGAGAGAAGTGGGTTTGCAGAGATGCTGCTGGACTCCCAGAGGCTGGGACAATGACAAGACAAGGGGTGGTGTGTCCCTTGACAGGGTAGAAAGTTGTCATGATCTACCTGTGACCGAAGGACCTGAGAGCTCCTTTTAGACCAAGTTCCCATGTGCACTCTGGAGGTGGAGAGTGTACATTTTATCAGGCAGCTGGGCAACCTTCCAAACATATATACTTTCTACTTCTCGTTCTACGTGGCCAGATGGGAATTTTAAAATTATATAGAATGAAAACTGTCAAGAATAACTCTCAATTGGCCTATTCCAGGAGGAATTGCTGGGTTAAAAAGGATTATTTTTACTCTGTTGAATGATTGGATGAAAGAGACTCTGCCAAACTCCCTGATGGGTACTAAAGGGGATAGAACTAGTAATAGCTGGATGAAAACTTCCCAAATAAAAAGGTGTAGTATAAGCAACAAAAGAAGGATATATTAATGAAAAAATAAATGCAGCAATAGCTATCAGAATGGTACAAAAAATAAATAAATAGGTCTGTTGCAGCTAGCTACACGTTTATTAATGAGAATAATGCTTTTAAGTACTGAACCAAAAGCATATGTGCAATTCCACTGAATATCAAATATTAAACATGCAGAACATGTTCTAAGAGTGACAAGAGTCACTCTTAGAACAGTGTAAAAGAGAAAAGTGAAAAGGAAGCAAATGAAAGATAGGAAAATAATAGTAATGCATCAATCAGTATTGACAGCAGAACTTTCTTATTTTAAAAATACGTAGCAATTTAGTAATGGAAAGATGATGTCAAATCTAAAGACTTTCCACATGAATCGGTAATACTTAGCAAAAAACCCAAACAAACCAAAAAATAAAAGAAACCCCAAGCAAAGTCGATTGTATTTTTACAACAGTCCCCACCCGGGTGAAAAGTTAATAAAGTGCCATGACAATTTTAAATGAACTTCTCCTTATAAATAATTTATATATTTTCAGCATACTAAGTATTTCCGTCACTTAGGCCACATATAGTAGAGTCTGTGTAAAAGCCTATTATTATAATCCATGCTAGCTGAGATTGCTTTCACTTGATGAAAACATTTTGTGTTACCACACAGATTTCCTTATCTTGTTAACTGGAGAAACAGGTAAATGTGTGCGCATATTTATTTCTCACTTGTCCCATAGCCTACATAAACAAAAAAGAGAATTTTCTTTGTTCAAGTGAATCTATGAAAAGCAAATTTTTCAATTTCTTTTAGTCCTGTCCAGCACAAATAGGACAACATTTTAAAGACAGTTTGGCGACCCTACCTTATGGCCATACTCACAGTTACAAACTCAGTCCTGTAACATGGAAAACGTCAGAAAGGTTGGTTTGCACTCACACAGTTTAGAAGAGCTGGTTTCTTCATTCCCATATGGAAGATCTCAGTCAGACAGCAATAAGCCTGCCTTACCTCACTGCACGTAAGAAAGGCTCATCAGGACACAAGCAGCTTGCACAGCTTCTCTGCTGTTACACAGTACCCAGAGAAGCGTGAAAGTTAGTAGGACAGCTACTTTTAATCCACCTTTGCAATCCATCCTCTACTGTGCCCAAACGAGCCTATGATAAATTATTTACCACTGCAGTGGCAGATGTAGTCTGTCACGCAGCATGTGCCAGCCACACGTGATGGCTCAGAGATAAGCACACCCACCCTGACCTCGTCAGATGAAGCTCACACAGCAGCCCCTCACTGTCCTGCACGTCAGACTGGTGCTGATCGACCCTTCCAGAGTGCGTTCTCCAGTGAACTCAGAAGCCCGTGCTGTCAGGTCGTGAAAGAGGGGTGGCAGTTCTGACAGGTTTAATGAAAAAGTAGAGCAAGCGCCTTTTACGCTCAGCCCTCTGGAATGACCGGAAACTCAACTTTCAGCATGAAAAAGCAGAAATGCAGCTCATTTGCCATTATCCTTTACAAACGCAAAACTTTCTAAAGAAAGCTGTTGAAAGGATGGTCTATCAAAAGTGGTTAAACATCATCTGCAGTGCAGTACTTTTCTTTCCCACCACAGGAATCTGTCATTCATGTGTCAGTCAGGTCAGCTATGGTGCTTCCCACAAAGGGCTCTTCATAGAGCCCATCATTTAGACCCAGAAAACTGCAAGAAACTCTCACTAAGTTCATCATTAAGTTCGTCATAAAACACACTCCATTTCTTTGGAAACAAGAAGTTCAGTGTGACATACTTCTGCCATTTCTACATTTGGTTGAAAGTCATCTCTCACAAAACGTAGTTGCTTAGTGTTGCTACATGTTCTTTGGCAAAAAGCCTGTCAGAGGAAGTCCATCACCCCAAGACCATCTGTAATCTTTGAGTACAATGCCATGACAGGTTTACTGCATTACATTTTGTGAAAGAGAAAAACTACAGTATTTCTCGCTTCCCTACCAACTGCCAATCAAGCCGGTGGTTCATCATAGGTATCAATAATACTTGGTGAGCAACATTCATCATCTCTAGTGACAAAATCAAAGATAAATCTATCCTGAGTCAGGAGCTCTGGCTTTGCCTGGAGGTAAGGTCTTGCTAATGCTTCAAGGATGGACTCCCACTGACAGTCTGTCAGCACACCTAAGATCTAGCTGTGTGTTCTGCTTGTAAAGGGAAAAAATAGAGTTTGAGACTGCCTTCAAAAGCTGCAGATTTGTGGCCAAGTGATGAGAACTACTCAAGATCAAGAGAATTTCTACATTAGGCCTGTCAGTACTGGCTAGCTGGTCTGGAGTTGTTTTTAAAATTGCCAGTAGCAAATGCTCATGAATCAGTTTAACACCCAGGATAGGAGAGAAAATGCTTTATTAGAACCATCATAAGAGAGAAGATGGAGGCTTTTCTGACATTGATGTATTTAGAATTGGAGTTATACTCATAAAATTATTTAACTCTGATTTTCCTTTTTTTCATTCATATCTGAAATATTAGGCTTTTATTTTTAAACTCCAGAAACACAAATCTTTATTTAATGATATTTGGCAGTTTTTCACTACAGCACTTCACAGTGCCTTAGAAACATTAACCACATTTTAAAGGTACAGAATAGCAGCTAAATAAAATGATTGATGTATTTATAGTCATGGGCAGTTGGGAAGCAGGGGAAAATGGGCACATAACAGCAATTCTTTATTCTGTGGTAAAATAGAAGTCTCACCTTCATAAAAACCTCGCAAGCAAGATAAACAAAACCAAAACCTTTTGAAGCACTATGGGAATAAAGCAACACAAAAAAATACAGTTCATTTAACCATTAGACACAGTTTGAGACACTTGCTAGAACTGGTATTGCTTACTTTGTCCATGACCCGAGTACCAGGAGAGAAAGTACCCCAGGAAGCTCTGGACCACACGCAACTGTAGGGAGAAATTCACATGCTAGAGGGCTGGATTGCTGTTCGGAGAACCCACAGGAGCTGGGGATGTGGGCCAACAGGAACCTGATGAAACCAAACAACGGGAATGCAGAATACACCGGAACAATCCCATGCACCAGAACAGGCTGGAGTCCCTCCTGTGCTTTGTAGAAAAAAAAAGATCTGGAGGCCTGGTGGACATCAAGCTGAACATGAGCCATCAATATATGCTTGCAGAATAGGAGGCCAAGCACATCTTGGCCTGCATTAGGAAGACTACTGCTAGCAGGTCAAGGGATGTGATGTTTGCCCTTGCTTCAGCACTGGCGATCCTGCATCCACAACCCTGTGCCCAGTTTTGGGCTTCCCAGTGCAAGAAGGGGCCATGCTAATCTGGAATGAATGGGTCTCTATCTCACTCTTATTTCTGAAATAGACACTAGAAATGAAGATACTTGAAACAGCATGGGAAAATTCCCTCAATTCCTTCCCTCTACATAAAGAAAAGAAATCACTATGCCACATAATGGAATTAATAGTCTAAGGGAGAAAGCATTGAAGAAAATGTAACTTTAACCAATGTCCTCCAGAACCTTCCCTTTATGCCCTCTGCTGTTTCTCAAACTCAAGTTGCTATAGGAAAGCTTGGACAAACCAATGACTGTCACACAACATTCTGCTTACACACAGGATTAATCATTTCCTCCAGTAGCTCATTCCGGATGCATCTCAGAGGCAGCAGCCTCCCACCATTGACATTTAATTATGTCAGCTTGGGGCTGATTCTTTCATGAGAATGCACTGAGAGAGGCAGGAGCAGTACATGGCCCTCAACAAGCTGAGAACAAGGCCCAGTTCTAGAGAAATGCCTTCTGTGTGGTCAGCCCTGCTGCATTCAGTTGACTGCCAGACAGCCTGACCCAGACCCAGAGTAATCATTGTACATGTGCATTTGGTCATACACAGCAAGTGTGAATATGCAGCAGCTGTCTGATGACCCTCTTTGGCAGATGGTATTAGACCTCACAGGCTGATGCATTACATTCCCACACATTTTTAAGTGTATTTCTCCCATAGATGTTGGTGAAGGTTGTCAGGTGCCATTCAGTACAGACAGACATTGAAATTCACAGGGTTAAAATTGCTTGTATATCTCTGACCTCAAAATAGGACCATGAAAACTGCTTCTGTGCTGAACACAATCTACAGTCTCTCATCTACAAAATACTTCAATGCATATATATATATATACATATATGCACAATCTAGAGTTCCTGTGTTTTCAAGAGCCACTGCTGCAAAGCTAAATCAGCAAACATCATCTAACACCGTATTTGCACCCTTTTATAATAAAAATTTCCTTAACACCATTGATAAAGCGGAAGTTATGCCATTTGGCACCCATTAACATGGATATTTCTTTCTCTGATGCTTAAACTTTTCTAGTTAATTTCTACTGATATATAAGGGTTATACTTGCCATTCTTCCATATAGTGAAAACCTTACCCTGAATGGGACCTCAAGCTTGTGTTCCAACATCTTTAAAATAACCTTTCAGACAGTGATTCAGCAAGGAAATGTAACTTTCTGGATTTATTTGATCTGTATCTTTGGAGCAAACAGTTAAGCTGCCTGTCTCAGAAAGAAAATAAAGCACTTGAACTCTTGCCTTGGTCCTATTTTAGAGTTCTGTTTGCATGTTTGTTTTAGCATCTTCTGGGAACATTCTGTCTCCTCGAGGGCTATTCTACCAACATAGAAACACAATTTGATTGAGTTTTTTTCCCATCGGCTTTGTCAACTTGATTTTTTCTTAAATACGCAAAATGCAAGGATATAAATTATGCTTGGCATGAAAAACACATATGGCCATAAATAGAAAATCTCAGCAACTGTTATACTGCCACTATATGTGAATACAGTATTTGGCTGCGAAATAGAATATCAGCTAGAGATTTTTTTAGAAAAGCTGAAAGATGTCCAGTTTCTGCCTCACAAATAATTTTCTCCAAACCACCTAAATACCTGTGAGACATAATAACTGAGGGCAAGATCACATTTTTATGGACTTCTCACTTCTGTGTGTTTGTGTTAATCATGCCTCATTGAACTTAATGGTATTTTGCCTTCTTAAATTACTGCTACAGGAAGGTAAAGGGAGCAGTTCTTTGGGTTTTGATAATCTGATCGGTAGGCTGAGAGTCAATTTAAAGCAAGTTCAGTGAGCTGTAACATTATAGTCATATCAGAGTACTTTATAGCAAGAAAAAATTTGTCTTTATTGACGCTATAAGCACAGCAAATGTCTGCCAGAACTAGAATTATTGTTCTGCATGTATTAACATATCTGTCCCATTACAGAATAATGTAAAACCTCACTGTAGAGTGAATCAGTTGCACAAACACATGGGAGAAATCAATTCATTACCAAAGGCTTAAACTTCAGTCAAGAGGCTGCTTGTGACAACCAAATGGGATGGAAGTACAATAGGGTTGACTGAAGAATGGGGCAAGCTATAAAGTAAATAACTTTGGACCACTTTAGCATGTTTACATTGGATGTTCTCAGCTGCCATCCTCGGGGTAATCTCAGTCATAGCCAGTCTGTCAATATGAGGCGTTTGCTTTGCTGCTATACCAGCCTCAGAGGCTGATCTTCTGCACCAGCCCAGAATGTCAATACTGCACTGACACTACTGCACCAGAAATTATGGAGTTTTAACCACTTGTTTTCTCATTGCTGAACAGCACTTACTAATGCTAATTCTGGAACAATAAAAAAAAAAATTAAAAGGACAAAACAGTTCATAGAATCAAAGAATATCCTAAATTGGAAGGGACTCACAGAGATAATCAAAGTCCAGCTCTGGGCCCTGCACAGGACAGCCACAAGAATCACACCATGTGCCTGAGAGCAGTGTCCAAATGCTTCTTGATCTCTGTCAGGCTGTGACCACTTTCCTGGGGAGCCTGTTCCAGTGCCCAACCACCCTCTGATTGAAGAACCTTTTCCTGACATCCAACTTAAACCTCCCCTGAAAGAACTTCAGGCCATTCCTTTGGGTCTTGTCACTGGTCACACTGGAGAAGAGATCAGTGTCTGCCTCTCCTCTTCCCAACAGAAGGATTTTGAAAATTGCCATGAGGTCTCCCCTCAGTCTCCTCCAGGCTGAACAGACCAAGTGACCTCAGCTGCTCCTCATATGGCTTCTCCTCAGTTTAGCCATTGCCCTTCTACTGTGGTGGAAGAACTGGCTGAAGCAAGGTCAGCATACAATGCCTTCCTTTGGGTGACCAAGAATACTCGTGTGAGATAATGGTAAATTAGGATGGGACAGAAAGCTGTAGTATTTCGCAGGTGACAAATTGCCTTTGAGACAAAGCCCAGCTGGCTCTCAGCTGGTGATCCTCGGGCACACACGACATCACAAACCTGATCAGTACGACATACCAAGAACCAAATGACAGCTATCCATGGCAGTAAAAATGGGTGGGGTGACAGTAGAAATGTGAACCCATGGAAAAAGCAAGTCAAAGCAGCAGCTGCCATTGTAAGTTTTGGGGGAGAAGAGGAAAGGGAGGTTTGAAACACGAACAGCTCTTTTAAACAGTCATCAAGATCTAAATGTAGCCAAAATATGTAAAGTAGAATTAGCAAGAAATGAGCACCCCAGAATACAATGCATCTTGGGCCTGTATGAACAACAACAATAACAACACCCCAAAAATAAAAACCTTTTTAGTAAATATATTTGTGTTAAGACATTTTATTTTAAAAATAAATGTCTTAGACATAGGAGAAATTCTGTGGTAAGAAATCTGTTGATATAGTAACATTGCAAGGGATTTAGGTCCAGCACATGAGCTTCAATTTGGCTGACCAACAAATAGGCTTGTCTTCCCCCCTCTTTGACTAGATAAGATAACCTGAGTGAAAGACGCATGCTTGTTCACCTACTTACTCTCTTGGTGGAAATAAGCCAGTCACACTTCTCTTACCTTTGTAGGTCTGAGGACTGAAGCAGATGACGAAAACAGCTGTTCTCCATTCCTCTCTTCTCATAGTTTTTTCCTGGCAGAGCATCTAATTAAGTTTTGCTTGGATGCAGTTTATGTGGTATTGAGTAAACAAACCCATGTATTTACTAAAGCAAAAGAAAATTCCCATTGTCTGGCTGGATCCTACGGCTTAAACCACAGCCTGGAGCCTTTGCTATATCCCATGTAAAACTGCAGAGAAATAAACATCTGAGGCCTGGTGGATGGTGGAACTAACGCTAAGACGTGCCTATACGTAGCCAAGAAAACACAATATAACGGGAAAGCGGATGAGAAAAACGGATTCTTGTTGGACCTGAGTACTCACTAAAGGGAAGCCGACTACATAATCACCAAAATAAGTGTCCTGTGGTTAATCCTGTGTTTACTAGGACAGTTAAGTCCAGTGTCTCTCTCATTAAACCAATAGCCCAGATGTCTTGAAAAAAAGCAGAAAAGCTCTAAAGCAGGCAATAGAACCTGCTCTAGCTGAAAGCTGTCTGTTTATTTCTAATACAGTGGAAAAGGCCTTTTCTAGAGCCAATTTGGCCGTCCCACAATTTGGTATCAAGAAATCTGGCATTCTCATCAAGAAGAAGAAAGATTAAGTGAAGAAAAAAAACCTGTTGCAATGCAATAGTATATGTATCTTAAAATCTGGGGTCTATGTTTCTCCCCTTCAAAGTCTCAAGTAATTAAGTCTTTACAGCATGCAGAGAAACAACAACAAAAAAATAAAAAACCGGATAATTGTTACAATAAGAAAATAATGACAATTGAAAAATGGTGACTACTGTCTGAAAACCGTAAAGTAAGCTTAATACAAAAGAGAAAAAGGTGTAAGACAAGAATAACCAAGCTTCAGGCAAGACTCACAGAGGCAATTGATGTTCAGTTCAAACTAAAATTAATGAAAACCACTTTCAAGCCACTTAATCAAAGAATTGTACCTTTTAACCTACAATGACATTTCTCCTAATTTAATAAAGGAGTTCTATTATAAAGTTCCTAACAAAAGATGCAACAAAACGCTATAATGAAATATATTTGAAATACACCTGAAATAAAATGAAAAATAATTCTTCATGTTCTTTTCTATATGAGAACATTTGTTCCTATGAGTAAGTGTTTCCAGGTTTCTTAACTGGATTCTAATTCTGGAGTGGGGACAATATCATTACAACAGATTTCCAAACACTATTAGTTTGGGGGAAAACAATGAGGCTTTTGCTGTCACCACTTTTCTAGGGAGAGATCTAAGTAGAACATAAAATCTCATTTCAGTCAAACAAGATATTCTTTACCTTATTCAGCTCTACGGAACAAATGCACACCCTTCCAGAATATGTGGGCTTCCTAAAACATTCAGACAAATTGAAGAGCAGTACAGCTCAATTATACCAAACACAGCAGATTACACTGGATACTCTAATCCTAAATCCTTGACAGCTCTGATTACCCACAAAACTTCTCTGTCCCTCCTCCTACATCATCCTCCAGCCTCAGCTGAATTGCTCTCAGGTGTTCTTAAGCTTCCTATATCCTTCTATATCTAACTATCCCTCATTCTTCCTGCATCTTGTCACAATGCTTTCCAAGCCATGTAGAACCAGGCTTCCAAATGGGTGTTAAGAAACTTCAGACTTAGCTGAATCCAACACATGTGAAGCATTCAGTTGCCAAACTGGATTTCTCTTTTAAACCGGCTGTGCACCAAGAAATCACATTTTGGAAGTTGGTTTGTAAAGGTGCATTTGTTTTCTAGTTCAGTGTTGTGAGTGCCTGAGTGCATAATAAAAGTGTCTGATTATGGAGTTCTACTTCCCCACACTTAATCTTTTCTCAAGAAATTTACTAGGACTCCAGGAAGGTTTGTGTACATACACAAGTAATTTTAAAAGCAGATGAGAGTTTTCGGAGAAAGGAGTGGACTGCAGCCAGCTCTGAGAGCAGAGGTTTCAAAATGCCTTTTTCCTCACTGATCTTCCTGTCAATTTGCCAAGGAACTTAAAAAAATACAGATCTATGAAGTACGGTCAATGTCAGAGGGTCTGAAATTGTAAGACCTCAGTCATGAGATTAAAAAGAGTTAAAAACAACAGGAAGAACTAAAAGATCTTTTTGTTACTACTGTAGCTTTTGCTAGTATGCAGCTTTCAAAATCTCCAATAGTTTGATTCCAGTTGGGAGGACACTTGTCTATAGCACAGAGGAACTGAAATGTGTCTTCTGTTTTGTAAAACATCTGATATTCTCACTGAATCAACAGCAAAAATTGGTAATTAAGAAAAAAATATGCACCACAAGCCAGGTAGGAAAATGGAGAATTGTGGCAATGTTGATGCCATTTCTCTCATCCCTCCCAGAAGAGCATGGAAACACGTACGGTTTAGTTGGCAGTGAAAAGGCAAAGAGCTGCTCCTTTTTAACTCCTCTGCAAGTTACACTTGTCAGAGCAAAAATGGCTCAAAGACTTGACTTTGTACCAAAGTGCAACCTTTTGGTTCTTCCGTTTTTTGTTGTCCTCTGAGTATCAAGGCAACTTCCCTTGAGTTGTAGGAGGCTTTGAGCTGGTTTGTCTGGGCTTACAAATGAACAGCTGTTATTAGGGTGGCAGCTTCAGCAGAGTCACCCACCAGCCTCACCACCACCTGTCTTTGGAGTGCTGAGAGCAATCCAATACCCAGGCTGGCTGGCCTCATTAAAGCATCCTGGGATTCCTCTCCATGTTTGTGTGCTGACTGCCTGTGCCAGCGTTAGGTATTGTGTCTAATCCTCAGAACTAATGAGATCTATCTCCAGATCCAAGGCAGGCTCATCATTCTCAGTCTTCCTGAACTGACAAATCTCCCAGGGACATAGCATGCTGGAATAACTAATAAAGGTGCTAAACATTACTATAGCAACTGGGAAAAACAGAGGCTCAGAATATAACTCAGCTGTATTTTCTACTTGTTTTATCATTCATACTCAGTCTTTACACAACTGTAATGCAGTCTTTTGGCATTATGAACCTTCCTCCTATTTATTACAAATAAAGTAAACCAGTGTTACTCAGCATGATTGCATTTGCTTCCCTGGAGATTCACCTCGCACATTCATTGACAGGCTAACTCCCTTTCTGTGTCAACAGAGAATATTAAACCTTTCTGGCCTAAAGTGAACTGAAGAAGAATAGGAAGCAGCATGACAGAATGTATAAGGAAAACATTGTTTGAATGTAAATCATATAGCTTCTTTTTTTTTTTAATGACGTGTTTCATAGTTTTTTACTGTAACTTTCATCACATTGTAAGAGGCATGAGGGAGATCTGAATGCCAAATTTTTCTGGTTTTCCAGCTTTAGTATTTCCCTGGTAGGTGTTTGAAGGGGCACAGGATATGGAGTGGTACTTGACTGCATAACAATTTTCATATGTTAAAGGGTCAATAAATTTTTCTTCTTTCATTCTTTTATCCATTTAAATGTACAACGTTCAGTGAAGAGAATTTAGTCTGTCAAAGAGTGTGTTAAAGGCTATTCCAATACCTGGATTCCAAAACTGCCTGGGACTAGGCACCAGGCTCTAGATTTCCCCTTTATGTGACAAAGATTATGCCAAAAAAATAGCACTATCTGTCTGAAGAAAACCATCTCCCTTTTCTCCATTATTACTGTGTGGGTTTCAGGACTGGATTCCACTCACTGTCCTGGAAATTCCCTCTAGCTTCACAACACTCTGCTGAACTTTGCCATAAAAAAGCCAGAAAGAAAATTCATTTGCTTTCCAGCAATATGAACTACATCCTTGTTTTCTTCTGTTGGCCTTCAGATCTCAGTAGAAGATAGTGATGCAAGTTCCACATGTGTGCTCCGCAATGACTTCCTGTGTAAAAAAAACCCCTTTTAAGGTTGTTATTATTGACTCTATATATAGAGAATGTTTCATGGAGGTGGGTGTATTTACCTCAGATGGCCTTTGATGAAATAACTCCCTTTTTTATCATGCATTTTATCTGAGTTTTGGGATAGTTCTAATAATTTCTGGGCAGCTCAGATTAGGTGCATATTCTAAAGAGATTTTGAAAATTTATCTTTAAAATTAATAATCTTGTAATCTCATATCTGGAGTAATCAGCATTTGCTCCACTACGCAGAATTTTTTTTTCCACTTTTGTTTAAGGTTGTCCTTTAATATTAATCCTAATAATGTGCTACCCCTCTTAATAGTTCTTATATTTGAGTAAGTGATTTATTAAGCTGAGTCAAACACAATGAAGGCTTTAATTTGCATAAATTTTGATTATTTTTAATTAATGGCTGGCAAGATATGAATAATTTATTTAATAAAAATATGCTATAATTCATATTCATTGGCTAAAGTGTACATCTGGGAAAAGGACGTAATGGGTTCAGGAAAATTTTGAAAAAATCTTAGCAACCGGAAATGGGTCATAAAAACTAATATATCTTGACTATTCATAAAAAACTTCAGAATTTTTCTATTTTATAGGCTTATGTGTGGTATATGTCAGGAAACTAATTCATCTAACACTAAGGATAACTGTGGTATTACTTAGAAAAACTCTGAGTGAGCCTGCCTTCACAATCAAGTAATTGCTGCATCATCTGCATTTTTGAGAGTAAATTTACATTTTAAATCATTGAAAACATTCATAAGTAAATACAGTATAATCAGCAGGAGAGAAAATTTATGAGAGTAATTACTGAAGCAATAACAAAAGAAAACGCTACATGAACAGAGAGACAGAAGAGGCCTGGAAACATCAATCTGTATTGTGTCTCTTCCTCCTGTCCTGCTTCTCACCCCAGCTCATCCCCATGCTCTGGGAAACAGATATCAGTTAATATGACTCATCTGGAGCAGGGTCGGTGTGGATAGGCCAACCTGTTACGTGCATGCCTTATTAGCCAGGAGGTTGCTGTGAAAGAGGAATACAACGACTGAGCTGTGCTTTCCTCAGAGGAGTCATAAATTTCTCCTTTATCCTGATATTTGTTTCCATTAGACTAGTAGGAGAACATCTTTGAGTAGTCTACCATTTTTCAAAACCAGTTAAAACTATCCAACACCAAAAATATTGGGGGAAGGGACTTGGCAAAGGGATCAATGTGAGATACATATAACAGTCTTCTTTTTTTGTTGTTGTTTTAAGAATTCAGGTCTAAAATAATTACAAGTTGAAGCATTCATGCTTTGTTTTATTATTATTGTTTTTTTTACCCATCCAAAATGCAGAAATATGAAACGTTGATTAATTTCTAAAGTAAACAAGTTTTTCACAGCTCATAACTTGAGCCCTGAGTTGCAGTGAGTGCTGAGTCTGTTGCAAGCCCCACGGGACTCAGTGGGGTTGAAATGTCTTAGATAGAAACGTGGAGCTGCCTACCTAGGTTGTTTTAATGACAATATTTTCTCAGCCAATATTTCTTTGGTAGCTTGGCGCCTCATAAACTGCAAGTTATTTATTTTCATCTCTGTGAAGCACAGAGACTCCTAGTTTACACATAAGATACTCGCTAAAGTTACCTCCACCAAGGGGGATGACTGAAAAATCATTTAGCACTGTTGCAGTAAATTTTCAGACGCCAGGTACCTAAAGAGAATACATGATTCTTCCTCAGGTACTTGATTTCTTTGTTCTGCAAAGCTGAGCAATATAAGTGCCCATACTGGGGCAGACAGTGTGCATTTAAATGTTTTAGGTACCCCACCTTGTCTCCAGATGCCACTCCAGGAAGACACACACCTCAAACCTACTGTGCTGCATCTGTCTGCTCCACACTGATGACTTGGTAACCAAGGGCATCTCCACTGGCACTTGGCACCTATGTTTATGTATCTAAGTCCCACCATAGGGGGAATTCACAAGAACCAGGACTCTGTATAGATGAGATTGAAACATCTTTTCAAAAAATTAAGTCCGGGATAGGCAGGATCATTAGAAAAAGTACTGAAGGGCTCCAAATTTGTGACTTTTTTTAGCATTTGGGCACGAAGTGGGCATGTTTCACCCAGTGTTCTCCAGGAAGATACTGCCCACACTGAGAGCTGTAGACATGAAGAATTTTGTAAGACTTTGCTGTCACTGACAGGCTAAGAAAGATCTGAATACTTGAGCCAAAATTATTTGATTTGTCATAAAAAACATTTGGAGGAAAGGAAGAAATTGGACCTCTCTCTCCCATCACCTGAAGCACTGGCCCATCCAACCTCACAGCACATTAACCTGAGAAACAGCATCGTAACAATGCCAACCCAAGCCCTACTTGTTTGATTCTTTATTTTGATTTTATATTTTCTGTCTTGGAAATTATTCTCAGAGAGGTCTAACATGATATTAGAGGTTTAAAGAGAACAAAAGGGATACAGACTTTCTAGGAAGTGAAAGGCAAAGCTTGAAAAGAAAATTGGAGTAGGTTAAATAGGAGCCATTCACGCAATTGGGAAGTACCACTCAAGAAGGGTCTTACTTCCTTTAGTTCTAGTACCAGAACTGATGGGTGTTAAATGCACTGGCACTGCAGAATGATTGGTAAAAGAATTGAAAAGCAAAATAAATGGCAGCCCTTACTTTCCCTAATTAAATCAGTTTAGTTACAGCAATTTACTGTCACGATTAATGCAGCAGCAGCCAGGCAGATGTGATCTATTAAACAGTTCTGCTTTTGCCAAAATGAATTAATTCAGTACAACTGGATTTTATAAAACCTTCATCGCATCTAAACATCTGCATCTAAATCTTCACAACTTTATGGCATTTTTTACATTCTCTTTTCTAAATGTTTTATTACCAGAGCATATTCTATGCTTTAAGATGTTTATAAATATGCATTCCTTTATCTGTGTCCTCTATTGAGAGCACAGTTACACTGTAAGGCTTTGTCTAGATTACAGCAGCAGTTATTTCAATCTCACCAAGAACAGGAAAAATCAAGAAAGCTACGTTTTAAATGGCACTGGACCTCCATCTAGTGAGAAGAAGAATAGTGCACATTTCTATGTTAAAAGATTTTTGTAAGGGTAATTGTGCTTAGCTGCCAGAAGAGGTGTGGATATATTTGCATAAAATACAAAGGAAAATGTTGTATTTTATGTGAAAACCTTCGCAAAATCCATAATTTCACTTTAAGTGTCAGTGATTGCTCACAAATCTTAGTAAAGGAAACTGATCTTGTATTGCAATGTTATGCTCCACTGTCTATCCAGTTTAAAGACTGAAAAGGCCTCTTAAGCCCCTCTTCTGAGGTGGGGAGGTGTTACCACCCCATGGCACAGATATGGGTAAAACACACGAAGCAAGGGCTGGATTTCAAAGGTTTGAAGATAGGCACCTACTGATCTTATAAGATATGCCTAAGTCTGTATTTTTAAGTCAAGGTGTTAAGTGCCTGCTCCTCCTAAGCATCATGGCAAATGGCTGTCTGCGCCTATTGCCTCGTAAATGCCTGTAAAACTTGTCCTGAGGTGCCAGACTGATGCCCTGCTCTTCTTCCCATATGGAGGGGAACAAAACTGCAGTTAGTATCTGCTCACTGATGCACCTGCAATAATGACAGTCCAATATTCCACAGGGGGTTGCATCAAGGAAATCTTCCAAGCATGCTTCACGACATCACTGTAAAAATTTTGTCATTTGATTCCATAGCCTGGACCTCACTTCACTTTAAAAACTTTGGATGTCATCATAAAATTTAAGGCAAGACACAAGCCCATGTTCAAAGCAATGCTTAATTCTTGTTTTAAAGGTGATACCATTACACAAACAGGAGCTCTGGATAAAGCCAAAGTAAACCCCAGGTAAGAGAAAAACGACTAAAACAACTCTTTCATAAAAAAAAGAAAAAAGAAAAAAAAGGCATGTATCATTTGACAATGTTCATGACTTGCAAATTATAGATCACTGAGATATGTATATCCAGAATGAAACTCTCTAAATAAAAGATGAAGACACCAGGCATTCAATGAATTACATCTAGACAGCTACCAAGGCAGCTTAAAATACCCTTTAATGTGTTGAGCTGTTAAATTGCAGGATCTGTATTTGGCACACAAATCTAAGAATCCAGCTTTGCCCACGTGGATACCTATTGCAAAATCCTGTCTAATAGCTGTGTCCCTTTTATCTTCTGCATTAACAAATGAGAGTCTGACAGATTAGACATTGGCTCTGTGGATTAAGATGCTCTAGACTGTTTTTAAGAGGGCTGGGAAATTCATTTTCCTTTTTCTGTGGAATTTCCTCAGGGTACTGAAGGAGTATTGGCATTCTATTGATCCTGTCTTATAACCTTACTACAGAATAAATGTATCTGTCCAAAGATAATGTACATCAGCTATTTCAATCTATGTCTTAAACCATGTAAAGAAGATTGGTCTAAACAGTAAAGAAGGCCATGTCTGGGAGGGATGCCCAAGAATGCTAGAAGAGTTGACAAAAATTCAGACAGGCTGGAATGGTTCTTCTGTAGCTGTAATTATAAACATACCATAATGAATTCTAATAAGCTACTATTGCTCATCAGGGAAATCTATCAATCATTTGAGGTATGTTCCTCAAACAATGCAACATCTGGGAAATAGAAGATGAGGGATTATTGCAGAAATAATTAAGAAGAAAAGGAGGAAAATCTGGTAAATTCCTCCCGAACACTGCATATAGTATTTGTCACTTTGTCTTGAAGACAACAGGCAAGGGTAGAGGAAAGGATGACAGGAATGATGGAAGACAGGAAACAGTTTCCTAAGAGCTTTGGAATAGATTCCTGACAAGGAAATACTGACTAAATTAGGATAATTTGGTTGAAAGGAGGCAACCGAGAAAGGATACAAATGACTCTACCCAACACAGTGCCAATAGAAAAATGTAACATCATTCAGGACCACGAAAACTTGGCCCTGCCTTTTCTCCCTCCTTTTCTTGTGCCATTTTTGTGTTGGAGGAAAGCCTTCCTGTGTGCTTGGGGGTCATCAGTGCCTGGGCAAGGAATCCACTGAGTGGGTTCTTCTCATGAGGACCTTAAACAACAGCCAAACTTTGACAAGAGGCTGAACCTTTAATAGGATGGACATTGAACAAAACCAAGGTTCCAGGCTGTGTGCCAATAGGCAAGGCTTTACTGAGGCTTGGCCAGGCTCACCAACATCCCAAAACTATAGCTGGGTTTCCTCCACTATGCTCTCACCATACTGCCACCTGGCTTTAAGTTGTGATCATTTTATAAGCCCTGAAAGTGCTTTTCCAGGGCAATGGTATTTGTTCTGCCTCACCCTCATCTTCCTGATGTAGAAATAAAGTCCAGGTGCAGTTCATCAGCTCTTGGTTAGTATCATTTTCCATTTTGAAGACCAGTATTACAAGAAAAAGATGTCAAATCCTAATTTTGGAGGACAACAAGGTGGCAATTTTGTTTCTGACTGCGTAAGATTTCCTTGCTTATCTTAGGACTTCAAGAGCTTTTGCAACCCTGCTGAAGTTCAGGAGCAAAACACAAACACGCAGGATAAATAGAATAGCTTCAGACAGCTTTATCCAATTCCTTCAGGTGTTAAAATTTCAAGAATATATAAAACATGTCAGAGAAGTTTATATAATTTCCTTATGCAGAATAAAAATATCTGTGCATGTATACATCATTAAAATTGCCTCTGACGAAATAGTGGCAGTAGCATAAATGGCTATTTAATGAATATTGAGCTTTGCTGCATGCAAACTGGACATAGGAATGCATAAACAAATGTCAGATGCATCATTAATGACATGATATTTTTCTTCCTCTTTCTTAACTCCCTGAATACTGTGAAGCACACATAAGCCTTAAGAAACTTCCTATATTTTTGGCAGCCACAGACTTGACACTTCACTCAGAATAAAAATATCAAAGCAGCATACTTCTCTTAGTTGAAAAGATTCTCTGTATTAGCAGGAGACTTGTTCTACCAGATGCCATTTATACCTTCCCTCCTTCCCCATTCTAATTTAAAAGACTACTTTTCAAGGCTGTGCAGAGGTAATGGATTGAGAACAACTTATTAACTGGGATAACACAAAAGAAATTCGGGACTGGAAATGAAACAGAAAGAACACAAAAGCTGTGGACATCAAACCACTGATTTCCTGAGGCTCATTGCACCTTGCTGTCATTCCCTTTTAAGTGCCTTAGCTTGTCTGCAAACACCACTACTTACACATAAAAATATTCTTGTACACTTAATAGAAAAAAAAAGTGCTAAATTCTCCAGGCTTTATGTAAAAAAAAATCCATCCAAACGTCCTCTTGAAACTCAAAAGCCTGTGACTGCAAAGAATCACTTCTCCTGGATAAGGTATCTGAAACATGGCCATAAGATTACAACGTTCTGCAGCCACATGTACAGTTATATTCTGCCTTCCTCTAGGTATGTTTGGTATTCAAAGTTACCTCACTGCTTTGTTATCTTGTGAGGATGTAAGGAAATACTGTACATTCATACACAAATCCTCACACAGAAACTTATCATTGGTGTATATATATCCTAGTTATTCTCTGGTGTTCACTCATTTTTAGTACAGCTGTCATACTTCATTACTTCTCAAATTCAAAATAAAGTAAATTATTATTCCTTTGTTCTGGTCTGCATATTTGTTGATTTGCATTTATTCTATATGAATGTATTATACCACTCTGCAGTTATCATTTACTTTTTAAATTTAAATTCCCCAAATATTATGCACCTGTGCATTTACTTAAGAGATAAAAAAGGGGGGGAGAGAATGTTCTGAATATGCTATTACTTTGTTCCCAGCATATGCAGTAACCTTTTGCCATTTTAATTTCTTGTGTTTTTAAATTCCTCACTACATTTCCTTTTGTCCAGTTCAGAAAAGCCACTCTTACATACAGCAGGCTCAGGTGTGGATTCTTGACAACTATTTTTAGGATGCGCTTGCGCTAAGATTTATACCATTCTCTGGAGGCATCTGTCTCTTTACACTGATTAAATTGGCAGGCTGTGTGATTAAGCTTCTAATTTGGGCTTCTCGATGCTGGGTTTAGGCACAGGCTGTTCTCAAGGGTCCTGGCCACATCACCTGCATATCTGGCATCATTAGGAAAAGCACTTCCTTTCTTACAAAAAATCTTCACCGCACAGACAGCAACAATATAGTAAGTCCTTGGCCAAGGGGACAGCACAATTCAACAATGCCTGACCTTAATGAGAAGACTTTGGCCACTTCAAATGGATATCTCCAGCCAGTTTCCTGTGATTTTCTAAGTCCCAGGTCAGCATCTCAACACACAACTTGAGTTGAGCTGATGAAGACTGCACATGTGAAGAGTGAACATGTACAAAGCCCACCAGACAAGCAAGGCTCCCGTTCAGGCATTATGAGTCAAGAGGTTGCTACTGTCAGTACTGCCATGAGCCTCTGTTCCTGTTCCCTCTTTTTATCCTAGATCTTGACATAAGAGCCATCCATCATTTTTCTCTGTTTTATTCTTCATAACTGAAATATGTCATGTATTTTCATCCTGAATTTCTTAGATGATTCTCAAATATGGCAGAACTTTATAATTCAGATAGAGATGGAGAATTTTAAATATTTTCCTGTTTCAAACATGAAAACAAAAACATTTCTCACCCCTTGATTCTTAACCATCCATTGATAGAATCACCTAATTTTTTAGCTTTCAAAAAACCTCTTAAATTATTGAATCTAACATTAACCCAGCACTGCCATATCCACCACTAAACAATGTACCTAAGTGCCACATCTACAGTCTTTTAAATATCTCCAGGGGTGGTGGCTCAACCATTTCTCTGGGCAGCCTGTTCCAGCGCTTGACAACCCCCTTTTGTGAAGAAATTTTACCTAATATCCAATCTACACCTCCCCTGGAGCAACTTGAGACTGTTTCCTCTCGTCCTATTGCTTGTTACCTAAACAATAGGGTCTCTCCCGAGCCTCCTTTCTTCCCCTCAGCTGGTCCCCAAAAGACTTTTGCTCCAGACACTTCATCAGCTTTGTTGCCTTTCTCTGGATATGCTCCAACATCTTTTTTGTAGTGAGGGGTCCAAAACTGCACACAGATTCAAGGTGCAGTGTCCCAGCTCAGTGGGGCTGGATACCCAGAGAAAAACTGGTCTTGCTGTTCAAGACTCAGGCAAAGAAGACATGAAGTACCTTAGTCTCTTTATCGTCCTTTGACACTGTATTTCCCCCCATACATAATAAAGGATGGAGGGTCTCCTTCACCCTCAACGTGTTGCTAATTTATTTATAGAAAAAATTCTTATTGTGTTTTACAGCAGTAGCCAGATTAAGTTCTAGTTTGGCTTTTCTCCCTGCATAACCTCACATCATCCTTGTAGTCCTCCTGAGTTGCTGCCCCATCTTCTAAAGGTCAAAACCACTTGTTTTTTCGCCTAAGCTCCAGACAAAGCTCTGTTCGGCCAGGCTGGTCTTCCCTGCTGGCTCATCTTTCAGCACATGTGAATGGCCTGCTCCTGTGCTTTTAAGATATCTTTCCTAAAGAATGTCCAGTCTTCCGTAGCTGCTTTGCTTTTCAGGACTATCTTCTGGATCTGTCAGCCAGGTTCCTGAGGAGGCCATGCCTGCCCTACAGAAGTCCAAGCTCGCAGTTCAGCTGGCGCCCATCCTCACTTCTCTGAGAATTGAAACGATCATTTTATGATCGCTGTGCCCAGCATCACCCACCAGTCCTTCTCTGTTCATGAACAGCAGGTCCAGCGGGGAACCTTCCCTAGTTGACTCCCTCACCAGTTGTGTTAGGGGATTATCTTTCACGCACTCCAGGAATGTCCTAGACTGCTTCTTCTCTGCTGTGCTGTATTCCCAACAGACATTTCGTAAGCTGAAGTTCCCCACAAGAACAAGGCTAGTGATTGGTGAGACTTCTGCCAGCTGCATATAGAATATTTCATCTATGTCTACATCCTGTTTGGGTGGTCTCTAACAGACTCCCACCATGATATCTGCCCTGTTGGCCCTCTCCCTGAGTCTTACCCATCAGCACACAACCCTATCATCACCGTCGTGGTGGACTCCCATGAAATCCTTTCCTGCTGGAAGAAACCCTGCTGCCATTGGCAGGGACACCTTTCACCTTCCAGACATCATCTTTCTCAGAGCCCCATCTAACTGGCCCTGAACACTTTCAGGTATGAGGTATCCACACCTTCCCTGGGCAACCTGTTCCAGTGCCTCACCACTCTCACAGTAAGGAATTCCTTCATATATCTAATCTAAACTCGCCTTCTTTAATTTTAAAGCCATTATGCCTTGTCCTATCACTACATGCCCTTGTGAAAAGTCTCTATCCAGCCTTCCTGTAAGCCCCTTTAGGTAGTGGAATATGCTATAAGGTCTCCCCAGAGCCTTCTCTTCTCCAGGCTGAACAATTCCATATCCTTCTTAAGCTGGGGGTAGCAGAGCTGGTCACATCATTCCAGGTGGGGGTCTCAGAGTGAAACAGAGGGGCAGAATCCTCTCCTTTGCCCTGCTGGCCATGCTCCTTTTGATGGATAGCATATTAGCCCCTTCATCTGCTGGTTCCCTCAGGACCTGTTGGCTGCATCTCATCAGTCCCATGGACTTTTGCACCTCCAGGATCCTTAGATGATCTAAAAAACTGATCTTCCCCTACAACAGGCAGTTCTTCACACTTCTAGTGACTGGAAGAGTGAAGAACTGACTTTGCCTTCTATGACTCAGGCGGTGTGGCTGAAGCACTTGTTGGTAAAGGCTGAGGAAAAAATATTGTTGAGTACCTCAGCCTTCTCTATGTCCCAGGTAACCAGTTCTCTTTCCTTACAGAGAGGGCTCAAATTTTCCCTAGTCTTCCATTTATCACTGACATACCTATAGAAGGTTTTCTTGTTGCCCTTGGTGGTCCAGGCCAGAATTAATCCTATTATAGTTTTAGCTTTCCTGACCTGATCTGTGTCTTCTGCTCAGGCAATTTCTCTATATTCCTCCCAAGCTGCCTTTCCTAGCTTCCATCCTCTGTAGACTTCCTTTTAGTGTTTGAGCTTGTCCAGAAGCTCCTTGTTCTTCTCTTTGGGATGCATCTTTGGGATGCATCAATCCTGAGCTTGGAGGAGGTAACCCTTATACTTACCAGATTTCTTGGGCCCTTCTTCTTCCAGGGCTTTGTTTCATACTCTGCCAAGCAGATCCCTGAAAAGGCCATATTATGGCTCATATTATAAGTGAAAAATAAGGCCACTGTATGCTTATCCTCTTTTGTTTTTAAAGCTATGAATTCAGGAGATAAGACGTTGTTTGGAGAGAAAGGCAACATTTTTCTTCCAAGTGGTTCTCTTTAAATGTATCTTTATTTGGTGTGTGGGATGGGGTTGTGCTGTACCTATTACACAGTAAGAAATGAGCAAAGAAAGTTCATTAAATGAGCAGAGAAAATAAACATCAGTCAGACCAGCTTGATCTATTTCAATTTAGTATTAGAGGTCTGCAGAAATGAGTGCCTCAGGAAAGTAAATATGTGGATTTCTCTGACAGAAAGAACAGTTGCAAACTGTAACGAACGTAATAAGAAAAAAAAAGTGTCACATGTTAAGTTTGAATGAATCACACACAACTGTACATAGTGTGTTCATAGCCAGGCAAGGCATTTTTCTTAATATAGCCCCTTGCTGACTCCTTTAAACACTGTTATTATTTCTGCAACTCAAAGGTACAAAAAAATAGCACAAACTGAAAATGGCTATATCATTCATCTCCCCCATCAGAGTTTAAAGTTATCTAAATTTGGATAATCTTTAGATTTACATTATGTTTGATTACAGCATATTTTGGAAACTAAAGCCTTAGGATAAAACCAATGGCTATGAAGGCTAAAAAATCTACTGGGACACAGATTCAGCACTGTAACAGTGAGACAGCAAATCAAATAGTCACTTTGGATTGCTAGAAGATCAGGACTCCCCAGCAGCTGCCTTTTTAGTTTCTTAATGGACACCAACAGATGGAAAAAAGCTGAAGAGAGCAGGCTTGTTTTCTCTGCCCGCTGAATTATTTCCTTCTTATGCCTTTTTGTCTATCTATAGCTTACAGCTCTATTTACCCAAAATGATTAGAGCTTTCTGTGGGGCAGAAACTTGGAAGGAACAAGAGAAGGTCATGTATATTCTTGCTGACACAGCCACCTGTTGTCTTGCCACATACTCCATTTATTTACTACTGACTTGCTCAACCTTCCTCCCCAAGCCCAGCAATGTCAAAGGAGACCTCAATTTCTTCTTTTCACTTTTGATGTAGCAAGGTAACAAAATGACAAAAACTGTCTGCCCAATTTTATAATCTTTCTCTGGTGACATTTGTCCTGTCTTTACCAAAAATCATCATGGTCTTACCTCCCGACACCTGCTCAACCATACAAGGGAGGTGATGGTGCCGTGGGTTTCCAGACACAGGAAATAGTTTTGAGTCAAGTGCACAGTCAGAAAGGCATGAGAGGGGAGCAAGGCAGATTATTCATACTGAAGAAGCTTCACAATGGCAAATCAACTAAGCCCCTGGCTTATTTTCCAAAGCAACTTGGCTCTGCTAGAGATTCATTTTCTCTGCAGGACTTTTGGCAATGTTGTTATAGCCTGCTGAGACACTCTGGACTGCCAAAATCCACACTAGTAAGGATCTCCAATATACTGTCATTTCTAGGTCAAGCTGGTTCTGAGACAAGATTTTTATAGAATACATCATAAGGTATTTCAAAAAATGAAACACCTACATTTTTTATAGGTCCTTCTCTGCAAAATAGGCATTGTCCAATTATGTTGAAACTTTCCCAGAAAAAATGTACCTCTGGCTACAGCTCCACTCTACCTGGCAATTTTAGATTGAAAATACTTTAAAAAAATAACAACAAGAAAAGGAGTAATCATTTGTTGATTGGATGAAGATGAAGCGCCAGAATTAGACTTATAACAGAAGGTAATTCCCATTTTATCTTTGGGTTTACTGTACAGCATCTGTAATTTCACCTGTTCTCATTTTGCAGGAAGACAAAGAGCAGAAAAACGTGTAAAAGACAGGGCTGGAGATAAGTTGAAGGAGGCCATGGGCACATTTCTCTGGCTTTCAGGAGCACCCAGGGGAAATGCATATAACTACTTTGGTGGCCTTTTGTCACAATCAGTCTTCTGCTTCTCTGAGAAGCTGGATGAACTGAGGCACATATTTAAGAGATTTTCCCAATTGCTTTCAAACCTTAATTGGCTAATCCTTTAGACAGGTCATCCATCTATCAGATTTCTCCCATGAAGAAGCAATGTTAGTTTTTCTTTCCAATCACAAAGGTCTTAGTTCAGTGTTTCTAAATGGTTTTGAGAAGAAATAGTCTTTAAGTTGAAAATTTTCTCTTGTTACTGAGATCCTTTGGTTTCTAATGAAACCAGATAACTGCCTGGACTGAAAGAGCAGCTGGGCAAGCACCATTTGTTTGAGGTAAACCTTGTTAATAATACTTGCACTGGGAAGTATTAGGCTGCCTTAGTCAGCATTAGCATCTTATTCCTGAAATTCTGTTACATGATCTGTCAGATTATATTCACTGTTTGAGGTTTTTTAGGAAGAAGCACTCAAATTAGACTTGGAAATGTTGCAAAGCAATGAGATATGCCAGAGAGAAACCCAGAAAAAGAAAAAAAAAGACGCCACTGACAAGAGAATGAGAAGAGGTCAGATGTGGTGTGTTATATGGGCTGGTAGTAGCCACCTGCTCAAACAGCACATGCACAGCTCTAGGTTACTCAAGGTCTGTTCTGGCTGTCATTTAGATCCTAAGGAGAGGCTTTAGTACCCAAATAGCTTGAGCTGGCTCCAGCAAGCTTCATAGTTCCACATATGCTTGGTCTCAGCTCCCTGCTACTTGGGCAGAGCCGTTTCTTCTCCAGTACTATACCAGTTGCCAAGAAACCCATCAAGAGCACTTTTTTTTCTACTCAGAAAGTGCCTGGAAAGGAATATGAAGTTACATCATGGATAAATTGAAGTAAGGCACACTAGGACAGAGGGACAAAGGAGATTTAAGTCACGAAAAACCAACAGCTCCTATCTCAAGGGCTAGGTTACATTTCCCATTCTGAGTCTGGACACTCAGTGAAACTCACTCTCCCAGTGAAACCACTCGAGAAGTCTGACAGGAAAGCTGCTTGTCTAAGTTACAAAATCATAGAATGTTAAGGATTGGAAGGGACAATTAAAGTCACCTTGTTCCAAGCCCCATTAGAACAGGTTGCTCAAGGTCTTATCCAACCTGGCCTTGATCACTGCCAGGTATGGACTATCCACAACCTCCTCAGGCAATCTGTTCCATCCTCAAAAATTTCTTCCGAATACTTAACCTAAATTTCACCTCTTTCAGTTTGTACCCATTACTCCTTGTCCTATCACTACAGTTCCTGATGCAGAGTCTCTCCAGCTTCCCAGTAGGCCCCTTCAGATACTGGAAGGTTGCCATGAGGTCTCCACACAACCTTCTCTTCTCCAGGCTGAACAGCCCCGACTTGCCCAGCCTGTCTTTGTAGGGAAGGAGCTCCAGTCCTCTTAGCAATTTCATGGCCTCCTGTGGATTTGCTCCAACAGTTCCATGTCCTTCTCGTTCTGGGGACACCAGAACTGTACAGGTACTCCAAGCGGGATCTCATGAGAGCAGAGTGGAAGGGGAGAATCATCTCCCTCAAGCTGCTGGCCACACTGCTTTGAATGCAGCCCGGGATTCAGTTGACTTTCTGGGCTGCAAGCTCATAATGCGGACTTCTGTTGAGGGTTTTTTTTAAAGATCCCTGTAAAATTTTAACTATAGAGCCAAGTTTTGGTCACTGCAGCCCTTCTGGACACCACCAAAGCTCCTTCTCCTAACCAGACCTGAAACTGATAAAAGGTGACAGCAAGAGATATTTAGGTGCTTGTTTCCACCAGCCTCCTGCACAGACAGACTTCTGCTGTGGCCCAAACTACAGGTCCTGAAAAAACATTTCTGTGGGTATGTGTGGGAGCCAGGGAGCAAAGAAGTGAAGAGGCTGGCTCTGCCCCAGGATAACACCGGCAGTGGTAACAGTCATTACTGATTCGGTGATACAGACAGTGGACACTCATGGGACAGTGGCCCCATAGGTGCTGGTTCTGTGGTGTTCAGTGTAATGTTCAGGCCATCCAGGGATCTGGGACATTAAGGAAAATCCATCAAATGTCAGGTAAGCATCCAAATGCATGTTCTACCCAGAAAGAGAACATGGAGAGCCCCTATTGTTGCAACAGGAAACCAGGAGAAAGGACAGAGTAGTATGTGTCATTTGCCATATCACAAGCTGATAGCCTGGCTTTATCGGTGTTACTCCACTAGCAGGAAGAGGTCGTGAGTCTGGCACTGAATCTGCAAAGATGGGACTCTCGTGTTTTGCCAAAGGATGCTAGTACTCATAAGCAAGCTGATCCTGATGTTTCTGCTTGCATAACTGAGGCATCCATCCACCGGAGGAGACTGGTTTGTGACTCTTGTTCCTCTACAGAAACCCTGAACAACTCTTTCCCTTGCCCTGAGAGGATAGACACTGAGCTCCAGACAATGAGAGCAGGCTGCTCAAAGTTTGAATGGATGCCCCAAGTTCAGGCATAGCCTTTTTCCATTGCAGATGGGTGCCAGCCCCTTGAACAGTGAGTCAAAGAAGAGAGAATTTCGCAACCCTCGAACCCTAGTCAGTAAGAGTAGGCAGAGCTGACACAAGTGATGCTGGAGAGGTGATGCAGGCAAGCAGAGAGAGAAATGTGGGTAGAGAAACCAGCGTTGGGGAGACATGAGAAGTCCATGAAACAGTGAGATGGGATTTACTTCTGCCGAGCTTTGCACACAACTGAAGCAACCTGGAGATAAATGGCTGTGTCTAAAGCAAGCGGAGACCAGAGCAAAAGCCAGGCAACCTGAAGTGCTCCCTTCAAGGAAAGAAGGCCTTTTAAGGTTTATGTCTAATTCCACTGCTAGAATAGCAAAGCGCCCAAGCTTCCCAGGAGCGAGAGAAAGGAAATTGAAGAATTCAAGCTGTAGTGTAATGAAATGCGCTTTCCACCCACTTAGATTTAAGACTGTGATTCAGTACTGCATTTATGCAGTTTCTGGAATGGAAGGGCATTGTGATGCATCTAAATCAGATTTCTGAGCCAGTGCTAGCAGATGGACCTCAAGAAAAAAACCCACACAGTCAGATAGCTAAATTAAGGAGATATTTTCCACCACCGCTATTTCAGTGATGGTGTCACCCTCTGTCATTGCCAATTCCAACAAAACTAATAACCTCGTTAAAAATTGAAACACATGGGAGATAAAAATATCAAAAGCAGAGGTTAGTTAATTTAGCAACCTCACTGTTTTTTGCACAATTTGCATCATCTATATCATCTGTCTGAAACTTTGACAAACAGTCACACAACAGAGCCTTTACTAGCAATCCAGGGCACCAACCATTAAAGGTTATTCCATGAATATTACTGTAAAAAATCACATTAATAGACATCTTTAGAAATAGATGGCAGCCATACTTGATTATTAACTCAATTTTAAGGAAAATGTATAACAGACTGTAAGTTTGTATAGTTTTATTTTATCATTAATTTGCTTTATTAAAATACAACTCTAAAAGTAAATAAGACATGGAGGCACTGGAAATCTTTTATGCCTAATCTTAATCTTAACAGAGAAAAGTTCCTTCCACTTTAAAGTTCCACAGCCATCCTGCAAATTTTACTTAATGTTTCCCTATCAAAGCAGCATTTGCATTTCTTATTCCTGCATTGGGAAGTCCTGTACTCTCACTTGCTGTTAAAAAAAACCCCAACAAACAAACAATGAAAAATCAACCAACCAACTAACCAAACAAAAATAACCTAACTCCCCCTCCAAATTTTAGGGCAATGTGGCTGCTTCTTATTTGATTTGGACAATCCAGTGTTCACCCAAAATATTCAGTTTAATCTAAGAGAGATAAATCATTCCAGCATAATGCCAAACACTGCCTGTGGTTTCAAGCAGAGGAATAATTACTGCTTTCCAAGTCTAACCTAGGTGGGGATATTAATAACAAGTAAATTTAGGCTAGCATGTAAAGCAGAAAAGTTCAGTCATCATGAGGCAGACCAGAATAGCTTATAAATTAGGAAGACATATGCACTGATTTAACATTTTTTTCTTCTGAGACTTCCAGTTACAGAAATTGTCGTACTTAAATACGTCATTACCATTTCATTCACTGCTTAAGATAAAATGTGGCCAAAAGCATCCATCTGTTCATCTTTAGCACCCACCCAGACAGAATCTATAGTGCCAATTTCTACTCAGAAGTACATTGAGGTAAACCAGTAATAGCTACTCTAAAAGTAATGTATTCAGGTTTAATATAGAATAAAATTTGTTTCCTGTTTGGCAGCTCTCTAAAGACTGGAAAATCTCCTTGGAGCCCTACCTAATATTTCTTCTGAAAAAGAATCTCCCTAGAGACCTACCTAATACTTCTGGAAAAAATAATGCTTCTTATCTACAATAGTGTGTAAGTCATTGTTTGGCAGATCAGTATAAACACTCTGACCATTGTTTAACTGCTGGGCAATCTGCTTTAAGGCATCATATCTTAGAAAAGCATCATATAATGCCACAGTCTATTGCATATGTAGGAAAAAACCTCCGAACAACATTCTTTCTCCAATATCAGGTTCTCTAATTAGAAAATAAAATATCTGTGGGATATAATAGGAAGTTTTGAATGTTCTTCTTCAAACATCCAGTTTCACCCTGCATGGAGAAAAGCTACAGAGGGTTAAGGTTACAACCATCTTCAAACCAATCCACCCTGTGTCTCAAATGGCTTCATAAGCGTATGAAATCTCACACCAGACTCTGCACTCTCATGCTCAGTGGAGACCACAAGTGAAAAAAAGTTGAGAGACCTTAGAGTACGGCTAAAGAATCTGTGATCATTCTCACTCTGCAGCAAAAGCCTATGATAAGTACATTTCTTAGTGGAAACATATTAAAGAGTGGAAACAGGATGAGTTGATTCTGTTGCCCATATCAAGGTCTGGGAAAAACCCTATGAAAATTCCATTTTAGGATTTTTCTGGTAAGAGTAGCTGGAACTTACTATCAGTTTCTGAGAACACTAGTGGTTGCTGAAAGGCCTCCTAATCTTGGTCTTTGATGCCTCTAATCTAAATTATTCATATGGGTCCAAATCTATAATTCTAATTAGATTTTTTTTTTCACTTCTGCAACTTTCAAACTCTCTCAAAGGCAATGGCATTTCTAAATGTCAAAAAATAAAATTATTGTGTTTGTAGTAAAGGAGTGCATGTCAAGTTCACTGCTGTACTTTCTACTTGGCTACAGAATCCATATATGAAATGAACATTAAAAATAAATTGATGTTAAGTTTGGAAGGACCACCTGTTATTTGTTGATAGCTTCAGAAATCTACTTTGAAACCATGAAACCATATCCAATCCAATTCATTAAAAATTTATTAAACTCTCTTCAGCCTGAGTATTAGAAGCACAGTCACCATTTCCTGATGAGACTATGACCAATGGAAATGTATGCCATGACAGAGTGTAATAAGTGAGGTTAAAATGGCAGTTTCTGGAATTTAGAAACTTTCCTCTCTGCATTCCTGCGGTGGGGGCATGAATTCAGCTGTGTGACTTTGTCAGCTTTAGTGGGACTCATGCAGCAATATCTGGCAAATGGGTTTGTCTACACATTCCCATGGCTGACATTCACTAATAGGATTGTGCCCTCAGAAACATCAATTATACTATTCTATTATGATTCCCCCATATAGTGGGGTAACCATAACATAATCTATATTTCTGTCCATTTTCACCTTTACCTTTGCTCAGACAGTAAAGCTACCTTGACACATCAGAAACTGCCTCCTCGCGCACGAGTAGCTTTCCAAAAATTGACTTTTTGCAGCTCCCACCGTTTTCAAATAAATGTATCAGTACTTGCAAGGGCTAAAACTAGTTAGGCCTTTAGCATCTCTAGCAGGGAAGAAGTTCCTGCCTGGTTACTGACCCCCATTTTGACCTCTAATCAACAGATGGAGAACTATTCACTGCTCTGGACAGACCCTGCAGGAAACCCTCCTGATGCATCTGCAAACATGTTGATAGCAGCTTGTTAAAGTTTAGAAAGAGTTCTGGAAACTCATCTTGCTTACCCCACACGCTTGCTGGGAATAACACTACCAGCTGTGACACTGGACAGCCTTTCTTCTTCCTATTTAAGACAGCACTAGGTTAAAGCAACCTGGACTGTGCACCACAGTCCCAGAGTACATTACAGTGGCTATTACACTACTCTTGTACCACAGTACATCACAAGCTGTGTTGTAGCTATATTTAGGTCCCACAATGTGAGGACAATTCTCTGTAGGTAGAATTGAAAGACTGATTGGCTGAAGATATTAAAAATATCATCAGAGATGGTGCATTAAAGAGAGAAATGCTGCTGGACACAGCTTGGAGCTAAGAGACAAACCTTTAGACAAGTTTTCCTCTGTGCTGTATTTATATTAACAATTTTTTTTAAAAAATTGAAATAATATCATATACCTGTACCGTAACAGGGAGTGGTATAAAACAGCCCAACTAAATGTCTCTGACAATACAAGTATTAGATACCAAATGTGATGGTAGCAACATCTCTATTATTATTATTATTATTATTATTATTATTATTATTATGCTGGAATATCTGCCATAACAAAAGCTTTGACTCATTTTTTTAGCAACTGAAAGTCAAAATCTTAAGGTAATGATGCAAAGATACAGTAAGTTAGCTACAGGTAAAATTAATGGATTGAGTTACTGTAAGAAAGTAAAATGTGATGAGTCCTGAAAAAGGGGTGAGGGTGAGTACAAGGCCTGTCATAAGAATCCCACTGAAGAGTCTGAGAACTCCCACCTAAAAACTTGAGGGGTCATTCGCAAGCTTGAAAAATTGTCGTACAGGAGAAAAAACAAGGTGCTCGTTATTTCTGCTGCTGACACAGAAGCAAGAAAAAAACAAGATGAGACAACACTGGCCAGTCAAAATTTGAACTAAAGCAACCTACTGCCTCTTTATACCTCTGAGTAGAGGGGACTATTGTATATATTCAAAAGACAGTGGGAAGGCCATATCAGGGACGTCATTTGGCTGCTCACGTAGGACTTGGTTCAGTAAAACTATTAAACAAGTACCATGAGATAACCACAGCGTAATTCTGTGCTTCTCTTTTTTTAAAACAAACACAACCACAGTAATAAATAAGTCACAGAAGAAGAGAAGCAAACTCTTAACTTCATCTTACCACACTTTTGAGATACAAAAGTTAACCCCTCCAGTTTAAGCTTACCCTCCTCAAGAGTCACTGGAAGCAGGTGGGCATTTCTGAATAATGACTCATCCTCCTAAAATAAGTTTCTTGGATAGAAGGGATGATTCACCACCTGAAGATACCTAGAGAGCACATGGGAGTAGTTTAGATTAGATGCCTAATCTTTTAGTGCTGAAAGTTAGGTAAAACGAATCCGTAATACAGTAACTATCTGATATTTCCCAGAATCGAGAAATAAAAAAAAAAATTTAAAAAACGCAAAAGAAGATGCATGAATTTGCCTCACTCTGCTAGACTTACATTGCCTTTCTGAGCTGTCAACAGTCACAGTTTATTCTTGACAGAATTCAAAGCAAATGCCTTTAAAAGACATGTACTGAGCAGGTAAATACAGTAACAAAGTAACATTTTACTATTTCTTTTATTTCTCATGAGACACACAGTTCAGGAAACCCTAAGGAGTCCCACTATTAACTTTCAAATGCAAATCTCTCAAAGCAATGTGCATTTCACTATAAGACACAAAAACCAGCACAAAATCATGCTGCTCCAAGACACTGGCACCAAGAAACATCCAACCTGTCGCTAAAACCCACCAGCCTATATTAACTGAAGAAAAAAAACCCCGAGTTCAATTCACTGCCTTGTCAAATGAATGTTTCAAAGTGGTAGAACTGGATATACACCCCCTGCAGATTTAGCGATGGTAGATATTTCCCAACTCCTAATCCCTACTGGAGCTAGAGTGCCTTTGTTTTATAAAATATCTCAGCATATAATATATAGAAACTGAATGTAATAGGCCCTTATTCTCAAAATGAAGCATTCTCTGTATTAGTTTCTCATAGCAATATATGTATTGAATTATTTCTTCAGCTGGAAGAGGCTTCATTCCACATGCAACTCTTTTCATGGGACAGGAGTGAACTGGCACCGAGAGACTGCCACAGTCCTTGTGTTATACTAGTCCTGGCAGCAAGGAAAGATCAGAGATGTAAAAAAGTCATGCATTTTTAATTCTTAATATTTCCTTGAAAGACAATAATCCCAATTTCTGGCAAACACGTTTAAACTAATTCCTTAGATGCAGGGGAATATCAGGGAACAACAGGAAACTCTGGGCAACAGCAGGTTCTGACAGGCATATTTAGAAAAAAACCCTTTCTTTTTCCAGAAGTTTAAGCACATTACTTCCGAAGCCCTAATTGCACTTCCTCTGCATTTGCCAGGAATGGTTGCATTACCAGTATTGAATGAAAGGGTCAGAAAAGCAATGAAAGCACGGATTTTACTAGGCACATGCGCACATTTGTAAACCAAAGTTTTCTATTGCGCTCAGAGCTCAGCAGGGTATCTTACCATTTGAGGCACAGTTCATATGGAAGCCTACAATTAAATATCTCTGACTGGAAATAAGTTAAATTAAAATACCACTGGCTAGATAAGTTCATTGGAAAAAAAAGTCAAAATTTGATTTCTTGAGACTTGTTCACTAAGAAATTTTTATGAAGTCTGGATAAGAAAAGTGATATATAGGTCATGAATGCATTACAAATACCAGGGTTTGTTGCTCTACAAGAGCCATTATACTCCAACATAAGAAGTATTTACTCAGGTTTCTATTTTCAGCATGCTTGCTTTTAGTCCCTCTGTCTAGGGCAGCCCTTAATCACAAGATTGGCTCTAGGGGCTCAAAGCACAATGCCTGTACCATGATATTATGTGATAGTGATTGATATGATATGATGATTCAGGCTCTTCACCTTCCACCCCAAAATAACTTGAGTTTTGCAAACCAGGTCATTTGAAAATGCTACCACCTTCCTTGGGCAAGACATACGTTTTACATCACCATGAACGACAGCTTTGCCATTTTCCACTCCAACAGGGAAGAAGGCCAGTATAAAGGACTATAGTAATCTCATTATTTTTACATATTTAAAATGCAGTAAGAAATGTGTGGCAGTAGAGCCTTCCCTTTTCCACTGTGGCTGTATCTATCTTTGAAGACCAATTCTAAATTATAGGATTCATTTTATGGAGCTTAGTATGGATAATCTGTGAACATAAATGACAGTGATGACAACAATAGGTAAGTACACATACACACATGATCATAGTTCACAGAATATTCTGATTTGAAAGGGATCCACAAGGAGGATCATCAAGTCCAACTCCTGAGTGAATGGCTGACATGAGGGTTGAGCCCACAACCTTGATGTTATTAGCACCATGCTCTAGGTACACTCATCTAAAAATTTATTTAGTTCTGGAGAGTGTCATACCTTTTATACTGGCGTCTGCCTAAGTTCAGAAAAGTAGGACCTACTGCAGAAACAGAACCCAAAATTTTCCATGCCAAATTATTTTAGAGAATAATTACTCCACCAGCAGCAGAACTAAGGAATCCTGCTTTCCTACTTTACAGATTATGTATAATTATGTGCCTCCCCCTACATTAACTACATATTTCTCTTTGTTCAACTTATCTTTGTTCCTCATAGTTTGGGATGTAACAGAATGTACTGAAGCCAGTACAAACAATAACTGCTCTGTGTCACTATAACACCAATTTTAGAGTAGTGCTAGTATCAAAATTTTGAAAACCATTAATTTTCTCAACATTTTTATAAAATATAAGTATCGTTCCAGATATGCAATTGACCTGTAGCAACACTGCAAAATCTTTACTGCTGTGAGACTGAAAGCTGTACTTACTGTAATCAATTAATCAGACTTCCCACAACTTATTTATTCCAAACCCTTGTTTATATGATTTACAGCCTACAACTTAAAATGAAGATACAATTAAAGAAGAGAACCTACTTCTAATAGCACATTCATTTTTAAAAGCCATCCAGTCACTTGATACACATAATAGAAGCAGTGACAGTGGTGATCTTTAAACTAAGCTGCAAAGTTTCTACATAGATCAGAGTGGGAGAGATATGATGGGCTTAGATTCCCAAGCATTTTGTCCCTGGTTATTTTTACTTCATTTACTCTCACAGAGAAGTCATGGGGAAAGAGATTGCCCTTTCTAAAATCTCAATCCTTTTAAACTGGGTAAGGTTTAACATTTAGAATCAGTCATCTGGAAAAAAAATCCATCATGCAAAAGTTATGTAGAGGATATAGAATGCTCTGGAAAAGGTGTGAGACATTTCAGGTCTGAAATGAGAATAGACCTGAACTTGAACATAACCCTTATCTGCAGCTTCAGGTGAGTCCAATTCTATTTTCAATTTATTTACCTATTTGAGTATTGAGATAGTGCTTCATGGTGGTATCATAATTCTTGTGTGATAAGACATCTCCCAGAACAGCCAGCCAAACATGAGCTGCAGAGTATTCCTGGGACAATACTAAACTGTGTTGAGATACTCATTAAGCCCAAAACCAGTTATTGCTACAAGGTGTGATGGCTGCAAGGGCTTTCTGTAAAAAGAGACCTGAATTTAAGTCCTTGTGTAATGAATGCATGTGTTTTATTAAAGTCCTGGGTTCTTGAGAAAAGAGTGGGCATGAGATAACCGTATCACCTCTGTAGGCAGGAGTTGCATTAAATGCCTGGACACTGGCAGGGCTTTGGTGTGACTTAAGCACCTCCATCACAGCCAGATGAGGACACAGCTGCTCCTCGACATGTCCAAAGAACCTACTTCACATGGATTGGAAGTGTAGACACCTGCTGATCCTCAGTACTTCCAGGGACAAGGAAGCATCTAACTAGAGATCATGTTTACTTCATTTCTCTAAAAGTTAGTGTCTCTTGTGCCTCACTGGTCACTTCATAAAGCTTTGGAAAATAATAAATCTTTCTTTTATGATAATAATAAATCCTTCTTTTATATATTTTTAAAAGAAAGTGTGAATGTAATGATCAGAGCAGTTTGAAAATATTTGGATTTCTATGCTAACAACTGTTTTGTATATTCTGTTCTTTACCTTAGGGAGTTTGACATCCAAGAGGTATTTTTAACACAAATATTTAGAATATTTTACTTACTTCCAGATTGTACATATTTTACACATACCATGATTAGTGAGTTAAGTTGTATGATATTAATGTTTTTATTAAAGTTTATGAATTCTATTGAACAAATATTGAAATTCACCTCACACAAATTCTGTGCTAGAAAACTACACCACTTAGAGAGTCACCCAAAATGAGCACAAGAAAGAACAAGACCAAAGGAGCTCACTCGAACATTTAAAAGGTTATTGGAAGTAATTGAGGGGTTTGGGGTTTTTCCCCTCTTTATCATTTGTACCTTGTATTTAGCAAAGCTGGTGGATAAAGGCAAATTAAGAGGAGAGAATGAAATCTCTGTCCTCAAAAAGCTGAATATCCAGGTGTGCTTTTTTACTTAAGCAAGGTGCAAATACGTATTTCTACTCTGGCACAAAGCTGCATAGAAGATGACACCATCTTTTGTGACTCAAGAAAGCACTCCCATATCTCATTTCCCTCTGCTCTCACAACTGGAATAACCATTCTTCTTAATATCGCTAAAGTATATTACAGGTGATTGCTTTTCTCAGAAGAATTATGTATGCCGAAATATATTTGGGACTTGTTTTTTTCCCCTTGGTCATGCTCTGGTGTACCTCCACATTTGAGCAGAGGCTGAACCTTGCTTTACATTCAACATAGATGGTGATATGGCTTGTGCTGATCTTTTGCTTCTGCGGGAGCTTTCCCATTGGTCAAAAACACAGCTTTCAAGGAAGGAGACTCCAAAACAGACCCTGGACATGGTACTATTTGTGGCCTCTGTGTCTGGGGATAATATTTCATCATTTTTTGCACTGTTTTTTGCTTTACTCTTTGCACATATTACAGTTTCAGCCCCCCAGGAGACATTCCGTAGAATCTGTTGCTTAGTAATAGTAACCTTCATGGAAATCAGCTTGAACTTCAAAAGAACAAAACATCTTTCATTAGTCACAGGTTTTCAGTTAATGAATTCCTCTGAGAAAGTTGATTAGAAAACCAAACTTTCCAGAATCAAGTGCCACCAATGCTGACCTAGGATGAATTACCGTCTTTAAAGAGCCATTTCCTTGTCCTCTTTAAATTATGTTTGAGATTGTTTCTATCAATAGTCAGGCTTACCTTGACAATGGCACTAATAAAATTAAATTTTATGTAAGTGGAATCAGGATCTCATACAGAATACAGCCAGAAAAAGTTACTACTGTCATGCAGTCTGGCCTCCTGTGTAATATAAATCACGTGAATTAATTATTGTGCTAACAAAAGCACCTCTTAAAAAATTATCTCAATATAAAATACTCTCAGAAATTTTATTTTTTCTTGAAGACCAGCTTTAGTTAAAAAACCCTCCTGTTGTGTGATAAAGATGAGGCATTAAGCACCAGAAGGGCACCAGAATTGCTGCAGACTCCTATTGAGAGGGTCAGAGGTAAGGACCTACATCTGCTGCCCTGTGAGTGAAGGAAGTCAGCCACCTCTGCGGGCAGTCTCAGGTCATCCAGGTGACAGAAAGGCAGCTGCTCAGTAGAAACACTTGGCAGGACTGACACCTTCCTGCTGAAGTCCTGGTTTCCATCCCCCACAGCACCCACCTGAAATCCTACATTTCCAGTTCACGTGGAGGAAGGCAGGGATCTAACGATAAAGAACTCATCTCCTCTAAAACACAGCCTCATGGAAAAGGACTTACCTCCCAGAATGATGGTTCAGCACGTGCTGCTGAAGAGGCAAAGTGAGGTCCGAGTGCCTCTCCCACCACTTACCTGGGAGGCACAGCACAGTGCAAGAGGTAGCAAAACCTTTGTGGGGACAGAATGAGGGGAAGAGGAATGAATGAGATGCTGGTGCCTGAAGGCCAGGACATGTAAAGCTTCAGCTCCCACTGACATTTACAGGATTGCTCCTGCATTTCACATCAGGTAATCCCTGAACAAAATCTGAAATCAAATGGGCAGTTAGGGCCATCTTTAGGATTCTGACTTGCCCAAATTAGTAGGCTGCAAAGTCAGGACACCTCAAGAGAGTCCCTTGGCTTCCTTCTTACTTAAATTTAGTCTTACAGATCTTGCATTGCTCCCTCTAGCTAGTCTAACAAAATAGATATGGGAGCAGCTCAGCCTATGCAGTGATGTCTTCTGGATTTCTAAATTTGACGTAACAGAAACGGAATAATTACCAGAACTTTAAAAACTCATGCTAGAAGGCTGGGTAATTTTAGAAGTGACTTTTTAAAGTCTTGTCTGCATTGGAACATAAGAAATGAAAGACTACGTAATTAAACGTAAAAGAGCAATGCATTCTAGTTTAAAAATACTAACTCTCATGTAGGTGTTCTCACTTAGAAGCAAAGGGTTCTAATTCCTTCAGACACATAGGACCAAACTGAGCTCAATTTAATTTTTCAGGAGAAAATCCACACTATGGTTAGAAGTGCCAGAATTTTGCATCTCATCTACAAAGAAGCACTACAGGAAGTGAATCAAGTTCTACGATGCCAAATCTTTCTTCCAGTGGAGCTATCACCAGAAACAAAAAAAACAACTGTTTAGGGCTTTTTCGTGCTGTTTCTCTCACTCCTTTTGGAAGGTAGCCTTCCAGAGGAGCTCCTAAAAAACTTAAAAGCAACCACTCGTCTCCACTGACTGCAAAGGAGCCTCATGTGATTGGTAGAGCTGTCTATGCTATAGATAGCTGAAGTTTCAGAGATGTATCTCATCATATACATTTGCTTCTGCATACGTCCAGAAGTGCTACAGCACTGATGGCAGTAAGCCATGCCCATCCCAACCAGAACAAAAAAGGCTTTACATTATCTACACCACAGAGAAGATCCAGCCACAGGCATTTTCAGAGTTCAACCAACAGCTTAGTCTACAAAAAAAAGCCCATAAATGAAATAGAAAGTCTTGGTAGACCACTCCCTTAATCTAATAATTCAGTAGTGAAAAATATTAGGAAGGAGATGTGGTTTCGGTTGTTCTCAGGATCCCAGGGGATTTTAAACAGTCTCTCCTCACCTCTTTAATTGGTGGCTAATTACCTAATCTGAGTTAGGAACAGAAAGGGCACCCTCCCTCCCCTCTGTAAAAGCTGTTTCACTTTAAAAGACTAATTAAATATTCACCAGAAGGGAGACACATCTGGGCTGGGGTAGCTACTGCACTGATGGAGAGAGCCTGGCTGCCACTGCTCCTCTCCCGACAGCCAAACTGTGAAACTCTACATCATCTGGTACCAAATTGGCTGGAGAACATCCTCCCACTTTCTTCCCACACTCACCCTTTCTCTCCAGCCCAAGGAGTGTTAAGTGTGAAAAAAGTTCACAGGAGGGGCTGATGGCATCGCTCATCTCCTGTAGATCAGACCGCAAAACACAGGCTGATAAATGACAGCTTCAATTTCCCTTCAGAAAAGGAAAGAAGTTCAAGTCCAGGGAACCACATTCAGAATTACTATTCTCACAGTTAAAGTGTTGATAAACAAGAGAAGATGGAAGGGATGTCATTTCATGTCTCTTCCTTTGAAAGTAATTACTTTTACAGAAAAAGGCAGCACTGACACCCGAAAGAACAGCAGGGCTCAAACTATAGCACTGAGATTTTCACATAGACTTCAGTGGCTCCCTCTTCCCATCCTGGGTGTTCAGGCAATACTCTCAGCCACCAAAAACTCCCCTCTGTCTTTGTCACAGAGCCTAAGCCCAGTAAATCAAAGGAAGATATCGTTAAATTTATCACAGCTGTTATTCCATCCCCTCTGGAGATCAGATTAACTGACTCTTGGAGGAACTGTCATTTATTTCACTAGACCTTTTCTTTCAACAGACAGGCAAATGTTAGTGGAATTTCTACTCACAGTGGTGAAAAGGCTTAATTTGATTTCAGGTCAGCCACAGAGGTTTGGATTGCAGTAACCTATTTAAGGCAGAGCACCGATTAAACGAGGAGTATGTCTCATTATTGCTATGTTCTGTGCCTGCATATCAGCAAAGCTGGTCATGGAGACAGGATAATAACATAAACCAGGAACATGTTCTTCTTTGGTAGAACACTATGTTACTTATCAGCAGTACTGTTAATGATTTGGTATCAAGCTGCATTCACTGTCACACAAAAAGGCAGAACAACACAACCCAACAGTCTGTGCATAAATATCCATACAACAATTTTAAAAACAAACACTCTCTCTTGTAAGGGGCACTAAAGAAGTCCCATTACGACTCACATTTTCCTCCACCACACAGTGCAGCCACTGACTTATGGCTGTTTTACCACCTACATCTGAGCAGAGTTGTGGTTGTCTTCATGAATGCCATTTTGTTTTGAGAGCAACTTTTGTTACGCTGGAAGCTCAGTGGCAGATCTCATAGAAACAGAAGTCAGCTCAGGGATTCTTATTCAGTCATGAATTGGCTGCAGATGGATGAAGCTCAGTCGCTGAAAGATGAGGTAGAATAAAACTTGTAACACTACAGGGGATAAAACAAGGATCCTGCACCAGCACTAGAGGCAGACATATGTGCTCCTGTAACACCTCTCCTATGATGGCACTAATGTTAAAACCAGAGGCGGTAAAACTCGTCCTCAGTCATCGATGGTCCAATCTGAACTCAAGACAGGAAAGAGTGGCACGGGGTGAGAGGTTTGCTGCTTCCACAGCTTGTCCAGGCACCTCCACTTCCTCCAGCCACCACTGTACCTGCTGCAACATGGCAGTGCAGAAGCAGCTGCCCTGGGGAGGTGTGGGGGGACCAGAAGAGGACGAGGGAGGAAAAAGTGGCTGAGGCAGAGGTATGGAGTCTCACAACGAGGCACTTCAGCAGCTGAGCACAGCCATTTTCAAGCAACCAGAAATACCTATCCCCTCAGGCACTCTTTAGGGACACGTCTTTATCACTTAGAGAAATTACTCCAGCAGCATTTCTGCTAAATCATTGTCAAGCTGAAATTTTACCCCAAAACAGCCAAGATGCTGAACTTTTTTCACTCTACTAATATGGAGAATAATCCATCACATATAAACATGCAGCACTTGAATCATAAAGGTCACTGTCTTGTGTTGATATGAATCATGCCCGGCAGTACCACTGCCTGCTTTATTTATTGCACAGTAAGATGATCCTAATTACTCAGTGCAAGATAAAAGGTAGGGCACCCAGTTCAGGTAGTATTTTAGGAAAGGTACTTTCTTATTAGGCTCTCTCTCTGCTTGGTGGATACTACTTCAATTGTTTTAGATATCCTGACATGTCTCTACCCCAGTGTCTCAGAAGAGAGCATTCTGCAAATGCTTTATACAAGAAACATTGTGGCCTAAACAAAACCACCTAAATCAGGCAATTCTGATTATTTAATAGACAGATAAAAGAAGAGTTTGAAACTATGGAGGGGGGCATTAAATACAAGAAACAAGTGCACGTACAAACAAGAAAGTCAATTCTAAAGACTTTTGCTACATTTCTGGAGAATGTTTATGTTTATTTTGTCTTTCTTTGTCGTTTCTCAGGTATTTTCACGGGTGTAATATGTACAAAAAAGACAATGCCATTCTACTTAACAGCTTGTTTTAAAACACTAATTCAAGGTTTCTCCACATCAGAAAAGGACTAGTCCTCAAAACAAAACAAAACAAAAAAACAAACCAGTTCAAAGTAGTGGCTCCTGGAAAACTGGACTTGAGATATTCCTTACCATTCCAACCACAACCAACTTGTGCTCTGAATTTTCAGTTTCACACAAAAATAAATTAAAATCTCTTTCAAGGAGGGTGTTGTTGGATGATTTAAGAATTAAAAATCTCAAATGGTTTCAGAAAGATCACTGAAATCTTTCAGTTATTTATGCATATGCCCAAAATAAAATACGAAAGCATTAAGCATACAAGTGAAAAAAACAGTGACAAAAAGCAGTAAGAGGCAAAACAATTTTCTTCTCTATATACAGAAATATTTTTACATAAGTAACAAGAAATGTCAAAAATACACAATTTTGAGTACAAAAGAATCATTTCAGCAATAGATTTGTACAACTGAGAACTGTGTAAGCAGCATGCTTTGACTGAATGAATTAAACTGCAACATACTTCAAAATACATTCATTTAAATCCTCCATACTAAAGATGTCAGAAAATAGAACAGGAGGGAATACAGATTAATAATTACTATCATCTCTGGAGAGGAAGAAAATTATAATTCCCCAGCAAAGTCAAGAAGGATCAGTCTGAGTTTTTAAAATCCTTGGTCTTGGTCAAGACCATTAAATTGCCTCAGGAGACCCAATTCTGCCAATATGTATGTGTTTTAACATTACAAATCTCAGTGAGGTTGTGCAGGATTCTTGGCAGGATCACAGACAGCAAGACTGAGCAGTTTAGAGGTCTTCAACTTGGTCCTAGGACTTCAGCTGTAATTATCAAGGCACTGCTCTCAAGACAGTACATAGACACAATAGCTCAAATGATTCTGTAAACACATAATTACCCTGGGATAGTTCTACACCACCTTGTTTCTTTTTTTTGAACACTCTTTTGTTCACTATATGCTCTGATCACCTAAAAAAAATGGTAAGTGTGAATACTGTATCACTACGAAAATCACCTCTGAATTTGGGCCACACAATTCGTGTTTCTTTTCTCCAAGGATCAGTAGATGCAGCTTTGACCAGAAACCTTGTTACAGTCACTGTAAATAAATACCTAATTATCAAGACAAATTAACTGTCTTTGATGTTTGCAATTTATACTTCACAGCCAGTACATATCAGAGATCATGAAAACCCCACAAAATGTTTTTCCCTTCTCCTTCAGGAAAGTAATTTCACTAATTTTCCTGTATTACTCATCTTCTTTCCTTCTTGAATTACTGTGTTCTACAACATTCAAATCTCTTGCCTCGTAGAGCTGGAAGACAGCAAAAATACCTGTTCCTGCCATGTAGACAATGTACACTCTCACTCTGTTACATTAACTCTAAGCACAATTTTGCTGCTTTCAGAGATAAACAGGTATGACAGCTTTGAAACAGAAAATCCATACTAACCAGGTCATAAACTTGTGCTATTAAAGTAAATGTAATTGAAAAATAAAAGCCTTACTGCAGAGACACACTAACAATCTGGTTTATAGTAGAACTCCTTTAGATCACAAAAATCTATACCATCATCAGTACAACTGAAAAAGAAGGGAAAGCATGGACATTGATAACATCACCACGGCCAGGTGCCTTCACATGTAACCCACGGTCCCAGCCGGCAGCTTTTTTTTAAATGAAATTACTAAATTTAAAATCCTTCATTTTATATCCTAAAATTTAAATAATGACAATAGCTTTACCAATAGCTGTCAATGAAAAGAACAGAGATAATTTAAATTAGTTCTTTATTGAAGACCTCAAAAAAAAATCTGGGATATGAATGCTTTGTTGCCCTCAGGAAACAAGCCCACATAGGACAAGGCATTTCCTTCATACACATGTGTACTGTGTGGATAGACAGAAGTAGAAAACATCGCTATTATTTTTGCTCCTCTGATACAAGAATAATGAAGAGATCCCCATGCTTTGGGGCACTGCAAGACAGATGGAAGCAAGAGAAGCCCAAAGCCTAGCTCTGGTTGTTGTTTGTTGTACATCAATCCCTCTATTCCTGGTCATGGCCCCAAAAAGCTGATTCTGCAGGCATCCTTCACAGCCTCAGAGCAACTGGGGATCTGGCTCCAAACCCCAAACCTAAGTTTTAATTTTACTTGTCTCACAATAAATATTTATTTAGCTGATTAAAAAAAAAAAGTATCTGAGTTTGGTTTGCTGTCATCAAGGAAAATCTTCGTCTTTCTGCTTTCCAGGATGATACCAACATAGCCGGACATTAATCAGAAAGGTAGTCTGGCATTTTAGGGACAGAAGCTGATGCCTAACAGATGAGAACAGAGAATAAACCCTTGAGGCAGCAGCCACTACCGACACAAAGGGGTAATGAAAAAACCAAAGTGAAGTAGTATCAGAGGGAAAAGGGGAATTTAACTTACAGCCCCAGCAAAATCTGCTGGCTGACTGTTATAAGGGGTAATGGCTGAAAGAGAGTAGATTTAGAAAAGATATAGGAAGAAATTCTTCCATGTGAGGGTGGTGAGGCACTGGTACAGGTTGCCCAAATAAGCTGTGGATGCCCCATCCCTGGAAGAGTTGAAGGCCAGGTTGAATGGGGCTCTGAGCAACCTGGTCTAGTGGAAGGTGTCCCTGCCCATGGCAGGGGGGTTGGAGCAGGATCGTATTTATGGTTCCTCCCAAACCAAGCCATTTTATGATTCTGTGTCTGTTTATGGTTTTGATCCAATACTTAAATTGTAAAGCAAGCAAGTTCAGGACTCTTTTTCTCCCTGTAATTACTAAGTAGACTAAATCCTAACCTCAACTGTGGCTCATTTGCTATCTGTTTGCTGGTTTACCCTACTATTTCTAATCCTATCCCAACAAATGCCTGACAGCATGATTTCAGCAGTGTAGAAGACACCTGGCTTTATATGAGCTCCAAGCAAAAACAACATTATACCAACACAGTATAAATTGCAGGCCCAAAAATCACTACTGCAGATAGTTTTCAGGCATATCATCAGGTTTGGATAAATTGCAACAGCCTTGAATAATTACTACAGTCACCCTTTACTCTGTAACAATTTTAACATGAACACTATTCTTCTAAACCATGTGTTAGCCCAAATCTCAGGTCATGGTATTTTTGTTGCTTTCTCTTTCATTCCTGTTTCCTCCTTCTAACTCTCCTGATAACTGAGCAGGTAATTTTGATCAATTGTTAGAAAACCAGAAAATCTATGACTGTACATGTAGCTAAACCAATATAAATTGCACTCCCAGAGCTTACATGGGTCTTTCATTGAAATTCACCAATATAACAAATAGTAATAACAGCAATAATAATACACCTTCAACACAGAACAAGACATTCAAATGAACAAACTATATAGTAAATTTTGTAAAGTGCACAAAAATATTAATAGAATTATTAAAAAAAAGTTTTTTAATGTTACCATGAAAACTTCTGAAATATCGTTAAATTAGAAAGAAATAATCTAATGAGACTTTTTGGCTCTAATATATTGGCAGACAGCAGCAACATTTTTCAAAGAAATTACACCAACTAAACACACCGTATCTTAGCAGCATAAAAAAAGTCCCTACAATTAGATAAAATTGCAGGCCTAGTAAGCATAAACCTGACAAAATGTTCCAAATGTAGTTTTCATTAAAAGAATGGATTTCCATGGAATCCTAGAGGTAACGTTTGTTATTTTGTTTACATTGTATTCTGGTAGTAAACCCAACTACAGCCAATCACGTTCCCTCCCTCTATCTTCCCAAAATTGCACAGAGTACTGAAAATTTAATCAAGTTCTAAGATATGGCCACACTGAAAAAAGCCATATGAAACGAAACAAAATTCAACCTAAAGCCTAAAAACAAACGGCCCCAGCAAACAACAATCACTGTCAAACAACCGCAGTTTCAAACTACCGACCGATGCTCCCCACACACGTAGATGGCACTGGGCCGGATGCGCCGCCTTGTATGGCCAGGGAGCTGTGGCAAGAACTTGAAGAATCTGGGCATCAAGTCTAAGCATGCATCATGAAACTTCTTAATCCTCCAGTAGTAAATCAGTGGGTTCAGTGCAGACTTGAGGTAGCAGAGCCAAAGGAGCCAAGTGCTTATCTCAAAAAAGTTGTGCTTGTAGTAGAAGTGGCTGTTGAACGTGGCAATAAGGCTGTAAGTGGTGAATGGTGCCCAACAGACTATGAAGACAAGGAACAAAATCAAGATGGTTGTGAAGGCACGAGTTTTAAAGCTCATATCAATATTCATCTGAAAAGGTCTCTGTAAGCTCATGAGACCAAGCTTGCTGGCCTGGCTGAGACATATGCTATCAGGGTGGCTATGGATACGAACTGCATTGTGGCGGACAGTGTTGAGTATGCCCATAAAAGAATACAGCATTACCAGGAATGGAATAAAAAAAGAAATTAGCAAGATAACTATCACGTAGGCTCGGTAACCTGGGCTTGTAGAGTAGCCAAAAACACACTGAGGTGCTCTCGAGGGTATCTGCAGATTAGGATTCCCTACTGATAACGGAAAAGCAACCACAAAGGATGCTGCCCAGGAAATCACAATAAGAATCTTTGCACGGTAGGGATTCAGTTTATCTTGCCTCTGAACTATGATAAGAAATCGGTCAATACTAATAATAAGAAGAATGGCTACCCCCTCTATGACAAAAAGCCAGAAGAACATGGCAGAAACTCTGCAAAATATATCCCCAAAAATCCACTGAGTGGTAATGATTGTTATCAGAGCAAATGGCATGTTCAGCACTGCCAGCAGCAGGTCTGCAAAAGCCAAGCTTGCTAAGAGGATATTAATTGCAGATCGCATAGCTGCCTTCTGGTAGACCATCAGGCAGACGACAAAGTTTCCAAGGAAAGAAACCAACAGGATAAATATCATAGCAGCAGAAAGAATGATCTGGAGCGGCAAACTCAAGCTCCTGAAAACTTCTTGCGATGGCAGGATAGCTGTAGTGTTTACCAGGAAAGTACTTCTCTCAGTGGTGAGCACAGCACCCGAACTATATCTCACTGGCTGTGTTGTGCCACTATGAAGCAAGAACTGGGGAGTGGTAAAATTCGTATAGGCGTTTTCATAAACAATGAAAGTAGCATTTGAGGTCCCAGAGTGGGCCAGCGTCAACATTGCTGAGAAAACCATTGCTTCAGGAAAAACGAAAGCAGAACCAAAGGTCTTCAAGGCATTTCATTTTGTTTAGGCAGTATTTTTAACGGGTCATTAAACAATCAAAATTCAAGGTTTGAAAGCATCAAAGTTCTTAAGTTCATGTCAGTATTTCCATCTGAAAAAGAAGAAAGAAACGTAAATACACAAAGTAAAACTCTCTGAAACCAATAGGAACCTAATGATTGCTCAGCTTTCCTTAACGAGAACAGTATCCTTAATACATGTTTACACTTCAGGTTGACACAATTTACTTAAGCACCAGGCACGGGACCTTTCTCTCACAGCTCCTGCTCCCATAGTCCTACCAATACTGTACAATACTCTCAACTCACCACGCTTTTTTTTTACCATAACCAAGGCTGGAGAACTTTTGTGTTTGAAAACAAGCTTTACTGATTAAGAGTGAAAAAACCAAGTAAGTTTTTTTATTTAAATATCATAATTTTTGAATTAACTTCGTTATTTTGTTCTGGAATTGCCTACAGGTGGAAACTTTAATATCATTTCTAAATAGCTTGAATAGTATCAGTATATTACCTATCTGCCTTGGTAAGCACTGAAAAGCCTATTTATCCAAATTATTGTACATAATACAGAATTCTCGGTTCCATATCAGTCATCCACATCAGATGTGTCAGGAAAAACATGCAGAACATCCTAACCTGTTATTATGAAATAACTTGTCCACAGGATAAAAGCATTTCTCAATTTGTTTCATTTAGGGGCTGACTCATACTAAGGTGCAGGAAACCATCACTTCTTTGGTCACTACAATTCCTCCCCTGGCAGTAAGCTTTCCTGCTTTCACTGGTCTGGGCATGTTTTTGTTAATTCATCTTGGTATCCCATATAATTTAACCATGTGCGCCCCTCTTTTTCCTTGTAAATCTAATCCTTAGACATCCTGCTGAACTCCCTCCCTTGTCATTATAGTCATAGAATGGTTTGGGCTGGAAGGGACCGTAAAGATCTTCTAGTTCTGACCCCCCTGCTCTAGCTGGGACACCTTCCACTAGACCAGGTTGCTCAGAGCCCCACCCAACCTGGCCTTGAACACTTCCAGGGATAGAGCATCCACAACACCTGTGGGCAACCTGTACCAGTGCCTCACCAGTCTCACAGTAAAGAATTTCTTCCTAATATCTAGCGTAAATCTCTCATCCTTCAGCTTATGACCGTTGCTCCGACCTTTTAGAAAGTCTCTCTCCAGCCCTCCTGCAGGCCCCCTTTAGGTACTGACACAACGAAACATTTCCTTTTATAGTTTACAAGCACTGTCTTGTTGCATTATTACTTCTAGTATTGTATTGTTACATACACTTGTATGTACATATTCTTAACAAATAAAATACAAAGGACTTGAGAGCTCTTTCATCTTTTCAGTGCTAGCTCCTCCCCTCCATCTTGGACTATTAAATTAAACACTCTCAGAGCACACTGGCATCTGATCAAGCTGGAAACCAGAAGGATTCTATGCCCTTTTCAAAAAACTATCACTACAGCCAGAAACAGAAAGTGGGCTTCACCTCATTCATTCTGGATGACTGCAATAGTCCCTTCTGGCTGTTTTCATGTCTATCACCAGAAGAGGGATAAAGGCATCTTCAGAGGGCAATTTCTCCACTCCATCTCTGCACATGATGACAAGCTTTTGCTACTAACACAAGCAGCTTACAGTAGCACAAACCCTGCCCACAGTATTTATGCAGATTCTGTTTAGTATCAATGTCAGGCAAAAATAAAGGGAGGAAGGAGTGTTTTTTTATGAATTTACGCAAGGACCACATGCTTTGTGTAGAATCAAAAGGTTACCCTTTGCCAGATAATATTTCACCAACAAAGAAATGAACTGCAAGACAACAAAGTCTGATCTGTGCACCCAGTTTGGACTTCGAGCAATCTGAAAGCAAGCCTGCTCAGGCTGCTGTCAAGAATTCATCAAGTAACATCAGCACCATGACCTGCTCCCTTCATTCCCTGACTATCTGCAAGCTCTATCATTAGATGATTTCCAGGGCCAGATTACCATCAGCATTTTTACTTAAGACAAATGATAAACCTCTCTGTGTCCTTTAATTTTCAATGGTATCATGAACAGATGATTTTTATTATAAACCCCCTAATTTAATTGACTCTGGTGATGGGCTGATCCTGGCTGAACACCAGGTGCCCACAAGAGCCACTCTTTCTCTCCCCTCCTCAACTGGCCAGGGGAGTAGGAGTATTACAAAAGGCTTGTGTGTTGAAATAAGGGGGAGATCACTCACCTGTTACTATGACAGGCAAAACCTCAACTAGGGGAAATTAGATTAAATTATTACCAATTAAATCAGAGTAGGGTAATGAGAAAATTGAGGTAAATCTCAAAAACACCTTCACCCCACCCCTCCCTTCTTCCTGAGTTTAACATTCTGCCTAATTTTCTCTATCTGCTCCTCGCCAGCAGCACAGAGGGACAGGGAACAGGGGATGCAGTCAGTTCATCACATGTTGTCTCTGCTGCTCCTTCGTCATCAGGGGGAAGACTCCTCAAACTCTTCCCCTCCTCTAGCATGGGTTCCTCCCATGGGGGAGACAGTCCTCCATGAACTTCTCCAATATGAGTCCTTTCCACAGGCTGCAGTTTTTCTTGAACACTCAGGTATGGGTCCCTTCCACTGACACTGGTTCTATCGGCCACAGAGGAAGCTTCTGGCAGCTGTATCCCCCCTGCTATCAAAACCTTGTCACACTAACCCAACAGAGAGTCATAAAAGTTCCACTTTCTAGAGATCTTATCGCTTGAATGAAAGTTATAATTTTCTATTTTATCCTATTATATTTCAAAGACTGTAAAACTCGGCAAAAGTATCTAAAGCTATGTACGTTGACATTTCGTGAGTTATCTGCATTCCATTAACTTTATAATAGATTTTTCTTTCCCTCCATTCTTTCTCTTTAATTTTATTTTTACACTAACTCCTTTAGAGAAAACCGCAATGTTAATTACAGGCTAAAGCACATATACTAGCCAAAGCTCTTCTTTCTTTGATCTATACAAACTTTTCCTTGACCAGTCTTCTTTAACATTTTTTAGAATAAAATATATAACCAACAGGAAAAACGTTAACAGAACTTTCCAGAATAAATAAGAAATATTTTAGCAATGAACAATAAAATCTCACCCAAAGTTCCACTGAGGTTTATGACTCCACAAGTCGAGAACACTATGAAGGAAAGGAAGCTGTAGCATTCCGCAGGGACTGCAAAAGAACATAAATTCAACAAATAATTCTGGATTTAAAATCTTGGAGCAAGAAAATTAGATCCCCAGGGTAGTATCTTTTAGAGCTCTGTAAGCAATAAGTCAGCAAAGGTAACTTCTGCATTTCTGATTGGCTTTGAATAGGTCTTTCCACCAAGGCTCTAAAAGAAACCAATCCACCACTAGATAAATGTAAAACTCTCCTACAGACAATAATCAGTTTCAAATAGGAAACAAAAAAAGGAGCGTTTAGTTTTGCAGAGAAAAGAGGTCACCAGAATGATCCTACTAATAAAAGCTTTACTGGGGTTCAAGCTCTTTAATCTATAGAGGAAAAGAGGGAAATGCAAAACCATGACATCTGCTGATGATGAACACGAACTGTTTTTCAGGTCAATTTAATAAAAACAAAGGTCAACTATAAAAAGGTACAGAGGAATCTCTTGAGGGTTAGTGGCAAGCTAACAGTTTGCACCATAAAATTCAGTGCTAGAGATAGAGCTATGCCTGTACTGAAAAAAGTTATCTGCACAGTAACAGACACTAAACCAATAATTACTATCCAGAAGAAAAAGAGATCTTCAGATTTTCATAGTCTGCTCTATGAAAACATCAGCCAAGTGTTCAGAATTGTTAGCAAAGGAACTGAGAAGAAAACCAGGAGCTAGCTATGTACACAATATATTTAGATACACCACCTGCTACAACACACATCTATGGCACTTCTTCTGTACTCTGTTCAGTTCTACACCACCAGATCTCTATTAAAAAGCAACTGAAAAAAGGTATCAGAGAGGTCTACTGAACTTTTAGAGGCACAGGGAAAGTAAACGATTGCTGTGTCTCATAACTTAATAGGAAAAGCCAAAGAAATCACAAAACACCTCTGGAGGTCATCTTCTCCAACCTCTTCAACCTCTCTGCTCAAGCAGGGCCACCTAGTAGAAGATCACAGTAGAGAAAAATTGTTTTCTAATGCTCAGGGGGAATTTCCTGTTGCAGTTCCTGCCCACTGCCTCTGTCATCTGGCACCACTGAAAAGATCCTGGCTCTGTCCTCTTTGTACCCTCTCTGCAGATATTTATATACATTGATAAGATCCCCCTGAGCCTTCTCTGCTCCAGGCTGAACAGTCCTGCCTCTCTCAGCCTTTCCTAATGGAAGGGATGCTCTAGCCTCTTCATCATCTTTGTAACCCTTCACTCTACTCTCTTCAGTATGTCCATGTCTCTCTTGAACTGAGACAAGCTCACATTTGGAAATTATTATTTCACAAATAATTATGAAAACACTTGCCACAGGATATTGTGGATGCCATAGAGCTTCTGTGAATTCAGACGGCAATTTAGGACATATTTCATATCATTTTACAGATGTCCATGCCAGAAAGAGGTGAATCACACATCTCTCTCTGCTGACTGCAAAGGATACATGGCCCTCTGATTTGAATACAGACATCTGAGCACACACATGCAGTTATTTGACTAGCTTTAAATATACATAACAGAATTTGCTCACTCAGGTTAAGTTTATATCCTTCATGCCACACTAACACTCCGAAGTATGAAATTCAGCAGAGGCTTAGATGATAACATGTATCATAAAAGCTTTAAAGAGGAAAAAAATCAAACAAAAACCAGAGATACAACTGCTAATGCTCCACAGTAAACAATCAAAGCTTCAGAAAATACTGCTATATCCTAAATTTTCCTTCTAAATAGAAGGAACTAGAAAAGGGGAGAAGGAGTAAAAGTGTTCTGCACCCTTAACTCAGTTGAAAAGATTGTGCTACCCCACATTTCTCAAGTCAGTAGCACCCAGCATATAGCAAAGGACAAAGGACTCACAAATGTCTATAGTTTATTCCTAACAAACCCAGAAAAAGTGCCTAAGAAAAATAATCTCACGTATGTTCTCTCACCATCCTAGCTCTCTATGCAAATAACTACATCCTCTCTTGTGTGATGTTCACATGTTTCTCTGTGCAGCATTAAGAGAAGAGGAGGAGAATGACCTCATCCAAGCTGCTGCCTGGACCCATCCAAGTGCTCTAGTGGAAAGAGAGCACCAGCCATTTGGCTGTTGCATAAGTCATCAGCTGTATCTTTTCAATAAGAATAAGAGACTGAGCACTGATCAGCTGTTGCAAAGAAGACACCTAACCTAGTAAGAGGACTGCAGGCTTTGGATCCCATGTTCCTCCTGTGCTCATTGCTTCCTGACGGTTTCCAGCAGCACCCTTCTCTGCGCTCTGTTTATCACTCTGAGTATGAAATATTGGTGTGCAGGGCATACAGAATCTGCATGCTCAGACGTGGTTTGGACTCACACTTATCTAACCTGCAGGCAATGCTCTTTCTTGGCTATCATCCTTCATGAAAGTGACTGACAATTACGCAAATAAATTCAAGAGGTTCGCTTTTGTGGCAGTAATACATAAATTTTTCTCCTTTTTTTTCCTCCCTACTTAAAGGCCTTCTTCCATGAGCATGCACATGATTATTAACCATGCACCTTCACCCTTCTTCCTACCTTTCCAACTTCCCCAAAATTATGTAAAGATAGAAATATAAGATGAAAGTAATGAATAAGATAATTTCACAGCAACAGTATTTCAGTCCTCACTTGCTCTTTGAGAAAGGCAGATCCCACAATTTCAAAGCCCCAGTCCTTTCTGAATGGTAATCATACAGCTTGTAAAAGACAACCAGGCTTTGATAGCTTAAATGGGTAAGCCTACTGATGGTCAGGTACTCAAGCAAGAGGCAGATAGGTACCTTTTTGTCACAGCATTCTCACTTTTGGAACGTGTACTCTCACAGATTCTCTTCAGATGCAAAAAAGCATCATACAATCACTTTTTTCAATTTCAGTGCTGAAATTTACTGCGTATGCACATTTTCTCTCAAGCAAGGTTCTCACTCATATGCAACTTTCTTTTTATGGAACATAATAGACACAATTATTTCAATGAATTACATACTTAAAGCTAAATAACACACAAATTCCATTCATCAAATATAATTATTGCTAGAACTATGGTGTCTGTTTTTAACAGCTTTAGAAGCTAAAAGGTTCCTGTTCAAAATTTGGATAGCATGCTCAACTGGAAATACAAGATTATATGCTATATGCAAAGCTGACATCAGTCAAAGCCAGTAACTCCAAAAAAGACAGAAGAGGGAACATAACAGTGCCATAATAACAGTTAAGTTTAACACAGATCAGAACACACTATGAACAGCTGCCAAAATTTTCAATGAGTTAATAAATTTGTCTGCTAAAAGCAAGAAGATTTTCAATACTGACCAAAACCAAGATTTCATCCAGCATACAAAAATCATTCTTATTCAGAAACCCGAAGGTAGCACTGCCTGGTACAGTGATCCTATTTCTTGGGGACGTTATAAGTGGTCCCAGAAGCTTCTGCACATCTTATAGCTACTATCAATGGCTTTATTTTACCAGCAAACTTTGGCAAAAATTGATTTTTTTGCAACATAAAAAACATTCAAAAAGCAAAATATTTTTAGGGGAAAAACAATAAAAAGAAGCATGAAGGCCATGGGCTTATTTTGTTTTCAAAAGAATTTATGTGCCAAAACAAAATACTCAAGTATGTGCTCTCTGATACCCCATTATTGCACAGAGCAGCTCAGGACATACACCCCTCTAAATACGAATCAAGCATTGTTTCCTGTGCAATTAAGCAGAGGCAGGAACATGTTGCAATGGAATCCTTCCTGCTAACACCAGTGAAAAGAATGAGTCAGAGCACAAAGCAGCAGGGACAATGTTCTTACTCACCTAAAAGGAACCAGCAGTTTTCAGTTTTAATACCTATTTACATATAACCTAAATTGAAAGTAATCAACTACTCTGCATGAGTGGATGACCCATAAAACTATTCACAAGAGGCATTACTTTAATTTAGGAAATTGTTCCTTTTTTCACTCTATAAACACTACTGTGGCAATTTTCATAGGAAAGTACTCTGGGAAACAGTCACCTCTGCTTTGGGTCATTTAGCACAACTAATTGCCCTCTTGATGATATTTCCTTACAACCTTAATTCAGACAGCCATTAACTGTCAAGAAACGTCAGTCATGGTAATCATTATTACTACTGTAAACCACAAATATTCAAAATGTAAAAAATAATTCCATTTTCTTAGCTCTTGGGGAAATTGTGTTCTCAATCTGCAGATCATGTGAAAGGACTTGGGCAGTTCTAGGTTCATTTCCAGCTCTGTCATATTTCCCTTGACTTCTAACTTTCCCTCTAGCTCAATGGTCTCATTAACCATACTCATGACGGAGAGCTGAGTGAATATTGTAGTACCTTGAATAACAGTAAACATTGAACATTATTGAAAATGCACTATTTTAATTCACAGTCTCTGCCTAGTTATTAATATGCAACTAATAAGTTGAAAGCTTCCTAAACGATTGGATTCCTAAATTTTAAGTGGATCTTTGAATTATACATGTAATCACTATATGTCAGTGTAGCAAAAAAAAAACCCCAACACACAAAAACCAAAGCATACCAATCCAGACAGGCTCCCATGAAGAGCAGGAATCATAAGTCATCTTGTGCTGTTTTGTTCAGCAAATTATTCTCTTCCCAAATAACCTGCCAAAAAAAAAAAAAAGAAAAAGTAAAATGTGACATATTTACATTCAAGGCAGGACAAGGGCAGAATAGCAAAATTTTCCATGTAATAAAGCTTTATTTTCATTGGGAGAAGCAGAATATGCTGTGTCTCCTGATAGAAGGCAGATTGCATACCCCTTTCTGGCAGAAGGTATAGAAAGGACTAGGGCATCAAAGTTTCATTAAACCAAAGAGATCCTCAGCTATGTCACCTGTAGATCATAAGAATCTCACCACTTCAGACTAGCATCTGCCAGGGCTGGAGTAACACACTGTTTCAGGTCTCATTCAGCTATGTTTATTTCACTTGTAGACAAGCACATAGCAGCCAGCTGCTGTAAGTCTTACTGGATCTATCAAAGTAAATTCTTAGCCTAACCATTAGGATCCTGATGTTGATATCCCCAAAGACTTCCAAAAGAGTAACATGAAAATTTACAGGGTACCACTGAGCATCATAGAGAAGATAAAGAAATTTTCCCCAAACAGCAAAGATAACAGCATTGGAAAAACAAAGGACAAGAAAAAAGGTTGAGAGAGGAAGAATAAATCATTAAAGTTTCAATGCAGGATCTCAGCACTTCCTTTACATGTGCTTGTACCAATCAATCATCACCACACTGCTAATTTACCTCAGATAGCTAAATTATTTCTGCAAAATGGGCCTAACATACCTAAAAAGCTGCATATTCTATCATGAGTTCACGAGAGAATCAGTTATCATCAGTTCTTAACTGAGAACGTCAATTTTCAAGGTAGCTTTTCCTTATATTCTTAGAAGGAAGCCATAAAATTTCAGCGAGGCTTGAAAACTGAGTTTATGTCACACTAATACTTTTAAGAGACCTAATAATTTATAAATACTTTTTCTATATATATACACACATATATACGTACATATATATATACATATATATATATATATATAAAGAAGACAAACATATGAGACACTTTACATGCTTGCTTTTAAAAGGCTACATAACTTTTAATTTCTGGCTTTACAAACATCAGTAAGTCACCTCCACATTGGAACAAAAGATGTCAGGATCCTCCAAGAACAGGTTTCTAAATAAATGACGTACACAGGGGTTGAAGGACAAACCAGCCAATGAGTTCACAATGGCCTTCAGCAAGGGAAGCCAGCTGCACTCTAAGACTGCTCATAATGTACTGAGCCCCCTGATCATTCAGGTGCTGAGTTTCTGTATCTGCAGCCAACTTAAAATGGACTTCAAATACCCAAAACATAAGGCTTGATTTGCCAGACAAGAGTCTGCTGAGACACCTGCCTCCTGCAGAACACATTACATAGCCACAATGGAAGCCAGTGTCTGAAAGATTGTTCTGATAATCTATTAATACAAGTTGTTTTCCATTAGCACAAAAATTTCGTCTTCACATTTATTCCACAGAACAAGGAGGGAAGGAAAACAATTCTCAGATTTACCTATAAGAGAGACAAAATGTAGCCTCTGGATTATTATAGACTTTCTCCATTTGGTTTGTTCCCTCTTTAGTGAGGTACGTGATATAAACTGTTTATCTTCCCTCTTCTGCTTCCTGAAGTGGCAAAGAAGCGAATAGCTTTGCAAGGAGGCAGAAAACTACTGGGAGCCTGGACAGATTAAATGCCTCGATAACCTGTAAGATCTTCCCACCAGACAAGCGCATCCTCTGACACAAGAGCCATCTCCAATCTCTACTTAGATGATCATAGAAAATATTCCCAACTCACACTAAAATAAAAATATATTTAAAATCAATTTAGACAAGCATCTGAAACATCACGATGAACTAGGATATTCTTTCACTTCAAGCCTCCAAGAAGGAAAAAAAATGGAGGTACTTTTTGAAAGTAAATCTGGAAAATTTTATTAAATTGGAGTACCTTGCAGGGCTTGCTGGGCAAGATTGCTTTGGGTAGTTTTCTGTTGACAGCTAGGGGTTAACACTGTTTCATAATGAAATTCCTTTTTTTCCACTCCATTATAAATGATTAGTCAGGCTTTTTTCAAAGAACAAAGAGGAAAAGCTCTGTAACCCTTCATGAAATTTGAGTGCAAGGATTCCTGTTCCTGCAAAGAGCTCTACTTACGGAATTACAACCTTGATGATATCAGCATTTAGACCTGACAGAGCTACTGAAAGGGTAGTCCTGACCTTTCCCTCCTTCATTCACTCATTCCTGAACCCAGCTCCCCAGTCCCAAAGCAGAATGAATAATCTCGACTAAAACAGACCCTGGCAAGAAAATTTAAAAGCTTCACATTTCTGGCCTGAAGCTGTGAGATGCTGGGGAACACAGATCAAGGCTTAAGATGTAGATTTAGCTTCTACATACTAAGAGGTATTTTAATTCATGACAGTCAGTCCTGTGCCACAAGCAAGAATGGTGCAAAACCTGTACTTGCGGATGATCATAGAAAAATTTGCATCTTACTTTGATTCCCCAAACCAGGAGCTGCAATTTCCAAAGAACCGAAATAGTGGAACTAAAATCACAAAGATCTTAAACAGAATTAAACTTAAAGGTGTTTCCCACAAGTATTCAGATTACATTAAAGACTTAGCAAGAGGGTAGAGAAGGTCAGAAATACTATGAAATTGCTTTTCAAAAGAGTCATAACTTTGTTATGTACTTTACTGACAATTCTCTGTGCCTCCTTATGCTAGTCTATAGCCATATTTTTCAAGTTTTCCTAACATCTTCTTGGGATACTAAGTCAAACCACAGGCAGCAATGAAGTGAAATACTGAAAGCTTACTTCCTTCACAAAAATGTCAGTCCATCAGAAGATAACAAGCAAGTAAAAAAAGCCTGCTTCAAGTCAGAAAGCTTTAAGAGAGTTGTCCTAAGGCTATTTTGGCTTTTCAGCTACAGAAACTTCTCCAGTATACTCTCTGAATGAAAGACTGAGCTCTGTGAAAATGTTTCACCTTCATGTACCTTAAGGTAAAGATCTAAAGGCTCCTTGCATTACATCATTCTTACTTCCTCTCGTAGTGCTCCAGTATACCCAGCATACACTACTGCCTTCTGCTAAAAACAGAGGAAGATGATTTTTTTTGTTTGTCAGTAGTTCCAACAACAGCTGTTAGCACACTGTCTTCTTTTGTAAGCAAGGGCTTACAAAATTCAGCTTACAAAAATGGTAACGCCAGTAACAGCAGCACTCTACACTGGTGGAATTTAATCTGTCTCTCCCACAAAACCAAACCTGTTTCTTGAAACAAAATTTATTTTAACAAAAATTCATCTCTTTATAAAAAGATGCTGGGATGCTAATGAGAAAGTGATTAGAATGACCAAATGTGTACTCCCTTCGCATAGTGTGCTGCCCACAAGTTCCTGAGATTTGTTTCAGCTACCAGAGCAAAGCCATCAGTCCTGCTTCTGCTTTTCCCTCAGGGATTCAGGTTATGCTAGAGCCAAGTTCTGTGCCTGCCCAGGAATCTCACCGCTGGAATACACGTCTTACGGATCTGCCTTCTTGGCACTTGGCTCACACAGAAGAGGTGCTGGTAGCAAGTTAAATGAGGTGACTCCGACTCACAGCATCCTGCTCTGAGAGAGCTCCAAGGCTGCACTGGTAAGATTTAGCTGAGCACTAAGCAAAGATTTACTTTATATCCCTATTCATATTATAACCTTTCTTCTCATACATATACACACATGTGCATATGTGCATACATTTCCAATACTTATTATCATCTCTATTCAACCAAAGACAAACATAAAATTCTTAATACAAAAAAATAATCCAAGTTAAAAGGTTCCTTTGATTTTTTCCCAGACTTACCCTGTACTTTGCTTTTAGTCAAAATTAGTCTATTAAAAATCAGCTACACGTTACAATAGTTAACTTATTTTTCCTAATATGGAAACAGAGAATGAATAAACTATCTAATTCTTAATAGTTATCTGTACCATCTAATTAATTTGATTGCTTCAGAATTATTTTTGGGTTATGTCAGCCAACTGGAAAAAAAAAAACTTTTAAGACAGCAACTACTTTGGAGAAACAATCCTAGCCAGAAATCTATTCACACTAGAGATTAAAAGACAGTTAAATTAAGAGTTCCCATCTGGACAACTCTCAGGGTGAGATGACATATTACAGACGTTCAGACGCTATGCAATAGAGGCACTAACAATTTCTGTACAGACCCAACAAGCAGGGCTTGTAACCTGCATCCCAAAGAGATAAAAAACATTGATTACATTTGCAAGCCAAAAACATTTAAATGAGCTAGTCTGATGATTTTTAAAGCACACTTTTGTCTTCATCTAATAGAAGAGATCAGTACTTCGATTTTTTCTGTTTTTTTAATTATAAAAACTCAAAGAAAAAAAGTATGTGCATCAACTGAAGAATTCAAATCCTTTCTAAGAACAGTCTTTTTAACTAACTTATAACTCCCTGTTACAAATAAATTAACAGTTTATTGAAGGGATTTTGTACTACTTGGGACCTTTTAAGCAAACAGTAGACCAAATCAAATGCCTTGTATAGATAGTTACGGCAGTTCTGAGTTCACAAACTTCATATTTAAGACAGGTTTCTTCCCATGGAAAAGCTCCTTCAGCAATAAGTTATGGATTTTCACACTATTTTTAAAAAGTAATGAATATAAAAAAACCCAAAAACCTGAAAAAACACACACCTCCAAGAAGAACAACCAACCAAAAGAACCCATCACAAAAGAAAAACATCCCAAACCCCTCAAACCTACAAAGAGAAGTATTACCTTAGCAGAAAGGTGTAATCCATTAATTCCTGTTGTCTCCCACTTTGGTAGCTAAAGATCCGATTTTCCTACTCAACCAAAGGCTGTTTTAGTATGCTCAACTAATAAATTTTGCAAATAATAACAGTGTTTCTTCAGTTACAGAGAAGTTTATTTAGTCTCAATTTAGATATGGATTGATCCTGAGAAAACTCTGTATGGAACTTATCATCCTGCACCCAGAATAACTCTAAATAGGATAATAAATGTAACATATAGCTTTTAATTAAATTACAACTACTCAGTAACAGCTGAAAAATCCAGACCAAGAGACTCATACTAACTTTTAAAAACACCGAAACACAGAAAAGTTAGAAACAACTCAGAGTTATGGGCATGATTTACAGGAAAACAAGTATAATGACATCCAATATGAGATCAGAAAACTAAACCCTTGCCTCTGTGCTCTCTATAAATCTCTTTATAAACCTAAATGACACTGCTGAAATTAACATTATTCAGCATCAGACATCAAAAATCAACACACATAAAATCAGAAATTATGCATCTCCTGTACTTCCAATTCAGGAGAAAAAAAAAAAAAGCTCTTTATTGCCAGCCTTCTCATAGGTCCAACTGCTCTTTCCACCACTCAATGAGTGCACAGAGAGCGACTTACAGGAAAGATTCAAGGCATCCTTCAGGAGCAAACAGCCACCAGGACAAGTAAACTTGCTCAGTTCCAAAGCTCCTCAGCAAAGGAGCAATTAAAGAGGACAAGTCATGTTTTACATGCTATGAAGTTCTAGTCTGTGCCTAGCAACTGTTCCAGTGAAAAGACAGTGGCAGATCCTGATCCATAGGCAAACTGACAGCACTCATATATATACAATAAATCCAGTCATTTGACAATCATGGAGGGAGAAGTTTTAGTGCACTTAATGCCATCTCTACAAAGATCTCTGCTGCCTACCTGGCTGAAAAGACCAGCAACAGCTCTCTCAAATGTACTGTAAATAACATTTCAAACGCTGCATGTTGAGAAGGTTTAACACTGCTGGAACAATGACACATTTTCCAGAATGTGTTTTACTGAAAACAGTTCAATTTCAATTCACAATACATAGAATGGAAATTTTATCAACCACATGTACAAACTTGAAAATCTTCCTTAGCCTTCCACTCCATATTTAGATCTATCTTTGCTTGGCAAGCTCTTACCATTTTCAGTCTTACCAAGAGCTCTCCAGACCTTTTTGTTACAGAAGTAGCTAAGGCAAGTTTTTGAAGCTCCACAGACTGAACTATCGCCTGTCCTCCTCCCAGTCCACCTTACCAACAGGAGAGGTTGCTGTCTGTTCTGCAGGCTCAGCTTACTTAAGTCAAGTTTTTATCACTATTAGCTGCATGCTCAGCTAGAACGGCTCAGGTATGCTTGCCCTACTCACTGGTAAGAAAAACCAAAAAATACCTCTGCTCTATCAGTCAATAACCCTGGTCTGGAAACCTGATACATTTTCAGCAAAAGCACTAGAAAAAAAGCCAGGTATCTTCTTGGGCAGAGCAAGTATCAAAACCACAATTCAATTCCCTTGGCGCGAGCAACTTCATGTATGTATATCAAATAGCCATGATACAATGTTTATACATTAAGTCCAAAACCTGTAACTTCACCAGGTTTGTGGAAGCTCTGTTCTTTCCCAAGTACTCTGAAGCAACTCAGCTCACTTCCTCATCCCAGTTTTTCATCAGACCATACCGCAGCCAGGTCTTTATACACTCTTATCTATCCACTGGTCAGTAGTTTGAAAGATTATTTTAGAACCTGTTTCACGGTACAGCTTTCATCCATTTTCTAATTTCCATAGCAAATTTTTGTTCACTGACCCACAGGCCAGGTAGTTTGAGTGGGAAGTTAAGGTACCTTTTGTAAATAATAAAGCAATGAAAATTAATGACCCATAAAATACAGGAAATTAACTTCTCATCACATCATCTAGCTACCCACCTAAATGAGTTTAAAATACCAGCTCCAAGCAGTCTGATATTCTAGGGACACCCAGTTGCCACTTCATTTATAGTCTGTTTCCTTAGCAACGCTATAATCCATCTGGCCACAGAAAGCTAAATTCTCAAACCATATCCTCCCGTACACCGGAAACCATTTATATTTTAAACAGCATACAGTCATCGTGATTACCGAGCACATAAATGAACCTGGAAAGGCAATAATGTCCTTAAAACACACACGCAAATTCTCACTGCTCTGGTTTGAAAAGCTGGTTCCTATACTGAGAATATCTTCCACCAAGAGTTTCAGAAATGAAAATACTTCATCTTTGTTCCACCATGCCCAGCTGAAGAGGCCTTCAGAACTGCACACGGTCAATCAGTTCTCTTAAGTTTTTTCCAAGAGAAATAATTTAAAAGACCTAGGATGTACCGACATTAATGGCAGCCAAAAAAACCCTGATGGAAGTTGATCACATTATAAAGTAGAGCCACTCATCTTAAAAATACTTACTCTTCAACTTTTTGCATCTAAAACTAATATCATCTATACAAACTAAACTAAAAATCCAGTCAACAAAAGTAATTTTAAACATTAGGAGTGTAAAAATCACAGGTCCAAAATATTCAGGAAAGCCAGGTGAAGAACTGGAGGGTAACTAATAACTTCCCAATGAAACTGGATAACATCAGACCTTCTATCACCAGGATGAATGGATACAACCTAAAATCACAGAATCTATCTTAAGCATACACCGTCTTGCATGAATTTGGCAACTTCAACCTTGCAAAGGATATTCTACATATCTAGTTATAGAACCTGTATCTCAAAGACTCATCAACAGCAAGCCAGTCTTTAATCCACAGAATACCTCTGGCACACAGTGAACCATTTCAGTGATAAATGGCACAACTTCACAGGACTCTGCTGTACAGTGGTGGCACACAAGTCCACATTGCCTGACCGGCTGACGGCACCTGAAGAGAGATTTGAGCAGGCTACCCGGTGAATTGGGTAGGCCTTTTGGCATTGTCTGGCAACTTTGGTAAGTGCTTATTAATATGAAGCCCCAACCTCAGGCCTTAGGGAAATCTGTTTCCCTATCAGCATCTGGTTTTACACTCACCACCCCCCTCCTCCTTTTCTTCCTACTAGGGCTGAGACTGATCTCACTCAATTTCAACATAGCTTTGAGGTAACCATGTAAGCTTACTCAGCAGTCAGATAGAACATGCATTTCTGGAAAGTGAATTCACCTAAATAATTTCATGTATCTATGTTATTTCTCTTGTTTCGTAACAGTACTGTATATGAACACCTCTAGGTATCTGTAATGGTCTGCATATGTCTGCCTGAAAATCTGACTCATGCTTCTATGTAAGAGCTATATCATGCTTAACAGGCACATTCCGCAATTCTGTAGCTTCAGCAAACTACAGAAATTGCCCTGTCAACAGCTAATAGCAGCCCCCCCAAGGAGTGACTCACCAGGGCCCCCCTTCCTGGAGTTAAGATGCTGGGATCCTCAGTGTGCTCTGGAGATTGCCAGGATCCCATGAACACCGTAACAGAATCAAGATAACCCATCTTTCCCATCCGTTCAGAAGTGTGAACTCTTGGAAGACCACCAAAGTGACTGGTCAGTCTCTGACCCAATGCCTAATTCACACTCATTTATACTGGCATCAAGAAACAAAGAATCTGATTATTTATTCAAATAGCTACATATCCAAGAACAGAGACAGACGTTGCAAACAGTGCAAAAAACCCAAGAGAATATTCCAGGGCTATTTCATTTTCAGCCTTGCTGATAATAGCTTGAAGTATATCACCGTATTGGCAGTGTACCATGAAGATGCTTTTTCAAGTGTATCATTTGTGGTGGCCTCGAAAACACACATTTAATCCGGTTCATTCGGATCTAGCAGTTTAACAGCATAAGTACTATTACCTGAGATTTCATGCTTTGATTTGATATCTCCAGAAAAGATGAATGCAGTCAGAAATTGCCTTCTTATCAAAATGAAGGGAATGGGGAGGGAAAACACTCCTAAATTCAGTCAGTAAATGCACTCAACCCCATCCCTACCCTCATAATAAACGCAAAGGAAATTTCTGAGAGCAGATACAGGCGTCCCAATATCAGTAATGCATAGTACAACTTCTCCCTGTTATAAATACTCTCAACGTGCCTTTATGAGTCATTATTAAATATTGCCAAACTTCTTTTAAATGTCATCTCCTTATCATAAGTGACACACTTGGAGCTTGAGCAGACATGCTGAATGAATTCAGTCGTGTAAAGGATGGAATTAGCTTTTCTCAGCTCTACCAACTCACAAACCCTTCAAACCAGAAATAAGGCATGTGGTGGGAGGCCCCACTGCAAGTCAGTTGATTTTGCTTCAAAAATAAAGAGGTGGTTCCTTTCCAGGCCACACAATTTTTCCAGAGTACTCAATGCAAGCATATGAAGGTCTGGGGTACGAGGGGGCGTGTGTGCACTGTTGAGAGAATGGAAGCACAAATAGAGCACACGCATTTTTTCTACGTTTCATAACGTGTCTTTGGCTAGATGTGGGAAGTTTGGATTTTTGTTTGGAGATCTACTTTGGTTCTTAAAGTCATTTTGGTAACAGGACAAAGCACAGGGACTTTGGATATGAATACAATTTGAAATCATTATCGGCACTTTGGCATTTTTATATGCAAAAGCATATATACATATAGTTAGTAATATCAAAATATCATATGTATATTACGTTCAATGCTTTTAAACACATCCATGAGTCTCATGTAAGACTCAAGAAAACGGTCTAGAGAAAATTCAGAAGTGACAACTGACAGAAGAGTCATAATCAAAATGATCGAGTAATAAAAGGCTTGTTGGAGTATTATCTACTGAAACTAAGAACTTAATCAACATTTATAATGTGTTTTTCAAATTACATTTCAAGTCTTTGACAAAAAGAAACTAATTTCTATTTTTCACAAGATATCAGTCTCTTTCTATCACTATACACAATGAACCTTGTACAATCCTTTGAAAGGGATAATTTTATGAATTACACTACTGATGTGGAAAACTTGTAGCAATAACCACTACTAAATAGTATCAGGTTTTGAAGTTCTAAGACAGCTTTAGAAAGACAGGATTATTATTTTACAATTTGCATTAAAAACACACGCTTTTTCTTCTGCTTTGTTGCACAGTTTTCCCCTCGTGCTCAAAGCAATCAAAACTGAACACCTCTTGTTTGTGAATTTTTTCCTATCGCTTTTTTCTGCCCCCGCCCCATCACTTTTTTGCCTTTTTAAAAGGGAAGATAACTTGCATAAGACAATAGGGTAATGAAGATAATTTAACTTATCCTGAAGAACTGAGATACAGAGATGAACATCACCACAAAAGAAATACACATTTAAGTTAATTATTAAGCATTCAGAAAAGGCTGCAAGTAAGACATGCGATCATATATTGAGCAATGACAAGAGAATAAAGGACTGGAAAGGTGCTCACTAAGGATTAACCTTGCCTAAACGTAGCTGTCCTGAAAGCTGGATAGAAAGGCTAAAAGAGCCATTGAGGCTCTAATGATACAAAGCAGAGAGACACTGAACAAATAATACAGCCATAGCTAGAATAAACTACTTTCTGAACAGGCTTATTTTTCTCTCCACTGACTGTGCCTGAAAGGCTAGTTGAGACTGCCTCAGTGTCAGGGTAGTACTCTACAGATCATTTCTAACAGAGCCCTCACAAGTAGCCTGTAATCAGTGGGTTTAAATTTGCTATGTGGGGGGTCCATACACCTAACAAGGTGGAAAAAAAAATCACTGGATGACACAGCCGGCTTTCAGAAGCCCAGCTTGAAGACTTAGATTTACCTCCTAAAGCACCAGCATCTATTCACTACACACAATGAGGCAGTCACCTGATGGAAAATACAATGCATAATCATGTCTGAGAAAGGAGAAATTTCAAACATCTAATCTGTTTCAAAAACCAAGTCTAGCAAAAGACTTTTATTTTGCCCCCATAAACAAAAAAGCAATTCAACTGATTTGATCAGCCTGTTATTGAATAAGGCGTGCAGCCATGGCTGGAACACAATTGTTTTTTATGTGCTTGGCAAAAGTTATCTATATTCCTAGCAGAAAGTGTGCTATTAAGCATCAGAAAAATATCTGTTGCTTCTAAGAGTACAAGAACCTCATTCTTCCTGGAGGTTCACAGCAAAGAACCAGGACAATGGGCACAAGCTACAGTATGGTAACTTCAATTAGGCCTTAGGGAAAAAACTTCATAGTGACAGTGGTCAAACACTGGAACAGGTTACTCACAGAGGCTGCGTAATTTCCATCCTTTGTGATATTCTAAACTCAAGTGGACGTGACCCTCAGCAATCTCATCTAACTTTTAACCAGACTCAGCACTGAGCAGAGTGGTGGCCTATGTGACCTCCTGAGGTCTCTTCCAATCCCAGTTATTCTGTAGTTCTGTGTCCCAGCCTCTGTTCACTGAGGCTTTAACAGTGAATATTTCCTCACTACAGCCTGTAAAATCCAAGCACTGGATCTGAAAGCCAGTTTCCCCTCTGCTTTCTAGACCGGATCTGCTTGGCCAGCTGACCTGACTCATGCAACTATAGGGCTGCACACTAGATTAGGATAAAACAGTCTAACTGGCCAAATGAAGTGACTAGCAACTAAAAATTGTATATGAAATCAACACAGAAAAGGACACGGCAGAAAAATGTAGAAAGCAGCAGGGCAATAAGATAGCCCAGGAAGACACAGGTAAGTAGAATATTGCAGAGAAAACAACAGTAAAGTCACCAGATAGCATTGCCCTGCGGCCAACAGAATGGAAACTGCTTCAAAGTTTCAGCATCCTCTTTAAGTCAGTAATTTATATTACATAAAAATTAGGAGGTAATGTGGGTTATTTCATAACAACTGTATAAAGTGTGCTATCTCCCTTCATTGTCAATCCACCTATGGATCATGACCTATCGCTACATTTTAGACAGTTACAGCCTGAGCTGGCATTTAGAGGTTCTCACTCTGCTAACGACATCAGAAATGATCAAAGATACCCCAGAAAAAAATACACCTTTTGCTTCTACTTCTTTTAGGGGTAGAAAAAAGCACTGGGAAAATTACACACCCAAAAACTATGTTAAAAAATTAAGGTTCAAAAGTCAAGCTCTGAAGACTTGAAAGTAGCAGTTAAACCCTTGACTTCAATTAAACCCTGTGACATAGGCTTTAACTACGTGACTAAATACTACTTATCCACACAGAATCCGTCTTCTTTCAGAAGGTGCATTGCTCACCAAGATGAACAAGTGTTCAAAACCTTGCTTTCTCCACAATTATTGTATGTCACCATGTCTTATTTAATCAACACCATTCAAGCCTTGCTTTAGTAACTACAAGGAGGAGAAAATCCAGGAGAGATGCAAAAGTCATAACCAGTCACTAATTTTGGTTGTCTAATTTGAGATGCAAAGTGTTCTGAAAAAAATTGGGTCTTAGATAGTATAAAGCACAGTTCCCAAAGGCCACATCATCATTACTTCAAAGCTTTAAATTTCTAAACACTTCTGCACTTATGCGGTCTTGATAATATTCTTTTAAACAAAGCTTGTGTATAATAAACATCTAGATTGAGGTAAATTAGGTTACAGTTATGCAAGAGATTTCTCAAAGTGACATTCAAACCAGTGGGACTCCTCAGACACCTCCAACATGTTTTTAAGTGTAAATACACCTTACCGAACCAGTGCTTTTACACAGGCAGGGAAAAATAAAAAAACGATAGCTCACCTTCCTCCTAAACAACACAAAGAAACAGCTCAATAATAAGAACTGTATTTTACAAGGTTTCATTAAAATGAAATCAACAGGAATTTCACTGAGCCAAGCTGCCTGTTCGAGAAAGTACTTTCGAGCATTTACCCAGTCCCATCACATACTTCAGGTTCACATAAGTATCTAAGTATTATCCTCAGCTGGAAATGAAATGGTTAAACAATTTTTCCTACTCAAGTTCAAACTGTGCTACTAGCTAGGTTAGCAAAATAAAGATTGCCAGCAAATTACAGAGATAAAAAGTACACCATTCTATTAAAGCATTTCATATGTCTATGAGAGGCAGCACGACCTGACAATTTTCAACCTGAAACTTTACTTCTGGATACTACAAGTAGGATTCCTTATATAATAGTTACACTTCCTCTTGCCTCACTCTCCTCATCTTTAACAATTAAGTCTGACATCCTTTGGAACACTAAAAAAAAATCAAACAAACCCAACTTGCTCTGCTCAACTTGCTACTTGTAACAAAATAATTATGGGAGTTCCATGTGACTGCAGGCCATGGACCTTCACAGCTAGCCATCAGGACTGCTTATGGACGTGCACTGCCCTGGGAGCATGTTCCCAGACAACCAGAACAAGTCACATAAGCCTTTTCCTGATCCTCTCTACCGCTCCCTTACGAGCAAGCGGGAAAACCACCAAGCCTTCACCTACTCCTTCATCCACATGCACAAGCAGAGAAAAAAGGAAGAAAGCAGCCCTGGCACATCTAAGCAGCTGACTACGAAAAGCAGCATTTTATAGTGCCAGAGATCCTCAGTGCAGGAAAATTAGATGCCTATGATTGAGTACAGAGTTAAGGGAGGCTACCTGCAGATAGACTACATTACAGATAGACTACGTCCACACTAGTAAACTAAGCAACGCCAGGAATCATTCCCTGGAAATGGAATTCACTGTCACACAGACTGCTGAGCTGCCACGCACCAGCACAGCATCCTTCTAACACAGGCCAGCTACAGGTCTCCCGTGCAAATTTCCTGTTCTGGAAGGCAAGAGAGTTAAACAGCATTGACAAGGGCTAACCCACAGCACTTGGCTTCAGAACCAGAAAATGGTCTTGGGCGCATTTAGTTAATCGCAGAGAAGTGATCACAGCCTCTCCAAGCTTTATCTGTTATTACTCCTAGAGGAATATTTTAAAAGTGGCAAATGCAATGATGAAGCACACAAGCAAAGCCTGATCAGCAGCACCTGACAAAAGTCACCTACGCATTGTAGCACACAAGCAGAAAATTAGAAACTCACAGAGTTCATCTTGCCTTCTTCCTGTATCCTCAGAGTAGGCAGACGTTGCCTATGAACTACTAATTTCCAGAATCTCATTTATTTTCTCACTTTAAAAAAAAAACCAGTTTTATACATTCAGAACACATTCGCACAGTAAGACTACTCTCTAATAAAGGAGTAAGGTAGAACAGAGACTGTACTTTTGAGAGCTGATCATTTGGCAGTAGATATTTCAAAGGGAAGTTATTCAGAAATTATTCTTTTCTAATTACTAGGCATTACCAAATTTGCTTCTGTAGACTAAGAATGTAATTACTAGTGAGTCTATTTTGTTATGCTGGAGCTACAGCAATGTTGGCAAATACATTTTCACAGTAGATAACCGTGCAAAAACAAAAAAAACGTGTTTGGCAACTGACAATACACAGCTATTTTGTGTTACCGATCTTGAAACAAATATCTTTGACATTTCTTTACATTTTCAGTTATCTAGAATGGTCTATTTAAAACTGCCCTTTTTATAATCTGATGCCTCTGACGCCTTTGCTCTAATGTTAGAATGTGCAGTATGTCCCACAGAAAATGCATTATGCAAAACCCATTTGCCACTGCTTAAGCATTCATTATCCATTTCAGTAAGGAAAAACAATTTTGTTTAACAACCCTCCTGGGCACGGATCTAACTTTCCACCCATGCCCAGCTCTGACCATCGAAAATTCCTATGTTACCTGTATCCTTCTGTAAATTAACTGTTCGCTTGGAAATGCGTTTTTGTTGATTTACAAGAAAAACTTTATCATATGCTTTGTTTATATATATATGTAAATATATATACACGTTAGGCTGCACTGCATCATTTGACTTTTACAAAGCAAGTGAGGAAAACCATGTGGCACACCCAAATAAAAATTACATACTCTTTTAAGCAGATGAAAAACAATCAAAACCGAGCGAGACGTTTCTGTTCCTTTTTTCCAGGAGCGACACGCACACACCGTACCGACACCGGCAGGTTCAAGAGTTGAGCACAAGCAGCAGCCTGATGAGCAGGTGACAGCAAGCAGACAGCTCCCCCGTGCCTCTAAGCAGTGTCCCGGAGAGACGGTCCCGGGGAGCCGGAGGGAGCCAGGCCGCCTCCCGGGATGGAA